>OU343219.1:37220294-37430694 GCA_910596185.1 Chrysanthemum makinoi
AAAATGAACTTATGAAACTTGAATTGATCTTGAATTGATTGGTTAAAACGTAATGCTTGTTTTTATAAACTATAATCTTAACGAAGGTTTAACTTGTAAGAACAATAGATTAGTACACCAACTAATTATCACAACCAACATGTTAAGAAGTTAACACAATCACACTAATCAAGGATATGAAACTAGTTTAAGCAAGTGTAGTTTTTAATCATCTGAATTTCATTATATCTCTTTGCGTTGTTATATGTTTTGGATAGACTCTGTTGATTCAAACTTGTTAATTAGATTCACTCAAATCCCTGCGAAGGATCTCGACTTACCTTCATAATCTTGCTATAACGGACGAGTGCACTTGCTCGTATGTGTTATTGGTAATATTGGTAATTTACCTTTTATAAATTTAAAACTTGTACACACGTAGCACATCAAACATCAACAAGGATATCAATATCCTTGGATTCTATACAATTCTATCTTGTACATCGAAACACACCATATTTAATGTACACATTAGTCACCCTTCACTAATGCCTTGTGACTTGACTTCTAGACACCCTTCACTAAAGTTTTAGCATTGACTTCTAAGCACCCTTCACTAGTTCTTTCAATACGGACATTCAACACCTTTCACTAATGTCTTCGTCTTGCCCCGTTAGACATCAGTCACTAATGTCTTTACACTACACTTCTTATAAGAACGAAGAGGACTATCAACAAAATAACTTAAGTGGTCTTGATTATAGCAAAGCATGGAAACTCATGGACTTGAGCTTTGTCTGCCTTCAAAAGATGGTGATCTCGCCTTTAAGAGGAACCTAGAGAATCACACAAAACCAAAACTACATACATAGATCACTTGGATCTGAGGTTAGGGAGTTTATAACTCAAAGAGAAAAATATATTTGAAAGGGGTGAGTCACAATGAAGAAATAGCTCACTATTTATAGAGGAAAATAGCTACTATTCCTCGGATCCCACGGACCTCCTTTTAGTGGATCCGCCTAGTGTATTAACTAGGATCCGTGGGTTCCCCTTGCCCACGGGTTTTGGATCATGGGTCATGGGTTATGGGTTATGGGTTGGTCCATGGGTATTTCATTAGATACACAATGTACTGTAGATGCAATGCATCTAGTCAAATGAATATGGGTCAATACCATCAGTTATGGATATGCTCCATGGGTTGTAGTTTTTTACCCATTATAATACGCATAGTTATGTATATATTTTGCCCAATATGTAAACACTAGTTGTTGTACATATGTATTGCTAAATCATAAATTCACTTATATTTGTTTTAGTGTTTTATGTGAAAGCGTAAGTGTGTTAGAAAACTATTGGCTCAAACCATTTACGTATTTTATTTGTTTCGTTAACATGGATTTATGTTTGTTATCGACAAAACATTAGAAGATCGTAAAATATAAAGAAACGTTTTTACGGCTTATTTGTATTAACACACCTTTTGGAGGTGTAGTTCAGCCATGATGTCCCCCTGCGGTCCATTGTGACAAGCGTTGAGAATATCAACGACTTCTGGCCGCGAACACACCATCTGGATGACTTGATCCATACACTTTGAACAAGTAGGGGTCTTCCCTTTAACAATGAAGTTTCCCGCATGGTAGTTTGCAAGGTCGGCAAACCATGGGATACTCGAATTTCCACGTAGAGATACCACATTAAGTGCCTCTAAAGGAAATGTTTCATTGATTTCCTTTTTCTCGAGCAGAATTTGTTGAGGATTTTCAAGATGGGATAAGTGATCGGCAACAGGTTCTCACTCCCTTTTTATCACTCTAACGATGATATCAAATTCTTGTAGGAGGAGAACCCACTAGAGCAATCTTGGCTTTGCATCTTGCTTAGCAAAAAGATATTTGAGGGCCGAGTGATCCGTAACACTATGCTTTTAGACAAGATCAAGTATGGCCGAATTTCTCAAAGCATACACCACGAAATAATTCTTTTTTCGTCGTAAAATGTGCTTGAGCTTCTCGTCATAGTTTTGCTAGCATAGTGTATAGGTTGAAATGTTTTACTTTTCTTTTCCTAAGATCGCACTCTAGAGCAAAGTCGCTAGTGTCGCACATAAGCTCGAAGGTAAGTCCCAATCAAGCAACTAATATCGTTGCTTCCGTAAGTCTTCTTTAAAGTTTGAAAAGCTTCAATGCACTCTTTAGAAAAGATGAACGTAATATCTTTTTCAAGAAAACGGGTCATTGGCCGGGCTATTTTCAAAAACTCTTTAATGAATCGACGATAGAAGTCGGCCAGGACCTAGAAAACTCAACACCCTTGACGGTGATGGGATGAGGTAATTTGGATATGATGTCAACTTTAGCCTTATCAACCTCAATCTCGCTTTTAGAGATCTTATGGCCGAGTACTATGCCCTCTTTGACCATGAAATGACTTTTCTCGCCAAAACGCCCATAAGGGCACATGAATGTGGTCATCTCTTGGTCTTGAGAATCTATGGGAATTTGAAAGTAACCCGAGAAACTATCAAGAAAACAATAGTATTCATTTCCGCTAATCTCAAGCATTTGGTCCATAAATGGTACTAAAATGGTATTTACTGGGTGGCTTCATTTAACTTTTGGTAGTCAATGCAAACACGCCATCCTCAGAACTAACGTAGGAATCAACTCGCTTTCTCGCTTTCAACAACGTTTATGATACTCTTACACGTCACGTCGGGTCAAAGGAACTTCCTTTCAAGTTTCTTTTTCAACACCCTAGGTACCTAATCGTTGTAGTGTAGTATTAGGGTAAGCCACAGGAATTGATATCGCTCTCTAGGGGAATAGGAATGCTAGTGAGAAGTTACTACGCTAAGTTTGGGGTTGAGGAAGATTATTTTTATCTTTTTTATGTTTTTTAAGAAATGGAAAAGTACGAATCTCGGGGTTTGGATTTGGGGGGTTGGTATTTCTACCGATTACTTCTACTATCTAATTATCTAAATAACTAAGGTGAGGGTAGTCTATGTCTAATTATTGTGTGCTCGTATGATGGTTTAAGATGTGTTTACCTAGGGTTTATTACTCCTTAATTATCTCCTATTGATGGTTGAATTGTCACGTCCTTATTCTTAATCGCGTTGTGTGTCTAAGGTTGTAGGGTATGCGTTTATCCCTAACTCTTTGAAACTACCAAAGGTTATCGCCTACAAAGTCTTTAGGATTTATAAACTTTAACTCTAAGGTGCTCTTCGTATGGTTTAGCCTACAACTACTCTTGGTGTTATAAACTAAGGTTCACAAAGATTAATCAAGCATTAACTACACAACGGATGACCTATCGCATTACTAGATCATTAACAATTAAGATAAGAGACAACCAATCAATATTTAATAATTAAGTTTCATATTCCCTAAGCAAACACACAAGTAAATTAGCCGGACATGGGGAACATGAAAGCATACACACAAGTAATTGAAGACATAATTAAATTAATGAAGTAAAACACTTATCTTGATGTAAGATAGGGTTTAGAACCCTAAAATACTCTACAAGACATTTTGGTTCGTTTAGGTTTTACTCCAAAAGACTACAATGAAAACTAAAAATTCGGATTCTATATATAAGATTACATTCGCACACGTCACCCTTTGATTTGTGACGATTCGTCAGCCAGGTTTCGCCTTGGCCACGTTAGTCTTGCGACGGCGCCACCTTATGCTTGGACGCCGTCCCTTCAGTCTCCGGACGCTGCCCGATCAAATCTAGGTACCCGAAGGCGACGACCTACTCTTTTAAAGCCTGACACCGCCACTTGTAAATAAGCAATTTGGCTACTGAGCCGTCACAAAAGTGATGCGACGATGTCGCAGTTAACACCTAACACCGTCCCCTTCAGTTCCAGCAGCCTGAGTGTCTCGATTCTTGACTTTGGCCATTTTCTTCATGTATTCGCGCCTTTTCGTCCGAATAAGTGTCATTCCAGCATTTTGCCTTCAAGATACCTAAAAAGTGAAAAGGAACGATATTAAGTAATAACGGATACAAAAGTGATCAAATAACGGCTTAAATGACCCCTCAAAAAGGTACATTTTAAAACCTTATCAAATATCCCTACACTTGGTATTTGCTTGTCCTCAAGCAAATGTGCTTTTAGCCAATTAATTTATAAGTTAGGGGTCATGAAGCATTGGTTTAAAACAATCCACAAGACATATAAGCCCCGCAAAAGTCATAACATGCACGGAAATTACATACTAGCACCTCACATGGGGTGTTTGGATACTCACATCTCTCGGGTGTATATGAAATATAACAAGTTGGAAATGGAAGATAAATACTCATTAACCGGTCCTAGTACATAGATTACCATAGGCTTGAGACTAGATCAAACCTCTATGGCTTTGGCGTAAGTACCTAGGAAAGACTATCAAAGAGGTCTTTTAAAGGTTTGTAATGTTAGGCTTACGGTAGGGAAAACAAAGGGTTTGGTGGGATAGGCTATTTAGTGGTGGCAAGTCAAAAATATTTATGTTACAAGCATGCGAAGAATGGCGTTGCTAAGCCAAGACTCGACACTCTAGACTCTAGATAAATCAAAACAAACAAACATAAATATAAAGATAGATGTAGGATGGTAGCCCGTATGTTTTTTTTTACACTCTATTTTTTTCTTTTCTCTTTTTCTATTTTTTTTTCAATTTTTTTTTTCATACACTTTTACTCTACCATCCTCTACGATAACACCAAAATGATAGGGATTTATAGGCACATCCCTACACTTGAGTTTTTATTATTCTAACACTAATTTGACCCGGATTGAAAAGATCAAAACACTTGGAGTATTATTACAAATAAAGGGAATTTAAACTTAACGTTCCCTTCCCGTCATTTCATAAACTTTAACTTTTCCCATGAGTCCCAATCATCCCAAAACTGATACAAAGGATATGACTCGACTTAGCAACTTATGCAAGCAACTAGATAATTGAACTAAGAGTTTTAGGGTGATAACAATAATGCACTAAAAGTGAGTGCATACAAGGTAGGCTAAGGCTTTGGGTGTACATTGGTGGGGTGTAAACAATGCTTCATTGATATTCCAAAAAACCAAAACATCACGAGAACCGCGAAAAGGATAGGCTCTGAGGGGTTAACTAGGGTATCGTGTACTAAAGATGAGTACAAAGCAAAGGTATGGGGGAATTACTCAACCAATGTGTAAGAAGTAATTATATTACGGGTATCAAACAAGGGTTATCCTAATGCCTCTTATCATTTAGTTATTCCTAACTACACAAGTGTAGTCTTACTAGCGATCTCGGGATGCATCACAAAACAAGTTCTAGAATTTATTATACTACCGGTTCACACACTAAGCATTAAAGATGAATGCTTTAATTCCTACTAATCTAAGGGCGATCCTCACATTTTGGGTGAAATTTAAGTGGTAAAGGGTTTTTTTGTGCTAGTCATGTAACTTCCTATCCATGAGACGCTTTTGTTAAGAATAATGGCCCACTCCTATATGTCATGAAAAATTTTAAATTTGGTGCCAAAATTACCCTAACCGACATCTTCTCATGGTTTATTACACAAATGCAATTGGACAAAGCAAATAATCAAGGATAAGCATAGTTTCAAAGTTCCCGTTTTATTTTCCCTCCCTACACTTAAACTGAACATTGTCCCCAACGTTCCCCGAAAGTATCAAAGTTGTGATAATGGAAGGTAATAAAAGATGAAAGAAACTAATACTCCCCTGATTAGCTCGGTAGGATCCGTGTAAAGTGGTGGTTATATTTTTCTTCAAGAAGAATGTTTGCGTGAAAAGCTCCTTCTCATCTTATGTATCTCCTTCTTGATAAATTAAACCTGCACACTTGAAGAAAACAAACGAAACCTTCACGTAAAATCGGCGGTAATAATATATATAAGACTCTACTAAACTAGGATATAATGCTTGTGGAATGGATGTTTACAGAATTTATAGAAAATTCCAAGAAATTTATAAGCGTTCGAAAACGAGAAAAAGTAATCATTGTTTTGCTCCTTCTCGACGCCGTCAAGTTATCCTGACAAAAACTGCTTTTGCGATTTTCTCGAATAAATATTCGGAAAATTTACATCTTTTGAATCTAGAAAATTTTCCTGCAAAACATCCATTATGACTCGATACAAGCATTTGACTTGAACAAACACACATGTATATCTTTTAATTAATTGAAATTCTCATGTTTACGCTTTTGAAAACATGTGTAATCCTCCCTACACTTATCCCTTATGTAAAATAACTTTATATGTAATTAAGACGAGGTTAAAATAAAATAAAACATTTTACAAATGTAAACATGAGAATAAACAATCAATAAAAAGATATATGACACAAACAAGCAAACAATTAAGCATGGGTTGCCTCCTAACGGCCTTTTTTTATTTATGAGTCTTGTAGCTAGACTCAGAGCCGCGCCCTACGTGGTCTCGATTTCATTATCAATGAGAGTTCTATCATTGACAAAATTTCATCGAATCTATACCTAGGCCCTAGGGTCAAGCAATCCTTATAATAAAGCCTCCTTCTTTCCCACATGAATTTATAACCTTTTTCAACATTGTCCCTGCTTTTTTTCCCTAAAGCTCTAATGTTTTCTCGTTCAAAAAGGGATAGATGGCCATATTCATTCGTCTTCCAAGGCATCCTATAAGTGATCTCATCACTTCCTTCCTTGAACCTAACCGTTCCATCATACTTGTTATGGCTCATTTTAGATTTTTCAACAAACGGCTTTCCTAGCACTACTAGGGATAAGCTATAGTGAATGACGCATCCTACATCTTCTAGGACCACAAAATCAACTAGGTAGGTGAAATTTCCTATAAAGACATGTACATCCTTGACTCTTCCTACAAAATTGCAAACTCCACCTGGATACTTAGGGTCTCTCCTAATCTTAAGTCGCTCATTCATAATGTCATTGTATAGCGTATGACATCACATTAATGGGAGATTCAGATCTATGTAAGCATGCTCGACATTCCTATATCCGATCATACAAGGAATTTTGAGGTTCCAAGGATTCCTCTCCTAATCTTTGGACATATCCTAATGATGGGTGATCGGGGATTATCGATTATGTATTGATGATAGGTAACTTCTTCCTTAGTGGGATAAAGATTAAAATAAGCGCTATCCTCCTCATTCACATTTTTATTTACTAAGTCATCATCCAAATTACTGTTAATCATGGAGCCAACTATGAGGCGCCGCCACTTTCTCAACAAATTTCCTAATTGTGCTATCAAATACCTTCTGCAAATCTTGAAGGTCGGTGTTTCTACTCACATAACGGCTTCTACGGGTTGGCCGGTCATTGGTTTGGGTTTTGAGTGAAAGTGATTTATTTGGTGGTGGGTTGTTGAATGGTGGTTGGTTATCACCTTCCATGATGAAAAGTGATGGGGTTACGAACAAAGGTCACGAAGAAGGGGGATAGACTACGAGGAAGCTAAAAATGAGAAAAAAAGTTTACTTGATAAGAATCAAGCAAAGAAACCTAAACGAGGTGGACTACTAACTAACTATTCTATTCCCCGGTAGCGGCGCCAAAAACTTGATACGCTTACGCAACACGTTCGTGGTCAAAGGAACTTTCTTTTCGTCGAGCAAGTTTTTCAACACCCTAGGCAGTGTACCTAATCATTGTAGTGTATTATTAAGGTAAGCCACGGGAATTGATATCATTCTCTAGGGGAATAGGAATGCTAGTGAGAAGTTACTACACTAAGGTTGGGGTTGAGGAAGATTATTTTTTATCTTTTTATGTTTTTTAGGAAATGGAAAAGTACGAATCTTGGGGTTTGGATTTGGGGGGTTGGTATTTCTACCGATTACTTCTACTACTAATTATCTAGTTAACTAAGGTGAGGGTAGTCTATGTCTAATTATTGTGTGTTCGTATGATGGTTTAAAGATGTGTTTACCTAGGTTTTATTACTCCTTAATTATCTCCTATTGATGGTTGAATTGTCACGTCCTTATTCTTAATCGTGTTGTGTGTCTAAGGTCGTAGGGTATGCGTTTATCCCTAACTCTTTGAAACTACCAAAGGTTATCGCCTACAAAGTCTCTAGGATTTAAAAACTTTAACTCTAAGGTACTCTTCGGATGGTTTAGCCTACACCAACTCTAGGTGTTAGAAACTAAGGTTCACAAAGATTAATCAAGCATTAACTACACAACGGATGACCTATCGCATTACTAGATCATTAACAATTAAGATAAGAGACAACCGATCAATATTCAATAATTAAGTTTCATATTCCCTAAGCAAAAACACAAGTAAATTAGCCAGACATGGGGAATATGCAAGCATACACACAAGTAATTGAAGACATAATTAAATTAATGAAGTAAAACACTTATCTTGATGTAAGATAGGGTTTAGAACCCTAAAATACTCTACAAGACATCCTTGGTTCGGTTTAGGTTTTTACTCCAAAAGACTACACACTGAAAACTAAAACGCTCGGATTCTATATATAAGATTACATTCATGACGGCCACCCTTGATTTGTGACGCCGAAGCCCTCATCATTAGGGTTTCGCCTACACGCGGTTCTAAGGACCGGCCACCTTATGCTTGTGAGGTCGCCCCTTTAGTCTCTTACACCACGGATCAACTGGGTCGTCTCGAGTTGCACGACCTACTCTTTTAAAACCTAACACCGTCACTTGTAAATAAGCAATTTGGCTACTGAGCCGTCACAAAAGTGATGCGATGGCATCGCGAAGCACCTAACGCCCTTCGCTTCCAAAGTACCGAGTGTCTCGATTCTTGACTTTGGCCAATTTCTTCGTGTATTCGGGCCTTTTCGTCCGAATAAGTTTCATTCTAGCATTTTGCCTTCGAGATGCCTAAAAAGTGAAAAGGAACGATGTTAAGTAATAACGGATACAAAAGTGATCAAATAAGGGCTTAAACGACGCCTCAAAAAGGTACATTTTAAAACCTTATCAGTTTATGCCACCCTTTTTGGGCACACAATGAACGGGGCTCACCCTAGGACTATCAGAGATAGGGTAAATCAATCTGGCATCAAGAAGTTTTAGAAACTCTTGTTTGGTAACCTAGTGGATTTTAGGATTCACTCTTCTTTGATGTTGAACCGCTGGTTTAAAGTCATCCTCTATTAGAATCTTGTGTGTACAATATTCCGGGTTAATACCCCTAATGTCGGAAAGTTTCCAAGCAATGGCTCGCTTGTGTGATCTCAAAACCTTTATGAGAGCGGCTTTTTCCTCCTCACTCAAATCTTTACCAATTATGATAGGTAATTTATCATCACCCTCCAAAAATGCGTATTCGAGATGAGACGGTAAGTCCTTAAGTTCGACCTCCCGAGGATCATTAGAATTTTCAATGTTTTTTATTTCCTCAATATGAAGTTCTTGAGGCGGGAGTGATGATGGATTATCATTGAGAAACTTCTCAATGAGAAGAATGTCTCCCTCAATGTTAATATCGGCGTAATCTATTTCCCGTGTAACCGATTCACTCGATAAGTAAGCTTCAATCTCTTCCAAGATAAAGTCACCTCCCTCGAATGGATTGAGGGAAGGGGAAGAGAGAGAAATGATGGGACCAACCAAAGTGGGATTTCCACTTGAGAATCCAAGAATTTCTTGAGCATATGATGAGTGTGTAAATACTCATCATTTTTGTACAAAATAAACTGCAAAATCATCTGAAAACACTCAGAAACACATCAAAATGATCAAAATATCACAAATCAGTGTTTTATGTGTTTTAAATGCAAAAATATCAAAATCGGATGAAAAACATATCAAATTTGCAAAATTGCGTTTTAGTCCCCAAGTTTCAAAAATTGTCAAAAACAATCCCCGAGCATATAATTTCAAAAGAAAAGTCACCAAAGGTCCTTTTAAAATCATAACTTGTCAAATTTAGTCCTTTGGTGAAAAATGTCAAAAGTTTGAGAAAATTACAAGTTTAGTCCTTCAACTTTCAAAATTGGCAGAAATGGCCCCTGGAAAATGGCAAAATGTCAGCTTTGGTCCTTATACTTTTTGAGAATGTCACTTTTGGTCCCTTGAAACAAGTTTGATGAATTGGCAGCTTAGGTCCCTTGATTTTCAGGATTTACACATTAAGCCCTTGAAGTTTAAAACCTTTAACCCAATTTGGACCTTTGATACTACTTTGGACCCTCGTCATATACATTGTGAACCCCCTTTGATTATTATATCCGTTAAAATCATCTTACCCGCCAAAGTCTCACCATCTCACCTGCTATCCGCAACAAGCTACTCCTCCATCCCTCCTCCATTTCCACTCAAACCTCCTCCCCACCTTAGCTAACATCCACGACTACATTAAATGCTTCCCTAACCCCTCACTCAACCCCCAATTATGCAGACAAAGATTTTGGCCAAAATCTATTTAAACTTGTGATCAAATCAAAGCAAACCAATGGCTAGGATTGGGGGATTTCATCGTAAGAGAGAGAAAAGGAGTTTGGTTATAAAAGAAAGAAAGAGGGAAGCAAGAGAGGAGTCGAGTAGCTTTTAGTTTTATCTTAAATGTCGTTTTTAATTTTAAGTCTTTAAATTAGTATAAAACTTGTTGTATTCTGTTTCTTTGTATCAAATTAAGTGTTTTGTACTCATTTTAAACTAATTCCAAGGATAAATTCAAGTTATGATCGTAATTCATGTTTATAGCCATGTTGAGATTTTGATTTTAAACTCTTGTGTTTAAACTTTCAATAGCTTTATATGATCAAACAAACTTATATAAGCTTATTAAAGCTTTGTATAAGCTTAAACTTCAATTTCAAGCTAATTTGCATATGGTCAACAAAAGTCAAAATGGATCAAAATGATGCGAAGGATATGGGTTGATTGTGCATGAATGGGTTGAAATGGAAGCTATAGGTTGGTTTGTATTAGGTTAGAGGTCCTTGGTTCACTGATTTGCAAGCCATTGTGGCAAAGGACACTGGTAAGTCAATTTTAAGGTTTTCTTTGCATTATCTTCAAGTGTAGTTAAACTGTCATAACTGTCATCATCAAGTTAGTATTTAAAGTAGACTTAGATTGATCATTAATTTAGTGTACTCATTGTTATCTTATTTGAATTTGCAAAAATGTTAGTATAGGAGTGTTTGGTTCTACTGATTTTTCTCTTTTAAACTCTGCAGTAGTTTAATTCTATTGTTTTATGTTTGTTAAGCATGTTTGAGCTCAGTTGAGTCATTATTTCGAGCCCTGCTAGTTCAAGAAGTCAAATCAATCAAATCTTTTCTCACCTGCCATCATAGAGTGAATTTGTAATCACTTGTTTTATGTTCAAAAGTAATAAACAAAACTTGCGTTTAATATCATCATTTCATATCATAACTGCTCAAAAATTGCTTGCAAACTCACCAAAGTCAACCTCTCAATTGCTTGTCAAAAGTCAAAAATCAAAATCATGATTTGAGCTCAACCGCAAGGAATTTTCTTGACTCATTAAGGAAATTAGGTGAAATTTATTGCTTAGAAACTTCAACCGTCCTTTAATTATAAGCATTTTTGTGAATTTTACAATTGAGTTTAAGGCTTCAAATTTGCTTCTCTTTTTTAAGCCTTAACCGCCTCGCTCCATCTTTCTCGCTTGAAACTGAAGTTTTTCAGCTTTTGGCTAGAGTTGCACAGGGCTCATTAGAGCTTCCCATAGTCTGCTTTTTGGTACACTTAATATCAACCGTGTCTAGAACAAGTTCCAATTCATAGTTTATTTTGAGCTTATTTTCAAGCTTGTGCTTGCTTAAAGTTGGTACCTTAACTGTTTTAGCTTAAAAGTTCATAACATCAAATCTGGTAAATTGTGATTCGCTGGTTAAAATAGTTAGGATCTTGCATTTTAGTTATTTTATCAGCTTTTAGAACTTGGTAAACAGTTGGTGGCTAGTTTTAATCATTTGGCTTATTTAAGTGCTTATTATTAAGATCATTCCACATCAGTTTCATAATCTTGTACACAAGCACCTGTTTTTATATTTTTCTTAGATTTAGAATATAATTTTAGAGTTTTCCTGAATTTTTCATATTTTTCTAAGTCATTTTGCTATTTTTCTTGATTTTTATTAGTTTTAAGCACTTTTAAATAGCATTTAATACAAAAAATTAAAAAAAAGGTTCAAAAAATAAGTTTTCATTTTTCTTAGGCTTAGATAAATAAAAAAGTAGAAAAGTAATTTTCCATATTTTTCATAGTCCATTTGGTAATTTTTAGTGATTTAAATAATTTTAAATAGTTTAAAATTCCTAGAAAATAGAAAAATAATCAGAAAATTACAAAAATAGTTTTGAAAATTCTCTTTTGATATTTTAGATTTTTCTAAGTCTTAATTTTATTTTTCTAGCTTTATTTCACATTTTCTTGTATTTTAGGTAATTAATTAATAGTTAAAAATAGTTTTTAATTAGATAATTAGTTTTAAAAATAGTTTTCTTTTTCTAAGAAGTTTCTTTTATTATTAGGTTTGTAAAAATATCATTTTCATATTTTTAGGATTAATATTGCTTTAGTTTCACTTTTTAATTTGTACGTCGCATAGATTTTTAATTCAGTTTTATAAAAATATAAAAACAAAAACATCATTTTAATTATAGTGATAGCGTTTATTTAATAGATTTTATCTTTTTAATTTTCCTTTAATTTGCATTTAAGCCGTTTTTATTTGTTGGCTTATTCCGTAGTTATAATCATAACCAAATCCTTTTTCCGTTCAAACTCCTCGATCACTAAACGTTTGATAATCCATTGCACAACTCGCTGGGACATAACGACCCGGGGAGACCCTATACTCCTCAGATCTTCATTGATTTCGTGCTTAAGCAGTTTTGTTTACGGTCCGCCATTCACAAGTGGCGTGTGTGATTTAGCTTGACTGCTTCAAGCATCAAATTTTTGGCGCCGCGCCGGGACAGGTATATAATCTTACGTCTAGCAGATTAGTTGTTTGAATACTCACTCATTTGTTCATATCATCCATCTATCTATATATATCCATATTTTTATTTAAAAAATCCAAAAACCCAAAAACAAGCAAAAACGTATAAAACACAAAAATATTTTTTCTTTTGTTTCTATATATGTATCAAATAATAAAAATACAAAAAGATTCGTCGTTTTCTTTAATAATAACAACTTAAAAGATTACCACCGCAAACCAAGGCAGTGCACTACCTAACTGGGGGTGCGACCATAATAAGTTCCCGAACTAAAGATTTAAAACTTGCCTTTGTGTCCTTGTGATTGGTGTACCTTTTTCAAAGAAGCCATTCATCTTGGATTATTGGTTAAGTTCACTGTTGTTTTGCCTCGATTTTGTGTTAATTGATTTTGTTGTGATATCGACGCCGAAACCGAAAACCCATAAAGATTCTTCTCACCCCAAATTTTTATAAAACGTCTTCATAATTCTCATTCTCATCCAAAGATTTTCATAATTCCTCTCTTCTTAACTCGAGTCCTTAGAGTTAACTCTAGTATGCGACTGTCTTCTTCTAGATCATTGAGTCCTTTGCGTGATCTAGCGAAATTCCTAGACGACGTTCTGAGGGCGTGCCCAAATAGTCAACCCGAGATTCGTACTATTTCAAGCAACACCATGGCGATCAACGTACTATGGCGAAATGCTCCGTGCACCTACCGAGGGTTATGGAGATGCCATCGTTTACCGTTATTTCCGATCATCCGAATTGGACACATTTGATCACACTTGTGTCACGAATCAATTCCGCGGTCTGATGAGAAGACCGTATGCACACATCCGTTGGTTTAACAAGTTAACATCAACTATCAATTTCAAGGATGTGCCACAAAAAGTAATCAAGTTGATGCTTTTTCCATTCTCTTGAGGGGATGCCCGGATTTGGCTGGAAAAAGAACCCCTCGATCCATCGAAACTTGGGAGGATCTTGTTCAAAAGTTTGTGAATTACTTCTTTCCTCCATCAAAGACGACTAATCTTAAAAATGAAATTTCTGGATTTCGTCAAAATTTCGATGAAAATTTGGGAGAGGCATGGGAGAGATTCAAAGATCTCCTCAGGAAATGCCCCATCATGAATTCACGGAGCTTCAACAAGTCAATATCTTTTATAATGGGTTGAACTGTAACGATCAAGATTCTTTGAACGCATCCGCGGTGGCAATATCTTGAAGCGTAGACCTAAAGATGTGCTTGAAATTTGCGAGAGTAAATCAAAAGTTCCTATTTCTCAAAACAAAGTCAATGTTCCGAACACTCCGCTTCTACATCCGGTAACTCTTTCTAGTGGCTCCATAGCCATCTAACGGACATGATCAATTGTATGATAAAAGAGGTAAAGGAAATCAAAAGCGAAATTCATAAGCCGGAACCAATCAAAGCCATAAACAAGGTGTGTGAAATTTGTAGTGGTCCACACGCGTATTATGATTGTCAAGCAACCGATGCTTCCTTTTACCAAGCTCCCGTAGCTGCGTAAACCACAATCACCGACCACATGCTGATCCTCACTACCGTAACCTAGCGGTATGACACCACCCGTTTTCCTCCTGCAAAACCATGCCAATCAAAACCATGGAAATCAAAATCGCTGTTCAATCAAGGACACAACTTCCATAACTCTCAAAATTTCAATCAAAACCGGAACAATTTCAACCAACCCCAACCATACCAAGCTCCTAATCATCAAAGTTATCAACAACCTCCTCAAGCTCCCATACCAAATGACTTCATGAAAATGACTGAGTCAAACATGCGTTGAATGCAAACTCAGATCAACAACATAGAGGTGAGCTAAAAGGGAAATTGATACTACATTATCTCGGCATACAAATGAGTTAAAGAATATGATGAGCAGTTTCATGAACATGAATATGAACAAAGCCTCATCAACTTCTGGAGGACTCCCAAGCAATACTATTCCCAATCCAAATGCCGAGTTGAAAGCCGTCACCACTCGTAGTGGTAAGACGCACAATGGACCCACGACTCCTATGCCCCTCCTCCTGTGGCATTGAGTCAAGTTACCAAAAAGACAACGGACAAGGTGCATTATTCAAGCCCACGGCATCAAGACCCGCCCCACCTTCGGTAGTCCAAGTTTCAAATCCGAACCCAAGTTCCAAAGAAAAATCCGAGCCGAAAACACTTCCATCTCGGCTCAAAAGTCTAGTCAGCTTCCTTACCCATCAAGAATGAATGATGAGAAGCTCAAGACAAAAACAAAGATCAAATGGAAAAATTTTTCCAAATCTTCAATGAGCTTCACTTTGATATAAGCTTCGTTGATGCTCTCGTTCTAATGCCTAAATTTGCATCCACGCTTAAAGGCTTACTCACCAACAAAGACAAGCTATCGAGATGGAAAACTCCTCTAAATGAGCTACTGCCATTCTTAATAAGCTTCCCGAAAAGCTTGAAGACCCTGTCCGGTTTTTAATCCCGTGTGATTTCGATGTTTCAATGCGTTCGCCTTGGCCGATCTTGGCGCTAGTATTAACCTCATGCCACTCTCAGTATGGAAGAAATTGTCTCTTCCGAACTTTCACCCACTGTATGACACTCGAGCTAGCGGACCGTCCGAACCCGCCCACGTGGGATAGCCGAGGATGTCGTGATGAAAGTGGGAAAGTTTCACTTTCATGCTGACTTTGTTGTAGTAGACTTCGATGCAGATCCTAGAGTTCCCCTTATCTTAGGGAGAGCGTTCTTAAGAACGAGTCGTGCTCGATTGATGTTTGTCGAAGAGTTGACCATACAGGTTGACAACGAAGAGCTCACATTGAATATCAACCAAAACTCCAAACCTCTATCCAAACAGAGTGTTGCCACAATTGATCAAAAATCGGAAAGAATCAATGCAACACTCTCAAATTTCACGGTTAAGAGTGTTCACCAAAAACGGCCGAGCTCAAAGCTTTGAAGATTACCCCTGGTTCAAACAAATGGTTTGAAAGCTGTACCAGGGAAGTCAAGAGTGTTCTTGATGATGATGACGATGATCTAGAATCGGAGACTTCATCGGAAGTGGTGGAAACTGCTAGCTCTAAGAGCACACCACTTGTCCCACCTCGAATCATTTGTCGATCGAGTTTGTTAACTCGTGGATGAAACCAAACTCTTCGTTTCATCCGGATTGGATGATGATTGTGATCCAATGGGAGACATTCTTCCCATTGAAGAATTTCTCGAAAATGATCCATCATCTCCTTGTCTTATTAATTCTAACTCTTCCACCCCCTTCTTACTCGTTTGAGGAAAGTGACTTCATCTTGGAAGAGATTGAAGCATACTTGTCTAGTGATTCGGTTCCATGGGAAATTGATCACGCTCCAATTGACATCGATGGAGATATTCTTCTCATTGAGAAGTTGCTTAATAATGATCCATTATCACTCCCTCCCATCGAGCTTCATAACAAGGAAGTCAAGTCATTGAGAAATCAAGAATTTCCTCGAGGTTGAACTTAAGGACTTACCACCTCATCTCGAGTATGCATTCCTTGAGGGTGATGATAAATTACCCGTCATTATTGCTCGAGATTTGAGTAAGGATGAAAAGACTGCTCTCATAAAGGTCTTGAAGTCACACAAGCAAGCAATTGCTTGAAAACTCTCCGACATTAAGGGTATCAACCCTGAGTTTTGTACTCACAAAATCTTAATGGAGGATGACTTTAAACCAAACAGTTCAACATCGAGACGAGTGAATCCAAAAATCCATGATGTTATCAAACAAGAGGTTCTCAAACTTCGATGCAGATTGATTTACCCTATTTCGGATAGTCCTTGGGTGAGCCCCGTTCATTGTGTACCCAAAAAGGGTGGTATAACCGTTGTTGAAAATGATGAAACGAAGTTGATTCCTACTCGCTTGGTTACGGGATGGCGTGTTTGCATTGACTATCGAAAGTTAAATGAAGCCACCCGTAAAGACCACTTTCCCTTACCCTTCATGGACCAGATGCTTGAGAGATTAGCGGGAAACGAATACTATTGCTTTCGATGGTTTCTGTTACTTCCAAATTCCTATTGATCCACAAGATCAAGAAAAGACCACATTCACATGTCCTTATGGAACATTTGCTTACCGACGCATGCCTTTTGGCTTATGCAATGCTCCCGGTACATTCCAAAGGTGTATGATGGCCATTTTCCATGACATGATCAAAAAGACTATGGAAGTCTTTATGGATGATTTTTCGGTCTTTGGGGATTCTTTCCAAACATGTCTCTCCCATTTGGACAAGATGCTTGAACGCTGTGAAAACACGAACCTTTGTCTAAATTGGGAGAAATGTCACTTTATGGTCAAAGAAGGAATTGTCCTCGGCCATAAAATCTCTAAGAAAGGGATTGAGGTGGACAAAGCCAAAGTTGATGTTATTTCAAAGCTACCTCCTCCCACTACTGTCAAAGGAGTTAGAAGTTTCCTTGGTCATGCCGGTTTCTATCGTCGTTTCATTCAAGATTTCTAAAATATCCGGCCTATGACCCGGCTTCTTGAAAAAGACACTCCTTTCGTCTTCTCTAGTGAGTGCATTGAAGCGTTCCAAACTCTTAAAAGAAACTCACCTGAATCACCAATTCTCGTTGCCCCTGATTGGAATTTACCATTCGAGCTTATGTGCGATGCAAGTGATTTCGCCATAGGTGCATCTTGGGCAACGCAAAGCTAAACATTTCCAGCCTATACACTATGCTAGCAAAACTTTGACCGAAGCTCAAGCACATTACACCACTACGGAGAAAGAATTACTAGCCGGTGTATATGCTCGAGAAGTTTCGGCCATACTTGATCTTGTCCAAAAGCATAGTGTATAATGATCACTTGCCCTCAAATATCTTTTTGCTAAGCAAGATGCAAAGCCGAGATTGATCCGATGGGTCCTCCTCCAACAAGAATTTGATATCACCATCCGTGATAAAAAAGGAGCGGAGAACCTAGCGGCCGATCATCTTCCCGTCTTGAAAATCCTCATCGTGCTCGATAAAAAGGAGATAAACGAACGCTTCCTCTCGAGACACTTAATGTGGTATCTCATCAAGGAGATTCTAGTACCCCATGGTTTGCCGACTTTGCAAACTATCATGCGGGTAACTTTGTTGTGAAAGGGATGTCGCCCCAAAAAAACAAATTCTTCAAAGATGTTAAGCATTACTTCTGGGACGACCCCTACTTGTTTAAGGTTTGTGCGGATCAAGTCATCCGACGGTGTGTTCACGGCCAAGAAGCCGATGAAATTCTCAAGGCTTGTCATCATGGACCCACGGGGGGACATAATGGCCCGAACTACACCGCCAAGAAGGTGTTTGATTCTGGTTTCTATTGGCCCACAATTTACAAAGATGCCCATGACCTCGTCAAATCTTGCAACTCTTGCCAACGTCATGGTAACATCTCTAAAAGAGATGAAATGCCTCAAAATGCCATTCAAGTGTGCGAGATATTTGACGTATGGGGCATTGACTTTATGGGGCCGTTCTCGTCTTCTCGAGGGAACAAGTATATACTGCGTCGATTACTTGTCTAAATGGGTGGAGGCGAAAGCGCACCTACCAAACCCCGAGTAGTTGTGAAGTTTTAAAGTCTCTTTGCCCGTTTTGGAACTCCTCGCGGCTATCATTAGTGATCGCGGCGCACACTTTTGCAATGACCAATTCGCAAAAGTGATGCTTAAGTACGGTGTCACCCACCGCCTCTCTACCGCGTATCACCCACAAACTAGTGGGCAAGTGGAAGTTTCGAACCGTGGTTTGAAAAGAATCTTGGAGAGGACCGTAGGTGAAAATCGTGCCTCTTGGTCGGACAAACTTGAAGATGCACTTTGGGCCTTCCGTACGCTTACAAAACACCCATCGGGTGTACTCCTTACAAGCTTGTGTATGGAAAGGCGTGTCATCCCCGATCGAGCTTGAGCAAAAAGCCTATTGGGCCTTGAAGCATGCAAATTTCGACCTCAAGTCTTCGGGTGATCATCGGAAAGTTCAACTCAACGAATTAAATGAACTCCGTGATCAAGCCTACGAGAACTCTTTGATCTACAAAGAAAAGACAAAGAAGATCCATGACTCAAAGATTAAGAACCGCGTTTCAACGGTGACCGAGTCCTTCTTTTAATTCTAGATTAAAGATCTTCTCGGGGAAACTTAAGACCCGTTGGACCGGTCCATTCACCATTACCAAAGTGTTTCCATATGGCACCGTCGAATTGTCTCAAATAGACGGGCCAAACTTCAAAGTGAATGGACATAGATTGAAGCACTATTTTGGAGAGGACATTCCCCCTGGTTGTCCCGATTTACAAACTTTCCCCATGAACCAATGAATGCGGGGATCGAGTCAAGCTAGCGACTCGGAAATCAAAAACAATAGCACACTATATGGGTTTTCACCCGATTCTGACTTCTTTCTATTTTCTACCACCCCTAGTGTTGCCCCACATGTTGTATATAAGTGTTTCTAAAAAAAAAAAAAAAAAAATCTTTCTAAATAATGGCCGTAGTATTTCCCTTTTACGTTTTTGTTTCGCATAACCGCCGGTACTTTGAATATTGAGGGCAATATTCATTTCTAAGTGTGGGGGAATTCTCTAATTTTATCATAATTATACCAATTCCCGCTTTTGGCAAAATTTTTTTTGGAGTAAGTGTTTTACACTTACCGCCTTGGTTATCAACCGCCATGTCTCTGTAAGACTAAAGGATTGGCTAATCCAGAGCAAACGGCTCTTGGTAAAGATTTCTGCTTATATGGCTTGCAATTTGCCCAAAATTGTATGGTATTCAACTCACCATATCCTTAAAAGTGAAGAGTTGGCTAGCCCGCAAGGTTATGGCTTGTGGTAAAGGCAGTGGAAAAACCATAATTGGTAATCAACTCACCAAAGATAATTCTGATAATTTATCTAAGAGTTGGCTAGTCCAGAAGGGTACGGCGGCCGTAAAGACATCAAACCGTTATATGGTTTATGCTTTGCCAATAAATCAGATGGTTATCGGTGTACCATGGTTCTTACTTGAACTGAAACATTTGGCTACTGTAAGTAATGGCTTTTGGTAAATAGATGAAATCCATTAAATTTTCTCAAAAGATTGCTAGGGACTAGCAATATCTCAGTGGGGGATTGATGTGTGTAAATACTCATCATTTTTGTAAAATAAACCAAAATCATCTAAAACACTCGAAACACATCAAAATGATTAAAATATCACAAATCAGTGTTTTATGTGTTTTAAATGCAAAAATATCAAAATCGATGAAAACATATCAAATTTTCAAAATTACAGTTTTAGTCCCCAAGTTTCAAAATTGTCAAAAACAAGTCCCGAGCATATAATTTCAAAAGTAAAGTCACCAAAGGTCCTTTTAAAATCATAAACTTGTCAAATTTAGTCCTTTGGTGAAAAATGTCAAAAGTTTGAGAAAATTACAAGTTTAGTCCTTCAACTTTCAAAATTGGCAGAAATGGCCCCTGAAAATGGCAAAATGACAGCTTTGGTCCTTATACTTTTTGAGAATGTCACTTTTGGTCCCTTGAAACAAGTTTGATGAATTGGCAGCTTTGTCCCTTGATTTTCAGATTTTACATTAAGCCCTGAAGTTTAAAACCTTTAACCCATTTGGACCTTGATACTACTTTGGACCCCCTCATATACATTGTGAACCCCCTTTGATTATTATATCCGGTTAAAATCATCTTACCCGCCAAAGTCTCACCATCTCACCCGCTATCCTGCAACAAGCTACCTCCCATCCCCCTCCATTTCACTCAAACCTGTTCCCCACCTAGCTAACATCCAAGACTACATTAAATGCTTCCCCAACCCTCACTCAACCCCCATTATACAAAGATTTTGGCCAAAATCTATTTAAATGGTTGTGATCAAATCAAAGCAAACCAATGGCTAGGATTGGTGGGATTTCATCAGAAGAGAGAGGCAAAGGAGTTTGGTTATAAAGAAGAAAGGAAGCAAGAGGAGAGGTAGTAGCTTTAGTTTTATCTAAATGTCGCTTAATTTTAAGTCTTTAAATTAGTATAAAACTTGTTGTATTCTTTGCTTTTGTATCAAATTAAGTGTTTTGTACTCATTTTAAACTAATTCCAGTGATAAATTCAAGTTATGATCAGAATTCATGTTTATAGCCACTATTGAGATTTTGATTTTTAAACTCTTGTGTTTAAACTTTCAATAGCTTAGTTTAAGATCAAACAAACTAGAAGCTTATTAAAGCTTTGTATAAGCTTAAACTTCAATTTCAAGCTAATTTGTATATGTAACAAAAAGTCAAAATGGATCAAAAATGATGCGAAAGGATATGGGTTGATCAGGCATGAATGGGTTGAAATGGAAGCTATGGGTTGGTTTGTATTAGGTTAGAGGTCCGGTTCACGATTTGCAAGCCATTGTGGCAAAGGACGTGGTAAGTCAATTTTAAGGTTTTGCATTATCTTTCAAGTGTAGTTAAAACTGGTCATAATCTGTTCATCAAGCTGTATTTAGGGTGTGTAGACTTAGATTGATCATTAATTCTAGTGTACTCAGTTGTTATCTTATTTGAATTTGCAAAAGCTTAGTATAGGAGTGTTTGGTTCTATCGATTTTCTCTTTAAACTTCAGCAGTAGTTTAATTCTATTGTTTTATGTTTGTTAAGCATGTTTGAGCTCGGTTAGTCATTATTCGGAGCCGCTAGTTCAAGTCAAATCTCAATCAAATCTTTTCACCGCTTCACCTTGAGTTATGAATTTGTGAATCACTTGTTTTATGTTCAAAAGTAATAAACAAAACTTGCAGAAGCTTAATATCATCATTTCATATCATAATCTGTTCAAAAATTGCTTGCAAAACTCACCAAAGTCAACCTCTCTCAATTGCTTGCAAAAGTCAAAAATGAAAAATCATGATTTGAGCTCAACTGCAAGAAATTTTCTTCTCATTTTTAAGTGAAATTAGGTGAAATTTATTGCTTTAGAAACTTCAACTGGTCCTTTTACTTATAAGCATTTTTGGTGAATTTTACAATTGAGTTTAAGGCTTCAAATTTGCTTCTCTTTTGTTAACGCCTCGCCCATGTCTCAGTTGAAACTGAGTTTTCGCTTTTGCTAGAGTTGCACAGGCTCATTAGAGCTTCCCATAGTCCGCTTTTGGTACACTTAATATCAACTGGTCTAGAACAAGTTCCAATTCATAGTTTTCATTTTGAGCTTATTTTCAAGCTTGTGCTTGTGCTTAAAGTTGGTACCCAGAACTGTTTTAGCTTAAAAGTTCATAACATCAAATCTGTGCAAATTGTGATTCAGTGGTTAAAAATAGTTAGGATCTGTTGCATTTTAGTTATTTTATCAGTTTAGAACTTTGGTAAACAGTTGGTGGCTTGTTTTAATCATTTGGCTTATTTAAGTGCTTATTATTAAGATCATTCCACATCAGTTTCATAATCTTGTACACAAGCACCTGTTTTTATATTTTTCTTAGATTTATAATATAATTTTAGAGTTTTCCTGAATTTTTCATATTTTTCTAAGTCATTTTGCTATTTTTCTTGATTTTTATTAGTTTTTAAGCACTTTTAAATAGCATTTAATACAAAAAAATTAAAAAAGGTTCAAAAAAATATGTTTTCATTTTTCTTAGGCTTAGATAAATATAAAGTAGAAAAGTAATTTTCCATATTTTTCATAGTCCATTTGGTAATTTTTAGTGATTTAAATAATTTTAAATAGTTTAAAATTCCTAGAAAATAGAAAAATAATCGAAAATTACAAAATAGTTTTGCAAATTCTATTTTGATATTTTAGATTTTTCTAAGTCTTAATTTTATTTTTCTAGCTTTATTTCACATTTTCTTGTATTTTAGGTAATTAATTAATAGTTAAAAATAGTTTTTAATTAGATAATTAGTTTTAAAATAGTTTTCTTTTTCTAAGAAGTTTCTTTTATTATTAGTTTTGTAAAAATATCATTTTCATATTTTTAGGATTAATATTGCTTTAGTTTCACTTTTTAATTTGTACGTCGTGATAGATTTTAATTCAGTTTTATAAAAATATAAAACAAAACATCATTTTAATTATAGTGATAGCGTTTATTTAATAGATTTTATCTTTTTAATTTTCCTTTAATTTGCATTTAAGCCGTTTTATTTGTTGGCTTATTCCGTAGTTATAATCATAACCAAATCCTTTTTCCGTTCAAACTCCTCGATCACTAAACGTTTGATAATCCATTGCACAACTCGCTGGGACATAACGACCCGGGGAGACCCTATACTCCTCAGATCTTCATTGATTTCGCGCTTAAGCAGTTTTAAGCTGGTTACGGTCCGCCATTCACAAGTGGCGGGCTTGTGTGATTTAGCTTGACTGTTTGGCCGGCATCAGCATACTCCTCCGATACAATGTCAATGACATCAATTTTATTGACAAAAGTATCGTCATAATTGGGGGAGTAACTCGTCATTTGATTATGATTGAAATTTATGGCTTCCTTGTTTACCCTCAAAGTGATTTCCCCTTCTTCAACATCGATCAATGCATGACCCGTTTTTAAAAAACACCTCCCAAGGATGAGGGGTACTCGGGGATCGGCATCGAAGTCGGCGACAAAAAAGTCGTTGGGGAAATGAAACTCTCCTACTTTCACAATGACATCCTCGGCTATACCTAACGGATGAGAACTTGTATGGTCGGGAAGCTCGAGGATCATACATGTAGGTATGAGTGGGGGTAACGAAAGCTTTTTCCACATAGAGTGTGGCATCAAGTTAATGCTCGCGCCAAGATTGGCCAAAGCGGAGCATTTAACTAATCCTTAAAAATTACAACGGATAAGGGGTCTCCTAACTTCTTGGGAATTTTCTTAAGGATAACCGCCGAACAATTCTCATTCAAGAAATTTTTAGCCAATTCAAAAAAAAATTCCTTATTGCTCAACAAACTTTTGATCGTCGGACCAAACTTGCGCATTAGAAGGAGAGAATCCGCGAAACTTATCTCGAAGTGCAAATATTGAAAGATTTGGAAGAGCTTCTCCATTTGTTGATTAGTTTTGTCGCGGAGCTTTTGGTCATTAAGCCTAGAAGGATATGGAATTGAAGACTTAGGATTTGTCTTCGGAACATTCGGTTTCGAAATGGAAGTTCGGACCACCGGAGGTTGGATGGGTGCGGTACTTTGTGGGCTTGTAGAATGCACTTTGTCCTTGGTCACCTCGGTTTCTCATGCCACTTCCCTCACCGGAGAGGGAGTAGGAATCGAGGGTCCATCATATGGTTTACCGCTTCAAGTGGCAATAGCATTCAACTCTCCCTTTGGATTTGGAAGTTTATTAGCCGGAAGGGAGTTCAAAGTTGAAGCCTGGCTCATTTTACACATGAGGCTATTGAACATGTTCTCAATTTTGCTTTGAGATTGATCAAATTTTTTTGTTCGTTTTATTAAGCTCATTTTTAAGTTCATTACTTTGTTTCGAAATTGAAGTTTGGAAATCATTTCTCAAAAGTATTGATTTGGTTTTGCAAACCCCTGATTTTAACCTCATTTGACTTAATGTAGTTAGCAAGATCATGAGAGGGACCAACCGGGGGTTGGTAATTAGGAGCTTGATACCCTTGATTGAAATTGACCCCTTGGGTCGGGTATTGGTTCATCGGGGCTTGATATGGAACACTTTTCCCTCTTACTTGATTTTGGTTGAACCTATTTTGATTGTTAGGTTAAGAAAAACAGAGTGGTCCTTGATTGTTAGCACGATAGCTCGGGTCAACTTGAGGACGGTATTGATTACCTCCTTGGTTGTAAGGCCCGGCTACGACATTTGCTTCAAAAGGACTACCATCGGTGGTGGTACAATTGTAATAAGCATGAGGACCACATCAAGTGGTACAAGTCGCTTCCACCGCTTTGACTTGAGCGGGTGGATTTGTGGGTGGGGTAGAAAGTGTCTTTCGAGAAAGCACAAATGCTTGGATAACATCGGTGAGCTTGTCAATCTTAGAATCCGTGCTAGAGACATTCTTCGAAGAAGGTGAAGCACTCACTCGGGAAGCAATCGGTTTGCTTCGTGAGGTACGGACTTTAGACTTGTTCCCAATGATGGGCAACGCATCTTTCTTAGAGCGAGTCAAAAGATTACCACCGGCGGCGGAATTGAGTGAGTCTTGATCATTTTCGTTTAAACCATTATAGAAGGTATCAAATTGATGTTACTCGGAAAAACCATGTTGAGGACATTGACGAAGTAAGTCCTTGAACGGTCTCAAGCTTCACTAAATGATTCATCAAATTCTTGGGTAAACTTTGTAATTTCATTTTTTTAATTTGTTGTTTTGGATGGTGGGAAAAATTAATTCAAAAATTTTGATACTAAATCTTCCCGTGACTCAATTGAACGAGGGAGTAGTTTTTCAAGCCAAGTCCGGGTGGTCCCCTCGAGAGAAAAGGGAAAAAGAAGTAGCTGAATTGCTTCTTGTGGCACATTTCGGTATTAGATTGTGGATGTGAGTTTGTTAAACCTTCGAATGTGGGAATGAGGATCTTCCCTCTCAAATCCGTAAAATTGGTTCGAAGAAACAAGGTTTAACAAACCGTGCTTAAGTTCAAAATGTTCGGCAACGATTACGGGAACAATGATGGCTTTTCCATAACCCTCGGTAGGTGCTTGGAGTTGTTCCAACATAGAATGGTTATCTTCCACCATTTCGGGAATGGGGTCGGGATTAGTACGAATCTCGGGTTCTACTATTAGGGGAGGACGTCTATTACGTCTTCGCTTAATTGTGGCGAGTTCAAGAAAGGGATTAGAAGAATTAGAAGAACGAGTGCGCATGCACTTTCAAAAACACTTTCAATTAAACACAAGACCGAATTAAAAACATAAGGAACTTAAACCAATAATCACAAGCGATACGGTATCTCTCCAAAAGAAAAATGCACAAAGGAGCTGAGAAACAAAGGTCAACGCGAAGCTTATTAAAAACCCGTCTCTTTAAGGTCACAATTTAATGCGTACCCAACCTTATACCCCTCTTATAGTTTGTTTATCAATTAGAGGTGAGCCGATTTTTTGTAAGCTACACAAAGACAAGTTTTGAATCTTTAGTTTGGGAACTTATAATGATAACACTCAAGTTGAGAGTGTTATATTGGTTGTGTCTTCTATTTTATTAGAAAAATCAAAAGGAAAATCTTTTTGTATTTTTATCTTATATATATATATATATATATATATATATATATATATATATATATACAAAATGAAAAAGGAAAATATTTTTGTGTTTTATATTTTTTTCAAAAATCAATAACTTCACGAGGAAGGTTCTTCAAGTCACTAATCGTCAAACCATAACGATATTGTCGCAACACACAACTTCCCCGGCAGCGGCGCCAAATTGATAATCGTAGAAAGTATACCAAATATACGTGATAAGAGAGAATCGACGAATCAACCCTTTAGGAAAAAGGTCAACACGCAAAACCGCAAATATACGATAAGTGATACTGGGCAAGTGATTACCCGAGTCGTGTCCCAACGAGAGGTGAATCGACGGTTACGTTAGGTTCGTTATTAAAATGCTTGAATGGTTTAAGATTTTATGTTTTTGATTACATTTTCCAAAAATTAAAGAACGAGAGAGTAAATAAAGCAAGTAAACAAAGCAAATAACTAAATTAACAACTACTAAACATAATAAACACTAAAACGATGCTAAAATAAAGTCCTAAGGCAATAAAACACAAAAAAAAGTGAAAAGTCGGGCTAATCCCGAGCTTCAAAAGTAAAAATATTGCAATTTAAGGCCTACAGGTGCAAAACTAATTTTCCTATGTTTTAAATGACTAAAAATAATTTTAGGAAAAAGTAGGGTATTTTTTCGAATTTTAAATTATTTATTACGAACTAAAAATTAAATTTACCTAATTAATTACTAAAAAATACAAAACATTTTTTGAAAAATCTGAGAAACCTAAAATACTTTATACTATACTGATTTTAAGAAAAATAAAAAAAGTTGTGTACTGCTTAAGGAAATAAGCAGTTAAAAAGGCATCTAAGTGAATAAGCTAAAACTGGAAAATGGTACTTAAAACATTAATGTTGCAAGAATAAACTTAGACAAGTCCCAAGGGCGAGTGGTAGAGTGTGTTGGTGTTGAGGCTTTGTGCAAGAGGTCCCAAGTTCGATCCCTATGGTACCTTTTTGCATTTTTTTTTCTCAAAATTTTCTTTTGCAAACTAATTTTGGGTTTAAGATAAGAAACTTTTATAAAACACAACTTTTAAAAAGCTAAGAATAAGCTATGAGAAACAGCTTTTACCACAGCAGATTACACCAATTAAGCCAAACACACCCTTAGCAAATTTTAGGCACTATAAAGCTATCAAGAAGCACTTGCATTGAAAATAAGCTATAGTATATGAATCTCAGCTAAAATAAGCAAAATACAAAAGAAACTAAACCTAACAATGGGAATAAGCAGTTGTGGGAATTTAAGCTAAACTAAAGGGAAGTCCTACTAAAGAGGCTTAAATAAGCAATTACACTAGCAAAAAGCGTTAATAAGCTAAGTCTAATAATTCCTATACTAACCTTTCTAAAAAGCATTAATGAGACTAAATAACCTAAAGGTAACAACTGATAAGCTAAAAAATATGGTGAAACTGCTGCTGTGACTGTAGGGTAACATATAAAGGGGGAGAGTTTGAGCTTAAAATAAGCTCTCAAATGACTCCATGTTGCTATCAAAGGCTAAAAAAGATAAATAATGTACTACCAAGATCCTAAGAAAGCTAAATGGGGAGCTAATTTGAGCTTTAACCAGCTTATAAATAAGTTGTGAAAAGGTGGTCTTGTGCCACTTGGGTTCTCTGACAGGAAGAAAACAAGGCAAAGGGCAGTTTTGAAAGCATTTTTAACTAAGCTAAAGGGATCCTAAGTGCATAAAGACCTAAAACAGATTGAGACTAATGTATGAAGATTCTAGAAAAGCAATTTTTGGAAAATTTAGACAACAACTGAGCTGTTTTAAAGGCTAGTGAACAGCAACATAAGCTGCTGTTCTTTGTGCAGAAAAGAGAAGTGACAGATTGTTTTTTTACCTATCCAACTTTTGTAAAACATGATAAATCAGTTTCAAACCTTTAAAACTAACTAAAAAACCTTAAATGAACTTTTACCTTTAAAGTCAAAATGGGTAAATTTGTTTTTAGACCGAACCAAAGGCTTAAACCAAGCACCCCTTAAAACTGACTTTTCTAAACTTGTAATTGGATTTTCCTTTATGAAAACTGAATTAATAGCTTAGAAAAAACACTTTTGATTACTTAGAATGAGTAATAAGCAAATAAGCACTTAAGTGCTTATTTGCATATGAAGCAGAAAAATAGACAGATAAGTAAAAAAGCTTTTTCATTAATTAAAAGAAAACATTACAACTGAATTGAAACTAAAATTATTTTAAAACTAAAATTTCCTAATGCCTTATAATTTGGCTACAAGGTTCTATTTATACTAGTTGGAGCTAGAGTTTCCTCTTGCTTGCTTGTGCTTTTTAAGTGAGAAGAAATAAGCATGTGTCCATTTGTGCTTTCTTTGATCAATCTGAGCCATTGGATTAACCTTGGAGCCCAAGGGTGAATCTGAGCCATCAACCTTGTGTCTTCTTCATCTCAACCAATGGAGGGAGTGAGGATTGCCAACATGGCGAACACACCCATGTGGGATGTGGTGTTGGGGAGACATGGTTTTCAGTGTGTGAAAGTGATAGGGGAGAAGAAGACAAGGGGGAATTGGCGGGAAAAATGTATTTTGGGTTTTGTTTCTTTTCTTTTTTTTAGTTTCTTAGTTTGGGGATAAAAGGGAAGGAAAGGTTCAAGAGATAAAGGGGGCTCAAAAGGAGGGGGATCAAGAAGGGGTTTAGAAAGGGGTTGAAGGTTCAAAGGGGATTTAAAAGGGAAGTTTTAATGTTAAGTTTATTTAATTATTTATTTATTATTTTTTTTAAAGGTAAAAGAATGATTTTTACAAAAATTTTATTTTAATGATAAGTAATTGGTTTTAAATACAAAAATGGTTTTTTAAATAAAAATTGGTTTTAACTAAAAAAAATAGGTCAAAGGGTAAAATAGTAATTTTGGATTTTGGGTAATGGGTAGAATGGTAATTTTAGGTTTAGGGTGTGGTTTCGGGTCCGTTTTTCCGTGCTCATTCAAAACATGTATCCCAGGTTTGACTTAGACTTTGTCTTCACTTGTTTAATTTCACAAACGTTGTCGAGTCGATCCAGAAATTTCCGTTTTTGCTCCATTTTCAATCCTTTGTACCTAAAACACATAAAAACACAATCCAAGGATATTTGCAATATAATTTGATATAATTGAGTGTTTTTATACGTTTTTTCGGGTTTTATGAGCTTAAAATGATGAGTAAAAGGCCACTTATCAGGAAGCCATTGCCACTTCATGTTACACCCAAAACAGTTCCCTAATACATACAACTCATGGAAAAACTCCATACGAGTTAGATCACAACATAAAACCAGATCTATCGTTTCTTCATGTGTTTGGAGCTTTGCGTTATCCTACTAATAATGGTCAAGATTTGGGAAAGTTGAAAGCTAAGGCTGATATTGGATTTTTCGTTGGTTATGCACCTAATCGGAAGGGTTACCGAATCTACAACAAAAGAACCCGAGACATTATGGAAACCCTGCAGTTCCTTATGTACCACCATCAAAAGAAGATTTGAAGAAATTGTTCGATCCAATGTTTAATGAATACTATGAGCCTCCAGCTGATGATAATTCTGCATCACCAACTAGAGCTACTCATGTTCCAACCAATACAAATGGTCCATCTGTTTCTATGTCTGTATCTCAAGAAGCGCAATTTTCTGATTATTCATCATCATCTTCGAATCCTTAATTATCTTCTGTAGATCAAGGAAATGCATCTGCTAATCGTTTTGGAGATAACCCTTTTGCAACTCCTGAAGATGCTCTGTTTGAAAATATATTTACCCCTAAACCCACTCCTAAAAACATCTTCACCAGGGGAACCTCACTCTGTTACATCGCCTTCCTTACCAACAACCACATGAACATCTCAGAAAATGGACACATGATCATCCATTCGATAATATCATTGGGAATCCTTCTCGTCTGATATCCACTAGAAACCAACTTGCCACTGATGCCTTACGGTGCTTCTTTAACTCTATACTATCAAAGATCGAACCTAAAGATGTCAAAACAACAATGTCTGAGGATAGCTGGTTTAGTGCAATGCAAGATGAAATCCATGAGTTCGATTGTCTTGATGTATGGGAATTGGTGCCTCCTCCAGATTGTGCTATGATTATTGCTCTTAAGGGGATCTTCAAAGTAAAACTTGATGAGCACGATGATGTTCTGAAGAATAAGGCAAGGCTTGTGGCTAAAGGATATCGACAACAGGAGGGTACTGACTTTGAGGAATCATTTGATCTGGTTGCACGAATTAAGCCTAACAGAATTTTCCTGGCTAATGCTGATAGAAAGAATATGGTAGTTTATCAGATGGATGTAAAGACTTCTTTTCTTAACGGAGATCTTAAAGAAGTGGTCTATGTTAGTCAACCCGAAGGTTTTGTGGATCCAGAACATCTGACCCATGTCTACCGCTTAAAGAAGGCCCTCTACGGTTTGAAGCAAGCTCCTAGGGCATGGTACGATACGTTGTCAAAGTTCATTTTGGCAAATGGATTCTACAAAAGAGCAGTTGATCCTACATTGTTCACTAGAAGTCAGACAAACACTTAATTCATGTTTAAATCTATGTTGATGATATTATATTTTCTTCGACCGACCCTAATGAATGTGACTGATTTTCAAAAGAGATGGGCTCTAAATTTCAAATGTCAATGATGGAAAAAATGTCATTTTTCTTGGGATTACAAATTTCACAAAGTCTTGGAGGCATTTTCATTAATCAATCTAAATATGCTAACGAAATTTTAAAGAAATTTGGATTTGATTTTTGTGACCCGGTTGACACTCCCATGGTGGAACGTACAAAACTGGATGCAGACCACTCAGGGATCCTGATTGATCAAATGAAATATCGTAGTATTATGGATCCTTGATGAACCTCACAGCCAGTAGACCTGATATTCTGTTCGTTGTATGCATGTGTACTAGATACCAGGCTAAGCCTACCAAAAAGCACCTTGAAGCAGTAAATGGGTCTTTCTGTATCTCCAAGGAACCATTAACATGGGACTTTGGTATCCAAAGGACACCGGTATGTTGCTAATAGCCTATGCAGATGCTGACCATGCAGGGTGTCAAGATACTCGTCAAAGTACGTCAGGAGGTGCTCAGTTTTTAGGTGATAAGTTAGTGAGCTGGTATTCAAAGAAACAAATGAGTACTTCAATATCCTCTACAGAGGCTGAATACATAACCATATCATCATGTTGTGCTCAAATATTATGGATGAGATCCCAATAATCTGACTATGGCTTTGTATTCAACAAAATCCCTCTGTATTGTGATAACAAAAGTGACATTTCTCTCTACTGCAACAATGTCCAACACTCAAGACCAATGCACATTGACATTCGACATCATTTCATCAGTTAACAAGTAGAAAAAGGTGTGGTTGAACTGTATTTCGTGAGGAATGAATATCAGCTGGCAGACATCTTCACAAAAGCTCTTTCTAGAGACCACTTTAAGTTTATCCTACCACGACTTGGCTTAAAGAGTCTACAGCCGGAAATACTAAAACGTCTTTAGGAGGAAGAAGATGAGTAAAGGAGTTTCTTCGCATATTCTTTGTAAATATTGTTTCAAAAAGCAAATACAAAAATATAAAACCAACAAAAAAAATAGAAAAATAGAAAATTTTCAAGGCATATCTTTTGGTATGGATAACATCTATGGCCTTAGAAATGTCATTCAACAATGACATGAGTTCTTAGATGAAGTTCGAACAGAAGGTGTAAATATTTTTTCTAAAAACATGTCTCAAAAGAATGGCTTACTGTCATTTCAGGCAGTAACCCGGGCTTCAAATAATGGCTTGCAGTTATTTCAGACTGTAACTCGCTTTTAAAGAAAGGACAGAGCTATGCTTAATCGATATTAAAATATCAAGCTCTAATCCTAAAAACAAATGTTCATAATGAACATTTGTCTCCAAAATGACAAATGTTTCCTCACAAATATTTTTCATTCTAAAGATTCTTCTGAAAAATATTTTTCTTCAAATGAAAAAAAAATTCCTTTGAAAATAACTCGGACTTAATTTTGAAAATCATCTGGACTTATCTTTTGTCAAAATCTCTATCACTCAATCAACAACTTTGGTCATTGATTGAGGGGGAGAATGATTTCAAACATTTCAAAAATGATATTTTCAAACAATTGGCATCAAAAGGAGCATGTTCTAGATTTTTTAATCGAAAGAACATTTTATCCACAATTAGATTAAGACCATACTAACTTTAAGTTTTCATTTCAAATGGTACAAAATTGGAACATCTTACGAATGGAACATGAGCATGTTAAATCTAGGGAGATCTATATTTCAAAATCTTATCCTTATCAGTCAAGTGTTTTTAAAACTGAGTCACATCTCTCCTAAAAAAGCTTTCAAAAATAATTTAAATCAATTGAGATCACAAATCTCAAAGGGTTGAAAATTGTGATCGGGGGAAAATTTTTGATTTAAATCAGAAATAAACTGTAACATATTGGATTTCACAAACACATCAAACAATGATCACAAGTAGGCATTTAATATAAGGTTTTAGAGAGAGAAAGAGTTAGAGGTTTGGGAACTTAGTGAGAGAAAGTAAAAGTATTATTATAAGCTCTAACCCTCTACCTTGGGAGGTAGAGGGTATTTATAGTTTCTTACATAAACACCACCTACGGGCTGTGGATCAGGGATACAGTGAGTAAAGACCCGTCCGTCCTCCACTGTGTTCCTTAACTAAACACTACTTAACATTAAATAACTACGACTACGAGCTTTCTAACGATTACATATACTTGAGGTGACCGACACTTTAATAACTGGATTTACTAAATCCTAAAAATCTCTCCCTAAGGGAGGTCACCTCAAAATACATTGAATACAAACAGATATTATAATAAGATTGTTCTTGGATTCTTGTTAAAGTTCTTTGCTCTGTAGCCCGTAGTCATTGATTCATCATTTTTGCGTGTTTGGTTAATCCAAGTGGAGGTCTTTAACTGATCCACGTGATAGTGAGTTTTGAGCCAGCAATGAGATCATCAGAAAATATAAATCTCTGACTCTTCCATTGTGGTGTTGGTATTATGTGATGTTGTGACTTTTGGACCGACATGCTCACATTCTGGATCATGAAATCTTTTCATCAGAGTAGCAGAAGCTTTAGTTGATTCATGATATTTGCAGCAGCGTAGCAGAAGCATGGAGTGAAAATATCAGAGTCGTTGATGCACTTATCATGATTTCTTTAGAAATGAGTGTGTTATGTGAGCATGCGGCTATGGTTTGACCTCTCCATTCTGATCAGCTGCAAACGTCGGGTATACCTGCATACAACAGTTAGCAATAAAACCCACGAAAGTGCCTTTGATCACTATCGTTGAATTGAGGTACATGGTCCACGGTTCCCCGTTGATCAAGACAAGTACGCTCGTGAGCGTATAATTCAAGAATCTCCTTGACAGGGTTTCACAGCGGCTCTAGCTGTTCTCAAACTGGAACGTCTCAAAGAAGACAACACAGAGTGAGTGAACTAGCGAATTTGAGATTCACTGATTGATGAAAAGAGATTTGAAAAACAATCGTGTACTGCTCGATAAAGTGTTTTTGCAATACAACGAGGGTTTTTGAGAAACATCAATTATCAATCATAAACACCTTTTATATTATGAAATATTAGCACGTAGTCGATGTGCTAAAGAAAAGAATTTTTAAGCACAACGACCGGCTTTTCAAAGGTATCTGTCAATCCATAACCTGAACCAGGATTGATTCAAAAGTTTGAATCGCCCCATTGTTTCTGTTCAGTTGTCACATGGTTGTTCTATTGGATAGATCTCACATGCCACCTACCAAGAGCTTATTTGATGTTAGCTCTAGAAGGCTTTCCATCTTCATTGTAAATATGTTTGCATATCACTCAGATGTTCTGGCAATACCACAAGGATACTGCGTAGGTCTTTTAAGATATAATCTCTCTTTCCACATTGTGTGAAACAGAGAGTCTTCATTGACAGTGTCCTAAAGAGATTTGTTTGATGATCTCGTGGCTCTAAACTCAATTATGCAAATTTGGTTCCTATGCCAGAGACTAGGGAGAGGGTCTCCTTCTTCAATATCAACAAACTCTAAGAGAAAGTCGATAGATTATGTAGGTTCCCCGGGAGAATGAAACAAGTCCTTTTAAGAGGAACTTGAGTGGCATGGGAAGTTGTAGTGCAGTGCGTCACTGGGTCCATGACGTCCTGTCTTCAATACCGATGTTACCTTGGTAACCACCAGTAGCATATGAATTGAACCCGGTTTCTGCCCTAAGGTTGAATAAATAGAGGGCTATTTATTTTCACCCTTTTCTCATTCAATTCTTTTTCATTCTTCAACCCCTTCAGTGCTTACCGAGACTTCATAACTAGAACCTTGTTGGCTTTATTTCGGTACTAGCTCTGTCTCAATCTGCACTCTTCCCATATCTCACTTTTCTCCTTTTTTCATCCTTCCTAAGGACTCTACACTATCTAGTGGATTGTCCCTGGGTAGGTCCCTCCGGCTCTGGCGGGATCATGGGAACGAATACCTAACCTTACCATCCTTATAACACCATACATAAAGTAAATTTGGTTGGTCTATTTGGTATTGTTCATCTGCCATTTGAACCAATTGAAAACCATTTGAAAATCAATCCAGATACTTGTGATATATTATCAAAGCATTTTGTACCTGAATTGTTTGTAAAGCCCCTTTTATCACGTATACCTTATCACTTTATCAAGCAAACCCAACACAAACACGTAACAGCAACAGTTAGACATAAACGTAGAAGAAAGATTAAGATGAGAACGTGGTGACTTGAATGATAGATCGTGTATGTATTTAGAGAGATAAAGGAAAGAAGATGAAAACAATAAGATGTTATATTGCTTCAAAGGAAAACACACACACACACACACTCAAGCACACCCCTCAAATGACCATTTGAGGGGTATTTATAGGTGGAATACATGAAAACCTAAAAGGCTTTCCTTTGGGCCTCGTTGGACTTGGATTGGGCTTGGGATGCTTAAGCTTATAAACGGCTAACATACCCTAAAGATTAACCAATTAGCTTAGCCCAATCCATGAGCCCTTTGACTATTCTATCACGATATCTAACACACGTTACAAAGTTCCTAAGCGTGAATGACCATCACTTTTAATAAAAACTATTAAGGCTAACAATCTCCCCCTAAGGGGTGGTATGTGAAACAAAATGATTAAAAGATATGTTTTTCAGAAAGCATTTGGAGAGAAACTGACTTAGCATGAATTTTGGAACAATTTTAGATTTATACTCCCCCTTAACGAAAGCATATTTTTCATACAGAAAATTTAGAATCAATAAAGGGTTTAGAGGGAGTTATCTTGGTACCAAATGTGAGAGATTTTGAAAAATCTTTTTGAAAACTTTCGAATCAATGGTACGCAAGATGAAGATTTTTAAAATCTTTTGAAGATATTTAGAGAAAAATTATCTTCATTTGATTTAGGGTAAGTGCGCGATATTTATGAAAATCGATTTTGCGTAGCACTTTCCTTTCTTTAAAGATCGGGTTGCAAGCGGAAATACTTACAAGCCATTACATATTTAGGAAAAGTGCTTGAAAAATATTTAAAACCTTTGATTTGATAAGCACTTTCCTTTCTTTGAAGCACGGGTCCCGAATCGATGTGTTCGAAGCCATTATATTGAAGTCCGGTTTCGATGAAGTATACGAAAGCAATTATTTAAGAAATTTTTGAGAAACGACATGTTTTAGAAAACATATAAAAGAACTCTCGCTCAAGCATCTGTACATACCCGTATCATTGTTGAATGACATTTCTAGAACGCATGTAATCTCGACATAATGAGACATGCTGTGAGAAGAATATTTTTGGATTTTTGAAATTTTCTAATGTTTTTTTATTTTTTGAAATTTTTTCTATTTTTGTATTTTGTTTTTGTTAGTTTTATAAAATAAATGGAAAATCAAAAATAGAAGATAGAGAGAATGAAGAGTTTACAGAATTGGAACCCTCTGATGAGCTGGGTTTTGAGATATTTGATTCACCTGCTATCAAAGAAGAAGAGTTACCAATTGTAAAGCCCTCTGATGAAAACAATACCTTATCACTTTATCAAGAAAACCCAACACAAACACGTAACAGCAACAGCTACACATAAACGTAGAAGAAATATTAAGATGAGAACGTGGTGACTTGAATGATAGATCGTGTATGTATTTAGAGAGATAAAGGAAAGAAGATGAAAACAATAAGATGTTATATTGCTTCAAAGGAAAACACACACACACACACACTCAAGCACACCCCTCAAATGACCATTTGAGGGGTATTTATAGGTGGAATACATAAAAACCTAAAAGGCTTTCCTTTGGGCCTCGTTGGAGTTGGATTGGGCTTGGGATGCTTAAGCTTATAAACGGCTAACATACCCTAAAGATTAACCAATTAGCATAGCCCAATCCACGATCCCTTTGACTATTCTATCACGATATCTAACACACGTTACAAAGTTCCTAAGCGTGAATGACCATCACTTTTAATAAAAACTATTAAGGCTAACAATCTCCCCCTAAGGGGTGGTTATTCAAATGATTCTCCACTTGATTAGGTCTCTACTTTCCTTGAGCTTAAACTTTGCGTGTAGATATAGAATAGTCTCGATTCTTTGTTTCTTCATGCTTTGTGATCAGATAATGTGATTGTCTGTCGTTGTCAACTTCGTTGGTTAGGTATCTCCACGTCTTTATCCACCATGCTCACACTTCTATTTGACTTTTAATTACCAATGATGTAGTTCTCAAGTCTGTAAACTTTGAAGATTCTTTGACATTGACGAAGAATCATCTTTAACTTTGTGTAGCCTTTGATTATGATGAGAACTATCGTGTGTTGTTGGTATGAGCATGTGAATAATCTGCACGATCCATCCGCTCCGGAGCTTCCATAAGAAGTAAGCATAAAACATTGTTATTAATAAGCGGATTCCGGCACTTATAAGTTTGAATTTCGAGGGTGTTAACAGCATAGTGTGAAAACACATCTCTAATTCTCACAAAGGCCGTTCCTGAACTGGAGTCCCACAAGAGATAACACGATATACCGGTACATCTACGTTCGATGAGTCGCTAAAGTACACCAAGCATCACTTCACGATCAGACCGTTTGAGACACACTGCGTAATCCACGGGAGTTACCGAAGTGACTCATAGGCTGCTGATGTTGACCCGGCAGAGTTTCCATTCAATCACTGAAGATTACAAATGTGAATCTTCTCATAAATGTTCTGGTAGATTGCTAAGATCTGCGTAGGACTCTAGAATATATCACTTGTGTCCTTATTGATGAAAAACAAGCAATGTCATGTCATGTGTTCCTATGAGATCTTTTGATGAATCTCGTGGCTCTAGACTTAATAGTGCATTTTGGTTTCCTGAGCGGAGACTAGGGAGAGGGTCTCCTTCTTCAATATCAACGATCTCTAAGAGAAAGTCGATAGATTATGTAGGGTTCCCAGTGAGAATGAAACAAATCCCTTTTGAGAGGAATTGAGTGGCTAGAAGGTTTAGTGCAAAGTCGTCACCGGGTCCATGACGCCTTTGTCTTCAATACCGTGTCAACTAAGTGACAACCAAGAGCATATGTATTGAACCCGGTTTCGCCTAAGGTTGAATATGGAGGGCTATTTATTTTCACCCTTTCTCATTACATTTCTTTTTAATCCTTCAACCCCTTCTTTCTCCTTTCTCACTTTACTCCTTTTTTCAATCATACCTGAGGACTTCTAACACTAACTATGGGTAATGTCCTTGGGTAGATCCCTCCGGCTCAAGCGGATCATAGGACGAATTTCCTATCCTTAGTTACCTTATAACTCCATGACTGTCCTTTTGTTGTCATAAAACCATTTTTCTTGAAAATCTCTTAGAGTGTTTATGATTAAAAACATGTTTGAAACACTCCGAGAGTTTTATATTTTCAGAAACACTCCCCCTTCACATGTGCTTATATTGTTTTAACTTAAATCTTCACAGTGAGGGTAGAGTTCGCACTTTTTGAATTGATCGACTTTCAATGAATAGGACCGATTCGAGACACGTTTACATCACTAGAAAACTAGCTTGAAATTATTACCCGGCCTGGTCAAATCCAAAGAAAGTTTCTCGAAATGGTACATTGTACTTAGACAAGTCCTATTCGAGACACGCTTACATCACTGGTTAGACCAGCTTGAAATTATTACCCGTCCAGGAACAAGTCTTTTCGAAAATGACAAGATTTTATCGTCAATTCATTGGTTACATCCGAGTCGAGCTCATTTGAGATTCGCATAACGATCATAAAACCTTTTTATCACATTTTAATCACGTTTCTCCCCCTCAAAATAGCATATCTATGATGTTTTTGAAACAAAATGATTAAAAGATATGTTTTTCTGAAAGCATTTGGAGAGAAACTGATTTAGCATGAATTTTGGAACAATTTTAGTTTTATACTCCCCCTTAACGAAATCATATTTTCATACAGAAAATTTATAATCAATTAAGGGTTTAGAGGGAATTATCTTGGTACCAAATGTGAGAGATTTTGAAAAATCTTTTGAAAAATTTCGAATCAATGGTACGCAAGATGAAGATTTTAAAAATCTTTTGAAGATATTTAGAGAAAATTATCTTCATTTGATTTAGGGTAAGTGCGCGATATTTATGAAAATCGATTTTGCGTAGCACTTTCCTTTCTTTAAAGATCGGGTTGCAAGCGGAAATACTTACAAGCCATTACATATTTAGGAAAAGTGCTTGAAAAATATTTAAAACCTTTGATTTGATAAGCACTTTCCTTTCTTTGAAGCCGGTCCCGAATCATGTGTTCGAAGCCATTATATTGAAGTCCGGTTTTATCAAGTATACGAAAGCAATTATTTAAGAAATTTTTGAGAAACGACATGTTTTAGAAAACATATAAAGAACTCTCGCCAAGCATCCGTACATACCAGTATCATTGTTGAATGACATTTCTAGAAACGCATGAATCTCGACATAATGAGAGACATGCTGTGAGAAGAATATTTTTGGATTTTTGAAATTTTCTAATGTTTTTTTATTTTTTGAAATTTTTTCTATTTTTGTATTTTGTTTTTGTTAGTTTTATAAAATAAATGGAAAATCAAAAATAGAAGATAGAGAGAATGAAGAGTTTACAGAATTGGAACCCTCTGATGAGCTGGGTTTTGAGATATTTGATTCACCTGCTATCAAAGAAGAAGAGTTACCAATTGTAAAGCCCTCTGATGAAAACAATACCTTATCACTTTATCAAGCAAACCCAACACAAACACGTAACAGCAACAGCTACACATAAACGTAGAAGAAATATTAAGATGAGAACGTGGTGACTTGAATGATAGATCGTGTATGTATTTAGAGAGATAAAGGAAAGAAGATGAAAACAATAAGATGTTATATTGCTTCAAAGGAAAACACACACACACACACACTCAAGCACACCCCTCAAATGACCATTTGAGGGGTATTTATAAGTGGAATACATAAAAACCTAAAAGGCTTTCCTTTGGGCCTCGTTGGAGTTGGATTGGGCTTGGGATGCTTAAGCTTATAAACGGCTAACATACCCTAAAGATTAACCAATTAGCTTAGCCCAATCCACGAGCCCTTTGACTATTGTATCACGATATCTAACACACGTTACAAAGTTCCTAAGCGTGAATGACCATCACTTTTAATAAAAACTATTAAGGCTAACATTGTTTTTGATATTTTTAGAAAAATAGAGCTCCCCCTCAACATGTGCATCGAGTATTTGGAATCGTTTTGGCACACGGAGGCAAGAGGAAGGATTCACTTCTTTGATTACCATTTTCTAAAAGATATCAACATCACTTTCCTTATCAAAATTAGTATTTTTCATACTTTGTTAAGAATATTTTTGGAAAGGACGAGGTTTTCAAAAAGTTGCTCCCCCTCAATATGTGCATAGAGATTTGAAAGTGTTTTGCACATATTAGGGAAAACCTGCACATTGAAACAAATCAATCATGTTTCAATCCTTTTTGTTTTGAAATAGATGCTCCCCCTCAACATGTGCATGGAAAATTTGAAATCGTTTGGCACATGTGGGGAGAAGAGCTAGTAAAGCATTATAAAACCATTTATCGAATTATCAGTTTAAATCCAATTTAAATCACAAATTCTCCCCCGATCACAATTTTCAAATCATTTGAGATTTGTGATCTCTGGAGATTTAAATTGATTTTGAATGCTTTTGAGGAGAATTGTGACTTGCTTATGAAAACATTTGACCGATGTGGATTAAATATGAGACTTTAAACTCCAAAGATTAAACATGCATGAGTATCTTATGAAAACAATTGTATGACAAATAACCTTTAGATTTAATTGAAATCATTCTCCCCCTCAATCAATGGTATAAGTTGTTGATTGAGAGAGAGAGATTTTGACAAATGTTAAGTCCAGATGATTTTCAAAAAGTTAGTCCGAGTTATTGATCAAAGTTGTAAATTTTCATTAGATAGCAAATATTTGTTTATAGAATCAGAGCATGAGATTTGAAAAACAAGATTAAGCATGGCTCTATTCTTTCTTTAAAAAAAATGGGTTATAAACTGAAATGACCATAAGCCTTTGTTTTACATTCTCTCAAAAATATTTTTTGATTTTTTGATTTTTTTTTAATTCGAACTTCATCTAAAGACCCGTATCATTCTTTGAATTACAACACAAAGACCGTAGATGAAATCGAATAAAGAAAAAGAGAAAATTTTTTTTGGCTTTTTCAAAGATTTTCTGATTTTTGTGGATTTTCTAATTTTATAATTTTGTATTTTTCTTTTTGAATAAATATATACAAGAGATGGATGAAGAAAAACCATTTACTCCTCTTCTTCCTCTTGAAGACGTTTGAGTGTTTCCGGTTGTAGACTCTTTAGACCAAGTCGTGGAAGGATAAACTCAAAACGTTCTCTAGGAAGAAATTTGGTGAAGATGTCTGCTAACTGATATTCAGTCCTCACAAAATAAAGTTCCACCACACCATTTTCCACTTGCTCCCTGATGAAATGATGTCGAATGTTGATATGCTTTGCTCTTGAATGTTGATCATTGTTGCATGAGAGAGCAATTGCACTTTTGTTATCACAGTACAGAGGGATTTTGTTGAATTCAAAGCCATGGTCAGATAATTGGGATCTCATCCATAGGATTTGAGCACAACAAGATGACATGGCTATGTATTCAGCCTCTGTAGAGGATATAGAAGTACTCATTTGTTTCTTTGAAGACCAGCTCACGAGCTAATCACCCAAACACTGAGCACCTCCAGAAGTGCTTCGACGTGTATCTTGACATCCTGCATGATCAAGATCTGCATAGTCGTTAGTGACATATCGGTATCCTTCGGGTACCAAAGTCCCATGTTGATGGTTCCTTGGAGATACCGAAGACCCGTTTAACCGCTTCAAGGTGCTTTTGGTAGGCTTAGCCTGGTATCTTGCACACATGCATACATCGAACAGAATATCAGGTCTACTGGCTGTGAGGTACATGAAAGATCCAATCATACTATGATATTTCGTTTGGTCTACCATAATCCCTGAGAGGTCCTCATCCAGTTTAGTACGCTCTATCATGGGAGTGTCAACAGGGTCGCAAGAATCAAATCCAAATTTCTTTAAAATCTCATTTGCATATTTAGATTGATTTATAAAAATGCCTCCGAGACTTTAGGAAATTTGTAATCCCAAGAAAAATGACATTTGTCCCATCAGTGATACTTAAAATTTGGAACCCATTTCATTAGAAAAACGATCACATTCATTGGGGTCAGTCGAGGAAAAATAATATCATCAACATAGATTTGAACGTGAATTAAATGTTTTCCTGACTTTCTGGTGAACAATGTCGGATCAACTGCTGCTTTGCTGAATCCAGTAGATAGAAGAAACTTTGATAGCGTATCATACCATGCCCTTGGCACTTGCTTTAACCCGTAAATAGCCTTCTTCAAGCGATAGACATTAGTAGGATGCTCAGGATTCACAAAACCTTCAGGCTGGCTGACGTATACGACTTCTTTAAGATCTCCATTAAGAATAGCCGTCTTTACATCCATCTGATAAACTACCATATTCTTACTTGCTGCATTAGCCAGGAAGATTCTGATTGCCTCGATATGTTCAACTGGAGCAAAAGATTCTTCAAAGTCAATACCCTCCTCTTGACGGTATCCTTTTGCAACTAATCGAGCCTTGTTCTTTAGCACATCACCATGTTCATCAAGTTTTACTTTGAAGATCCACTTTAGAGCAATGATCATAGCATAGTCAGGAGCATGTACTAATTCCCATACATCTAGTCGATCAAACTCATGAATTTCTTCTTGCATGGCATTGAACCAGCTATCTTCATTCATGGCAGTTTTAACGTCTTTTGGTTCGATCTTAGAGAGTACGGAGTTGAAGAAGCACCATAAGGCATCAGTTGCAAGTTGTTTACGAGTGGATACTGGACGAGAGAGGTTTCCAATGATGTTGTCCAATGGATGATCATGAGTCCATTTTTTGAGGTGTTCATGTGGTTGTTGTTGAGGAATTGATGTAGCAGAGTCGATTTCTCCTGATGAAGATGGTTCTGATGATGGTTCAGGAGAAAATATGTTCTTAAAGGGGGCATCTTCGGGAGTAGCAAAGGGGTTACCTCCATCATAGGTCCCAGAAATAATTCCATGATGTACACTTGATGATTGATGATTTGTTGATGAGACAGATTGATCAGCAGCAAGCGCTTCTTGACTCAGTGACATAGAAACTGAGGGGTTAACTTCATTGACAGGGATAGGAGCAGCCTCTGTTGATGGATTTGACAGATCATTAGCAGTTGGCTCATAGTGTTCATCAAACAGTGGAACAAACAATATCTTCAAATCATCTTCTGAAGGAGGTACATAAGGAGTTGCTGGTGACGGACTTAGTACAAGAGTAGAACTGATAGGACTACTTGATGAAGGTTGAGATGCGGGTCCAAAACTGGATTGTCCTGGAGCCATTTTCCCGGACAGCTCATCGAACGTGACGTGAATAGTTTCCTATGATATCATGAGTTCTTTTGTTGTAGATTTGGTAACCCTTCTTGTTTGATGCATAACCAACAAAAAATCCAATATCTACCTTAGCTCTTAATTTACCTAAATCTTGACCGTCATTTATTGGATAGCACAAAGCACCAAACACACGAAGGTAGGAGAGATCAGGTTTTCGTTTATGGACAAGTTCATATGGAGTTTTTCCATGAGAGGTGTGTATAAGGGAACGATTTTGGGTGTAGCAAGCATTGGCAATGGCTTCAGCCCAGAGAAACTTTGGAACCTTTGAATAAATTAGCATTGTTCTTGCGGCTTACACAAGAAGCTGATTTCGTCTTTCAACTACGCCGTTCTGTTGAGGAGTTCGTGGAACACTTCTTTGATGACTGATTCCAACACTTTCATAAAACTGAATTAAGTCTTTGTTAACGAACTCTGTGCCATTGTCTGTTAGAACAATTCTAACAATATTGTTGAGTCGAACCTGAAGCTGTTTGATAAGTTTGATGATGACATCTGGAGTTTCATCCTTTGTACTCAAAAACTTTAACCAATTAAATCGAGAGTAGTCATCAACAACGACTAAAATATATTTCTTCCCATTAATCGTTTGCACTCTCAATTGTCCGCACAAATCCATATGAAGGGTATGCAGGACTTCCATTACTGAGTTAGTGGGTTTGGGTTTGTGGGCATATTTCTTGCTTTTTCCCAATTGGCATGCTGAACAAAGATGATTTTTTCATACTTTAATCTGGGTAAGCCTCTTACAAGATCCTTTCTGGAAAGATTATTAATGGTGCGGAAGTTCAAGTGATTGAGACGATGATGCCATAACCATGACTTTGTTTTTGAAGCCTTTGACAACAAGCAGATTGGAGAAGACTTCATCATGTCTTCGATAGAGATGGTGTAGAGATTTGAACCACGAGTTCCTCTTAACAATTCCACACCATCCAGTTCTCTAATGAAACAAGTATGTTTTCTAAAAGCCACTTCAAGATCGGAATCACAGAATTGACCAACAGAAAACAAGTTATGACCAAGACCTTCAACATAATATACCCTGGAGATTACACTTTTACCAACAACATAGTCTCCATAACCCATAATTGCACCGAAGTGGTCGTTCCCGAATCTAACAGTCCTGATGAATTTACTCACGAAGTTCATGAGCCGCGAGTGATCTCCAGTCATATGCTTGGAATAGCCTAAGTCCAGGTACCACAGAACGATTTGAACGATCTGGAGTTGAACACAGTCAAGAATGGATAACTGGATATTTGGGATCCCCATGCAAGAATGGGTTCCATTTGGTTAGTGACAGTGATTGGAACACCCACATTGGAAGTAGAAACAATGGAATCATCAGGAATAGATGCAGTGCTAGTGTCCGTATTTGACCTATTCAAAGTATGTTCACTTCTTAAAGGAATAGTTCTACCAGTAGGCATCCATTTTCTAATGGGCATTGACTTGGAAAATTTTGGGCACAACACATTAAGATTAAACTTACGGCCAGTAGGTATCCATTGATAACCTATGTTACTAAATTTCTTCCTGTGGGTTTCCAGTGTTTTCTAACTTTCTTTCGCCTTTGCCTTTTAGCCTTCTTAGCTTGATTTTTGACATTAACAATTTTAACTGGGCATTTAACAGCATTAATCAAATCATTCACACCACGTTCATGATTAGTAATAGAAATCAAGCAATCACCATTACATGGTTTTCAGATAGTAGCATCATTCGAATTAATTACAGTACCCTTATAGCTAATACTAGAATCAACACAATTCGTTTTATTCAGCACAAACTTAGTGTTCCTAGGGTGGTCTTCTACTCTCTTCCAATGCACATTCTTAGCTTGCGAGGTCCTATCTTCCTTTGTATTACATGGAGGCTTTGACCCGCTTGCTTTTGTGTCACTGATTACTCCTGTAGAGGGAATTATGGGAACATTAGTTGGTTGGGCTACCATTTGCATTCCTGAACTAGAAGTGCAGGGATCTGAACTACTTGAAGGCACTCTAGAGTTCACTTTCTTAATACTAGGCATAGAATGGTTTGTATACTTGGCACTAGGCATAGAACAAGGCATCACAGCTTTATCTTTCGCACCTAAGGATTTATGACATGTTGCTATTAATCATTCTAGCAGCTCCTGAGATAGTTTGGCCTGAATGCAAGCAAACCTAATTTCTCTATCAAGTGGCTTATTTATGAAATTCTCTTCTACAATCTCATGGAGACATTCTAGACTATCCTTAAGGTGAGCGAAATAGTTATGAAACACAAGTTTGTTATTCCTAAGATGAGGAGGAACGTATTTAACAGTCACAGTATATTTGCAGTCTGCAGATGACTTTGATGCAACATTCTCATTAAAGACAAGTGGCATTTTCCCTTTTTCCTGACTCCTCAGATTCTCAATTTCTTTTTGTAAAGACGTTATTTTTTTGTTGTTCTTGTCACGAGTGACTTTCATTGAATCATATAACTCTTTAAAGTGTCGTTTAACTATTTCATTTTCTTCTAGAAAACTCACATTTTCCTTTTTTAAAACATTAACCAAGTTTTGAAGATGAAAAGTTTGAGAACACTGAGAATCTAAATAAGGAGGCATTTGGGAACCAGTCACATTGTTCTTTTCACCCTTTAATTGTGAAATTTGGGCTTTCAACTTTCTGATCGTGTTACAATGAGCTTGAATCTGTTCGTCACGTTTGTTTATCTAAAAAACTGCATCAAACTCTGGAACATTTGAGGATGTCTTGATGTTTGAGGTTTTCACATTTTCTTTAAGATGTTGATATTTTAGTTGCAAATCAAAATGTTCAACTTCTAGCTTAGAAAGATGTTTCACCAAATTATCGTGATCATCCTGATCAATTTTCTCATTTAGTTATGAGTTTTTATTTTCAAGCTCAATGACACGATCATGGGAAACATTCAAAGCAACAGATAATTCATGAAATCGAGAACAAGTAATTGAATACTTAGCAACAGTATAAAACACGTCTTGAGCAACACAACTCGAAATCAAGTTCTCATTTAAGAAATGCAAGTTTTTCCTTTCAACTTCATTATATTTGAGTTCTTGTTCATAATCATTGACCTCTACTATCATAGCATCAAATTCCTTTTCCATTTCTTTAATATCTGAGTTTATTCCTTTTTGAAGACTCTTAAATTGACCTTTTAATTGTTTAAAGAAAGGCATGACCTCAGTTAAATAACATTCTTTAGTTTGCGCAAAACCCCTTTCCCCTTCAGTTATCCCTGTAGGTGTGATTCTCTTCTTACATGTCTTCTCAAAATCAACGAATAGTTGATAAACATCATAAAGGCTGATCAAGGTTTTGCTATTAGAGGCAATAGATCCAGGAACTAAATGCATTGGTGTATTTGGAGGATACACAGTAGCTGCAGGCATTTTCCTAAGGGGAGTGTTTGTTTCAACAAGTACATTTGCTTTTTGCTTGTCCATGTCTTTCTTCCAAAAAATTTGTTCTGGGGTTAATTGAGTTTGAGGCTTAAACATGTTCAGGGAGATCCAATTTTCCATAGTGTAATCATGGGGTTTGATCGTTATGTTATTCTTTTTACATACATGATCATTAAGCTTCTTATCCATTTTCTCCCTAGAGGCATCATCTAATTTTCTGTCCTCTTCCATGCTTCCAACACAAGATGGTGTTTGCCTAGGATTAAGAATCTCATTACCATCATACAGTACCTTATGAGCAGCTCTAGCCTTTTTACCTACCTCGGGATTTGGTTCCTCAACAAGGGGAACACTATGCTTATTGCTTAAGACTCTATGCTTAGTGATCAAGTGAGCAGTCTGAATGGTATTCTCTTGTACGTACAACTTATATTCAAGCTTGTTTTTCAAAGATTTTAGATTGGAAAAATCATTCAAAAGTTTTGATTCCTTAGCATTGAATTCTTGCTTAAGCATTTTCATATTTTCTTAAAGTTCTTGTTTTTGCTTAGCAGTTTTATTAAGCTTTTCTTGTAAGGAGTTTAACTCTTGTTTTAACACTTCTTCTCTAAAATTACTTTTTCTAATAATTGTACGCATTTGGTCATCCATTTCCTGCTCACGGGTAGTTAACTCAAACTTAGCACGCTGTTCATAAATAGCAACTTGTTCTTTATAGGCATTCAGTGCAGAGATAACAGAATCATCAGGGGCACATGCAGTGTATTCATCAAAAACATAGTCATCATTGATTGCAGAAGATACATCACTTGGTACAATCTCACTTTCACTTTGTGTCACATATTGATCATAAGGGACAATATTACTATTACCCTCATTATCAATATCTGATTCATAAGTTTCAAGAGATTGTACTTCGTTGTGTATCTTTTGCTCATCCACTTCATCGTATAGTTTGAATACCTCTGAGATTATTGATTCTTTGGATGGACCAGACTGTGGTGGTGATGAGACCTTTGGAGAGACCATAGGTGAGATCACTACTACACAACAGCCCATAGACACCTCTTAATAGAAACTGGTTTAAAAAAAACTAGTTTTCATAGTTAAAAAGTATGGAGCATGGGAAACACACAAACTAGTTTTTTCAAATAAACCGGTCTTTTTAATCCAAATCACACTAAAACTGGTTATATTATAAGAAACCAGTCTCTCTGCATAAAATCAAAGACACTGGTTGTTTTTTACTAATTAATAAAACAAGTGTGATGTAAATTTATTCAAAAAATTATCATTTTGATCCACTAACAAGAAGCATTGTAATTAAGCTTTTTTGAGTTTGATCATAAGTTAGATTCGTTCTTAATCTTATTTTATGTTTGTTGTATGGTCAGTGGCGGAACCAGGATGTAGTATGACCGGGGGCAAACATTTTTTTGCATTTACCAAAGTGGTTGTGCACACAAAAATAAGATAGAGATATAAGGTTTTTACATTGTCGGATTTAAGTGTGAGGGGCAGTTTAATCTTATATTGGGGTCACTTTAATAAAATTGTAAATAATAATAAAAAAAATTACATTAAAAACTAATTTTGTTTGACGAAGCATGAAGGGCACCACCCCCATACCACCCCTATACATCCGCCCATGCAGTTATGACTGATTCTTATTAAATAATTGCGATGCAAAATTATTTAACAAAGTATCAACTTCATACTGTTGTAAAGAGTATCTTACAATTTAATGCTGAGCATCGGTCTAGACTGCACTGGACCGACAAAAACAAGACCAGACTAAGACCGAATTAGACCAAAACCACATACCAAGAACCGAACTAATTGTGTTTGGTCCGTTCCGGTCCTTCGATCGGTCCGATCCAAGAAGGTATTATTAGTCGGTTTGTACGTAAGACCGTACCGGACCGAATTGAACCGAGACCTAAATAAGAAAAAAGTTAAGATCGAGACCGGGCCGCTGGTTCTTCGATTTGATCGGTCTGGTCAATTTTTTTAATCCGGTCGGTTTTCTTAATCCAGTCGGTTTTTGTGTTTGCGATGCTCAGCCCTACTACAATTTGTACATAAATGAAATATAAAATGCACTACTGTTGGGATATGAAAGTGCTGAAGATATGAAAGTACTGAAGATATGAAAGTACTGTAAGCTGCAAAGTACTGGAAGAAGTCAAATAGTCAAAGTACTGCTAAAGACAGAGTCAAAGTACTGCAAGATGAAGTCAAAGTACTGCTAGAACAAAAGAACTGTTATATTCGTTTATGGAAAGAATTGTATTCCATGTTTAGATTACTTTTCATACAAGGTTATCAATTGTAAACCGACTAGGATATCCTTGAGCATATAAAAGGACTCCTAGATTGGCATTAGAGTGCGATTTCGAAAAAAGAGTTTTAGAGTTTACAATTAGTGTTTTAGAGAATAGTTCGATTATCTTAGAGTTGTATTAGAGTATCTGCATAATAAGCAGATTTAGAGTTTATTATAAAGTTATTCTTCTTAGCTTTGTTAAGTAAATTTCGCGTACTTGATAAAGATTGCTCAGTGTTTCTTTGTTAATAACTTAGGATTTATCCGAGGTTATTAAACCTTAACAAGCTAGTTTAAGTTAGTTTGATTAAAGTATATCGATCCAACAAGTGGTATCAGAGCTTGTGTGGAAACTTCGACTCAAGAGATCCTACTTCAACAATATTCAAGATGTCGATTTGAAGTGTTCCACCACCCTCAATCACCTCACTCGAATTCCAATAATCAAGAAGGAGAATATGATCTCGGTGCATGAAGATGAGGCGATATATTGCCATCAGAACATGCTCTATGGAATGTAATTGTGAATGGGAATGAAGTAGTTCCAGAACCCATTAATGTTCCTGGACAACCTATAGCACCAAAGGCGGTCTTACCGCAGAACCCTAAGGAATCAAGAGAAGGCTCTCAACATTCTCTTGTCTCGCCATTCCGATGGTCATCTTCTCAAGTTTCATGATGCTAAAGATGCTAAGCAGCTGGGATGCTCAAGACCATATTTGGAGGGAATGAAGCCTCTAAGAAGATGCACGAAATTTCTTTGAAGCAACAGTTTGAAACTTTCATAGTACGAGAAAGAAAGAGTCTTGATGCTGCATATGATAGGTTTCAAAATCTCCTCAACATGCTGGAGTTATACAAGGCAGAAGTATCAGTAGAGGATGCTAATTTGAAGTTGCTAAGAAGTTTGCCATCTACATGGCATGTGATTGCTACTATTATCAGAGGACAACAAGGATTGGATGTTATGGACTTTGATGATCTCTATCATCAACTGAAGGTGTATGAACATGAGATGAGTGGTCAACCAAATTCCAAATCTCACAGTATTGCTTTTCTATCATCCGAAAGAAGAAGCGGTAAGACTTCCAAAAGTCTTGCTTCTCCTCAAAGTATCTTTCTCAAAGTATCGCTATTTACAATCCCCCATCATATGCTCAGCAGGCCCCACCATCTACCACTTTGCACTCAGATGAAGTTGTGTGCTCCTTCTTTGCACAACAAGCAAGCTTACCTGTCACTTAGGAAGAGGATCTAGCACATATTGAAGAAGATGCACTCGAAGAAATTGATATCAGGTGGCAAGTTGCTATGATCACTGCAAGAATCAAAAAGTACATGAAGAAGACAGGCAAAAGTATTGATTTCAAACCAAAACAAGGAATAACTTTTGACAAATCTAAAATTGAATGCTTCAATTGTCAAAAGATGGTCACTTTGCAAGGAGTGCAGTTTGCTAAGTATCAAGAAAACAGAACATCTGAGAAGCCTAAACTTGAGCTCAAAGAAATTCCAATAACTGAAACAAAGGCTTTGGTTGCTCAAGAGAAGTTATCGAATTTGATCGAGTGAAGAATTTGATGATGAACCGGTGACTTATCGTATGGTAGCAAGTGGAAGATGCATTGAAGACACGTGGAAGCATTGGACCGAGCAGCTTGATGAAGAATCTGAACATCTGCTTTGGAATCGATGATGGCTTTGGAGGATTTGATTGGAGCAAAGAGAGTGAAGATGATCCTGTTCTTCTTGCTATGGTGGCTACTTCACCAACTCAGTCTCTATCTCTCGAGGTATGCTCAAATTGTTATGAGTTCTATCTAAAATTGCTTAACAATTATGTGTTTGAAAGAGATAAATGTATTAAGGCTAGGTCCGGGTAGCGGTTATCAAATCACTTTAAAGTCTATGGAAGCTAAAATCATAACACATGAAAATAATGAAATGGCTTGGGCAAAAAAGTATGAACAACAGGATTACCAGTTAAAACTTAGTGAATGGAAACTAAACTGTAAAATTGCTGAAATTGAGAAATTAACTAAGGAAAGAGATGATTTGTTAGCTAAGTTTGCTGCTTGGAGAGTGTCTGGCTTGTCCCATATTGCTTATGTTGAAAAACAGAGAAGGGCTTACATTAGAGCAAAGCTTAGGATTTGGAATGGATTTTAGTAACATAGATGAAAACCAACCTAGTGATCAGGATGATGGTGTTTTTGAGGACATAACCACTAGTGATGATGAGCTCATTAACTATGTAGATTCATCTAGTAATGAGGGCTCAATAAGTGAACCACCTCCTGAATATAAGAAAGACAATGGTTATCATCTTTGTTCCTCATCCCATTAGTCATCAACCCTCTAGGCCTGATGTTTCGTTATGGAGTAGACAGTCTAGAGTTTAGGAAGAAGCTTGTTGCTCAATCTAGGTATGAGAAACCCAAAGAAACTGTTGAAAATAATGTTCAAAATCAAGCAGTACCTTTAAACCAAAGTACTTGCTCAACAAGCAAGACCTTCGAAAAACCTTTTCAAAACGATCTTGTTAAACCTTTTTGGGATAATTTTGGTCAAAACAGATTTTATCAGTCATCAAGAAGGCAAAATAATTTTGGGCATAGACATAGAAGAAATCACTTTGGTCATATGGGTCAAAAACTGTGTTTTGTGTGTTATAGTCCTACTCACTTAATCAAAGATTGTGACAAACACTCAGAATATCTAAGCAAGTTTCCAAGGAATAAGTCAACCAACCAGAAACCTAGAGAGCATAAACAAGTTTGGAATAATTCAAATAGGGTTAATCACAGAAACTTCACACCAGATCATAGATACCCACATCGAGAAGACCTTCAAGATTCACTTTCCAAAGTGCTTTCCAGAAACAAGGTACGATAACACTACTTGGAATAGAAATTTTAGGAGATCTCACTATCAACCTAGAAGGTATCACAATTCATATAGGGGATCTAGATCACAGGAACCACCTGTTAAAACTGAATGGGTTAAAAGGGAAAGTACTGCTGAGGGACAAATAGTACGTTCAACAAAAAGTGAATCAGATGTTTTTGTGATACAAGAAAATGCAAATAATCTGGTGAAAGAGATTTATGTTGAAAAACCAGAGAGTTTTGAAAATCCACATGCTAAAAATCATAAGATAATTTTGGATCATCATTTGAAAGATAGTGGGAATTACATACTCAAAGAATTTAAGTTTGTAACTCCTCAAGGGAACACAAGTCAAGAATGGCTTGGGTTCCTAAAAGTTCTAACTCTTTTCTTTGTGTGCGGGCAACCCGGAAGAAAAGCTTAAAGATCATCTTATTGTGGATAGTGGTTGCTCTGGAAGTATGACAGAGACAAAGAGATCCCTGTCGATTTTAGAAATATTAGTGGAGGAAAGTTGCATTTGGGAATGATCCCAATGGAGGAAGGATTACTGGGAAAGGAACAATTAAAGCCGGAAGAATCGATTTTGAGAATGTCAGATATGTGAAGGAGCTTAAGTTCAACTTGCTCTCAGTCTCTCAAATTTGTGATAAAAGCATCTGTGTTATTCAGCGACACGAATGTCTCATCCTTTCCTCGACTTTAAACTACTGTTGATGATGACTTAATAGTACTTAGAGTACCAAGGACAAATGATGTGTATAGTTTAGACATGAAGAGTCTACATTCCTATGGAAGAGCCACATGTTTGGTGGCTAAAGCAACATATGAAGAGGCACATCAATGGCATAGAAGATTGGGCCATGTTAATTTCAAGAACATCAACAAACTGGTCAAAGGTAATTTAGTTAGAGGTTTACCTTCAAAGACTTACAAGAATGATCAATCATGTTTGGCATGCAAGAAGGTTAAACAACACAAAGCTTCCTACAAGAAGCTTGAGGAAAGAACTATTAGAGAACCATTGAAGCTGTTACATATGGATTTATTTGGACGACTCGTGGCAAGTTTAAATAAGAAAAAGTAATGGTTGTTACCGATGATTGTAGTAGATTCAGTTGGGTTTTCTTTTTGGGCTTCAAAGATGATACTTTTGATGCTATTCAGACACTAATTATAGCACTTGAAAACCAATTAAGACTCAAGGTTCGAGGTATTAGATGCGATAATGGAACTGAATTCAAGAACAAGCTTATGGATGACTTTTGTGCTAATAAAGGCATAAAGAGGGAGTTTAGTATTGCTAGAACACCACAGAAAAATGGTGTTGCAGAGAGGAAGAATAGGACTTTGATTGAAGCAGCTAAGACAATGCTAACATATTCCCATCTCCCTATTCAATTTTGGGCAGAAGGTGTAAGTACTGCATGCTATGTACTTAACAGGGTCTCTGTCACCAAACCAAAGATGAAGACACCCTATGAATTGCTGATGGACAATAAACCCAACATTCGTTTTATGAAGCCTTTTGGATGCCCTCTTACTATTTTGAACACCATTGATAATCTGGGGAAATTTGATGGCAAGTCTGAAGAAGGTTACCTATTGGGTTATTGTACTAACGGTAAAGGCTTTAGAGTCTACAACAGAGTTACTAAGAAGATTCAAGATTGTCTTCATGTTGAATTTTTAGAAGATCAAGACAATGAGAAAGGTAAATGTCCTGATTGGATGTTTGACCTTGAGATTTTATCTCCTTCGATGAATTATGTTCCTGTTAGAGAAGAAAATCAACCTTTGCACACTGAAGAAGATATCCAATATGTTGTTCATGATGTTCATATTAGACCGATCTTGTTTCTGATAAAGATCCTGTAAGTCCAAAACAAAGTACTGTTCCTAAGCAGTAAATTTGATTCTCCAAAACAAAGTCTTGTTGCACCACAATCCTCATTATCTGCAAAGGATCAATCTATTCAAGAGGATCTTAATCAGATGCTTCTTCAAGATGTCTTAGCACATTCTTACACTGATGAACAAAGGAGAGCTTATGAAGAGGCAAAGAAGACCAAGACAGCAGTACTCACGGTACTTTGGGCAGATACTTTCGACCAAAGTATGCTGCCACTTTTTTGTTGACAGTACTTTAGATGATTCTATCATGCCTGGGTTAGAAGAAACTAATGATGAGCTTGAAGATGAAGGTATTTTCACAGATTCCAATGAAGGTGCTGATTATACTAACTTAGATGATACATATGAAGTTCCACAGTCACAATCTTACGAATTCATAAGAATCATCCAACTGATCAAATCATTGGTCCTTCTACTTCTGAAGTTATGACAAGACACAAAGCTAAGGGTTTCACAAAACCTCACAATGCGTTACTTAGCTTTGTGTATAAACAAAACAGGCTGAATCATAAGGACCATCAAACACCTTTATTTACTTGTTTTACCTCTCAAGAGGAACCCAAGAATATTGCTCAAGCTTTGACTAAAGAAAGCTGGGTTGAAGCTATGCAGGAAGAACTTCTTTAATTTAAACTTCAAGAAGTTTGGGTTTTATGTGATCTTCTAGATGGGAAGAGAGTTATTGGAACCAGATGGGTTTTTAGAGTCAAAAGAGATGAAAGAGGCAATGTTATCAAAAACAAAGCAAGGTTAGTTGCTCAGGGTTATAGACAAGAGGAAGGGGTAGATTATGATGAGGTATTTGCTCCTGTAGCAAAGATTGAAGCTATTAGAATATTTCTTGCTTTTGTTTCATATATGGGTTTTCAAGTCTATCAGATGGATGTCAAGAGTGCCTTCTTATATGGTACTATTACAGAAGAGGTGTATGTGAAACAACCTCCAGGTTTTGAAGATCCTAAACATCCAAACAAAGTCTATAAGGTGGTTAAGGCTCTTTATGGTCTTCATCAAGCACCTAGAGCTTGGTATAAGAGGCTCTCTACATTCTTACTATAACATGGATACAGGAGGGGAGCCATAGATAAGACTTTGTTTATCAAGAGAGACAAGAAGGATATCATGTTAGTTCAAGTGTATGTTGATGATATCATCTTTGGGGCTACCAAACAGTCCATGGTTAAGGAGTTTGAGCGGTGATGCGTGAAGGAATTTGAATGAGTTCAATGGGAGAGTTAACATTCTTTTAGGACTTGAGGTTAAGCGATCAAAGGAAGGTATTTTCATTAGCCAAGACAAGTATGTTCTGAAGGACATACTTAAGAAGTTTAATTTTGATGATATGAAGGCTACATTACTACACCTATTAAATCTATCAATTCTTTGGGCAAAGATGAAGATGGACAACTGTTGAAGTCAATTTATCTGATCTATGATTGGCTCTCTTATGTATCTTCTGCATCAAGGCACGATATCATGTTTGCAGTTTACTTATGTGCAAGATATAAAGTCTCACCAAAGATCTCTCACATGAATGCAAAAATGAATTTTGTTATTTGAAACAACAACCTAAGTTGGGGTTGTGGTATCCTAAAGAGTCACTTTTTCACTTGGAAGCTTTTTCAGATAGTGACTATGCAGGTGATAATTATGATAGAAGATCCACAACTGGTGGATGCCAATATCTTGGAAGAAGGTTAGTCTCCGGCAATGCAAAGTAGAACAATTGCGGCAACATCATCTACTAGCTTTAAATATGTAGGCTGCTGCAAGTTGTTGTGGACAAGTTTTGTGGATGTAGAATCAACTCTTGGACTATGGGTTCAATTTCAAAAATACTCCTATCAATATTGATAATGAGAGTACAATTTGTATTGTGAAGAATCCTGTGTATCATTCCAAGACAAAGCATATTCAGATTAGGCATCACTTTATCAGAGATTGCTATGAGCATAGGCTCATTAATGTGGTTAAAGTTCACACGGATGACAATGTAGCTGATTTACTCACAAAAGGTTTTGATGTGTCACGATTCAATCACTTGGTCGTGAGCATTGGAATGATTAACTACTAGGCTATGTTTAAGGGGAGGACTATAAGGTGTTAGTATAGTCCTGTGTATTGCTTGAGGGGAGGATATTTGTTTATACTTAGTTTCTATGAAGGAATTTGGCAAAGTACTGATTTTTCCTAAAAGTACTGCTTGGAAAGTACTGCTTATGTGGAAAGTATTGTTTGTCGTATTAAAGTACTGTTCCAACGGTAATATTGATGGGTAATTGATAGTAACGGTAACTTTGTTATTTAGGCTGTGATTTTTCAAATCCCACCTATAAATAACTACTTTCCGATTTTCCTCTCATATTATTACTTTACATCTTTTCCATACTTATCTCCCAATCACCATCTCTTTATTATTCGATACAATCTTTATTGTGCTCACTTTTTCCACAATGGCGAATCGTTTAACTATTTCGAAGCACAATATGGTGGCTAATTTGGACAAGAATGAGGCGAATGTGGCTTTTTATGATATCATTGATTATCTTATCTTGGGTCGCTTATTAGTTATGCTCTTTTAGGTGAGCCGGATATTATTGAACCATGGATTCAAGAATTTTGGGCTAATGCTAGAGATAATATGGAGGAGGATGAATATTATATTAGATCAACGATTCTTTGACGGACTATCAAGATTACCGAAGCCTCTATTCGAGAAGATTTATTATTTGGTGATGAAGATGGGGCTATTCGATTTGACAAGCAACTGATTTGGGATACTTTTAGGAATCTTGGTTATGAAGGATCTTTGACAGAACAAACATTCAAGAAAGCATTATTCTGTCCTCAATGGAAGTTCTTGATTCATGTATTGCTCCATTGCATAAGTTCTAAAAGTACTTCTTGGGAGCAGTTTGGGTCAAATATAGCATCTGCAGTGGTTGGTTTAGCTACAGACAGAGTGTTTAATTTTTCAAGGCTTATTTTGGATGGGATGCTATCACATATATCCTCTTGGTCAAAATGGTTGATGTACCCAAGGTTTGTACAAGTTTTCTTAAACAAGCAATTGGCTGATGTTCCAAAACCTGCTTCTTTGTTACCTGTCATTGTGCAACAAGCCAAAATATTCACATTCATGGCTAGGGGAAGTGATTTGTTCAGAGGTGGAGATATTCCATTAACTACTACAATGATGGAAGATGTTCAAGTTGTACGTGATGAAGCTGGAGAGGATGAAGAAAGTGAAGGTCTTGATTAAGACAAAGGCTATGCTTCACAAAGTCTTTGCCTCACAAGTCTTGCATCCGCAATCTTGCTTCTATTGAAGGTCTTGCATCTTTGCAAGGTAATGTTTCTCCAAGCCACGAGGTTCAAGCGAGATTGAAAGAACACCTACTACATCTCCACAACATTCACGTTCTGTTTCAGAGGCACATTCACATCTTCAAGGTGATGATCATACTATACCTCGTGAACGTTTGACTTTGGATAATTATGCTTTGACAAGGGAACTAGTTAGGATGAACAAAACTATTGAGTTTCAAGCTAAAGCACTTAGGAAGTTGAAGCGTAAGTATATATGGTTAAGGAATTTTATTAAACCTTATATTCAAGGTTTTAACTTATGGGTTAAAGAGGAAAACAAACGTCGTAAACAACTTCGAAAGGAATTAAAATGAAAGAAGGTTCCTAAACCATCTTCTGTCAACTTGGGGAGGAATTTAGAAAAGGAAAATTTGAAAGAAGATGTTACAAAGAAGAAAGAATCTGTAAGTACTGCAGAAAAGATTATTTCAGATTCTGAGGAACAAGAAGAAGTGCAAGTTCAAGGTACTGATGATCAAGGTACTGAACATCAACATACTGTTTCTCAAGATACATCTAGGCAAGAAGTAATAACACCAAGGGTATTGGATTTTGAAGAAGAAGCTGGTCCTTCTACAATTGTTATAGAAGAAGAGGAGGAAGCTACATTCAAGCCTATTCATTCTGCGAGTGATGATGAATTAATTGCTACAATTTTAGATTTGTCACAACCAAGAGAAGGAGTTACTATTAGAGATGTACAAGAAGAAGAACAACCAAGAACTGATCAACCTGCAATTGATCCAAAAGATAAAGGGAAAGGTGTTCTGATTGAAACCAAGAAAAAGAAACTCACTTTGGCAGAACTTAGAGCAATTGAAGTTGCTAGGAATGAAGCTGCAGCTAGAAAAGTTCAAGAAGAGTTAGATGCTAAAGATAGAGAAGAACAAGAAGCTCAAGAAGCTCGTAATAGAGATGCAACTCAAAAGGTTCAAGAGGAATTAGATCTTTGAAGCTCTTGAACCATTAGTCTCTACACTGTTAGATATATGCTTAGAAGACCTAATTTAGCTAAGGACAGGAATGCTATGATGGCTTATTTAAAAGGTCGAGGATATAAAGGTTTGCGTAAGCTAAATTATGTTGATATGAAAAGACTCTATGATGTTGAAACGGAAGCTTTATAAGAAGAGTGTTGCTTGAAATTAAAGACTTGAGAGAAGAAGCTCATTGGAAATTTGGCTGAAAGGAAGAAGATTTTAAAGAGAAAAAGAAAAACTGAAGTTACAGATGTTCAGTTTTCAAAGAAAGAAAAGGTTGAATTAAGATCTGAGACTAGTGATGAATTAAAGAATTATCTCAGAGTGGTAGCTTTTGATTATACAAAGGAAGATAATGACATGAAGATGAACAGATAGAAGATTAGTGTTTTCAAAATTGTGAAATCTAAGAATGGAGATTACATGGTTTTTCATAAAGAAGATGAAAGTTTCAAAGTTTTCAAAAGGCTATGGGATTTACTGCATATTATAGATAGAGTAGACCTATCCTACTTATATCATGTTGTGAAGGCTTATTTTGGTTTTACATGGTGATCTCATAACTATGTGGGAAACTGAAGAAGAGAGCATTGATGATATCTGGAAGAATCAAGAAAGCTGGGAAATAGTTTCTTTGGAGATTCTTTGAAGAATTTGGAGTTCATGTTTTGGAGCTGGAAAATGGAACAATGATACACATGTTTGCAGAAAGAAGATACCCTCTTACAGTTGAGCTCATGAGAAGAATGTTAGAGCATGGATTGGAAGTAGAAGAGGATAATGAAACTGCTTGCATGGTTATCAATTTGTTTATCAACCTGGACTACTATTGGAATGATCAATGGTGGTATAAATTTTATTTGAATAAATACTTTTGATATATCAGTACTTTTATTCAAAGTACGCTGATCGACAAGATACTTTCATCAAAGTACTTGTTTAAAAAATAAACCAAGCTTAAATGAATTTTAGAAGAAACTTTTTTGCTAAGTAATAAATATTTTGAACTAAAGGTTGAATAAATGGTTTTGGTGATGATAACATCAATAGGTTATCAATCCACCATGGTTACAAAAGGATTGACTAATCCATGAGCAAACGGCTCGGGTAAAGATATATCAAATCCGGTTTTAGTTGACAACTTGCTAATAAGTTGGATGGTAATCAACTCACCATATCATTAATGTGAAGAGTTGGCTAGCCCACAAGAAAAATGGCTTGTGGTAAAGGCTGTGGAAAAACCATTATTGGTAATTAGTTCACCATTAGATAGAAGAACTAACTAGTCCGGAAGGGTACAACTTTTGGTAAAGACAAATCAAATCTGTTGATAGCTGGTGGTTTGCTAAAAATCATATGGTTATCAATGTACCATGGTCTTACACACCAAAACATTTGGCTACTCCAGAGATAATGGCTTTGGTAAAGAGATCTAAATCCATTATTTTTTCAATGATTCACTTGGAAGTGATGAGAATAGTATGCAACTTAAACTGAATTAATGTACAATTTGTCATATGTTGTTGTGTTGCTGAAAAGATGGAGGTTGATGGATCTGTGGAAGAGAACAATTCTAAGAGATACTTTGACAAGAACAGATATTACAGAGATACAATCTAAAGACTAAGAAACAATCCGCTTTAAAGATGAAGTCATTAAAGATATATTCACAAAGGAACTTGAAGTCAAGCAAGTAGAATTCAAGTTAGGGAGGATTGTTGGGATATGAAAGTCCAAGATATGAAAGTACTTGTAAGTCGCAGAAATCTTGGAAGAAGTCAAATAGTCAAAGTAATCTGCTAAAGACAGAGTCAAAGCAATACGCAAGATGAAGTCAAAGTACTGCAAGAACAAAAGAACTGTTATATTTGTTTATGGAAAGAATTGTATTCCATGTTTAGATTACTTGTCATACAAGGTTATCAATTGTAAACCGACTAGGATATCCTTGAGCCTATAAAAGGACTCCTAGATTGGCATTAGAGGTACGATTTCAGAAAAAGAGTTTTAGAGTTTACGAATTAGTATTTTAGAGAAAAGTTCGATTATCTTAGAGTTGTATTAGAGTATCTGCATAATAAGCAGATTTAGAGTTTATTATAAAAGTTATTCTTCTTAGCTTTGTTAAGTAAATTCCGCGTACTTGATAAAGATTGCTCAGTGTTTCTTTGTTAATAACTTAGGATTTATCCGAGGTTATTAAACCTTAACAAGCTAGTTTAAGTTAGTTTGATTAAAGTATATCGATCCAACAACTACTTAGTATTCTTTTTTAGCACATGTAATTCAATTTTTTCTAAAACCATACACCAAAACTAACCCGCCTATTTTTTCCCCCAAAATCAAAATTACACCGCTTAGGCTCTTCATTTTCCCTCCCCATGTTCTCAATTTACCATCACATTCACCATAGTTTCCTCCGTGAATCTCGATTTCACACTTGATAGGCTAATGCTTAATATGCATTTTCTTTTTAGTTTTTACTAGGTGAAGTATCTCTAATTGAATGATTCTCACATCAATCACTCCCCTTATGTAATTGGCGTTGATTTGGTGGTCCAATCGCAATGGTATTTTCTTGATTCAATCGAAAACGTAAATAATATCTTTTGAATTTCTATAGTATTAAGTTTAGACTGATTTAGATGCATTTTTTCTTTCCCCTAATTATATTGTTTATGTTGGGTTCGATTTGTAATTCATTTATAGTTATTGAATGCATGTGTATTTGTTTTTGTTCTTGGGTACTATGAAATTATTGAGTTAATGTTGACGTGGACCCGCAAATCATCTAAGAATATGGAGCGTCAAAACAATAGCGGCAGTTCATCATCATCACTTCTTCATAAAACTGCATCCATTTAGTTCTACATGTATCATTTTTCTATGTTTATTACATCTTTGATGATTTTTTATTTTTTAGGATTTACCTTTTATATTTTTAATTCAAGATTTTGATTTTTGGTTTAAGTAATTTTGGGTTTATAAAATTATGCAGGTGCCTCATTTTTTTGGGCTAAGTTCATCAACAGAAACAATTACACAAAGGCCTGCAATTGCTCAATGGGTTCATCTTAAAGGTGCCTACCATGTGTTTGTTGAATGTTTTAATATTGTTGACCTTATTAATTTAGAGTTATTGACTTTATTAAGCCATAAAGTCGAGTTAATAACCTTATAAGCTAATAAAAGTGGCTTTTCTAAATTTGAGTAATGATTGTTGTTTGAATGCGCTTTTGGTGTTTGAAATTGTTATAATGAGATTATAAACCATTTTCCTGCTGCATACTTTAGCCCAACTCATTCTTTTGCGTGTTTAGGCAGGTGCGGTCGGTTGGTTTTCAAGTGCGTCTGATATTATGTTATTAGTAGCTTCGCTTTGAACGGTACGCATGAATAGAATAAATGTTTGTTAATCTATTTCAGGTGCTCAAGAAATGGAATTTGAGTTTTTTTTATAGGTATTTTGCATGATGCTTATTCTGATGTATTAAAACTCAATAAGCATATAAGTAGTCCTTAAAAGCGATGCCAAGGAACCCCTTTGGAATTTTATCGATATCGATAAATTTCAAAACTTATTAAGATTGGATTTTTATCAAGGCTAAAGGATTTTTGTTGCCATGGCAGGTTTGAACCCACTTTATTTTCTGGCTTCAAAACTGTTCGGTCATCTTTTAACACTTAATCTTCAAATATACGGCTGTCGAGTTATCCAAAAGGTAATAACAAAGTTATTTTCTTTTATCATGTGTTGGGTCATTTCTTTATTTCTATGCAACCAAGCTACTTTAAGTTACACATTATATACTGTATATTTTTAGCTAAGTTGTGCAAAAAATACCTTTTATGATCCATGTGCTTGAAGATAATTCATGTGCCGTTCGCTGGTTAAGTTTTGTTTGTTTACAATGATGGGTTATTGGAATATCAATGTTTAATACACTTACAAATTAAGAGGCATCAATAATTAATAGATCTAACATGTGCATCAACTGAGTACACAGGCAAAGTGGTTTTTGTGCTTTCTTTGTAAAAGACTAAATGACGAAAAATGTTACAGTATGTTATGTCTTTTTTATTGCAAAAAAATTTATAATAGACACTTGCATTTAATTGTGGTGAATGGATTGTGTAATTATTACTATATGATATTGTTTGTTTTAATTTGATAGACTAAAGTGGAACCAACATATTAAGGGGGCATTTTAAAGATGAGCTAGGGGCTTATATTTAATAGTGCATCTACATAAGTAATTGGACCTATTAGAGGGGGCCAAGCACCCATGAGCCCCCTCTCCACTACTACTTTCAATTTTATTCATTCACTTTAATAGAATTTCATGGCATTATGACCTGCTTCAAGGTGTAGGTGCATTGTACCAAGGACATGTATCTTAACAATGTTTAATAAAATATACTGACATCTTCAACTTTCTAGGTTTAAAGGATGAACTCAAGAACATCATGAGGAGTAAATAACTTTGTATGTATGCCAATAAACGACCAACTACAATCCACTATTAAAGCTACCATAGAGAGGTATGTGCATTAATCTACTAGAGAAGCTAACTGATTATGTGTACTTGTATTTTTTATAGAACAAGAAAACTTTATGACTGAAACTTGTTCAATGCTATATTGCAATGACTCAAAAAAACTTCAGAATGTTGTAACAACTCAAACTTGATAAACGATATGTTGCAATGTCTCAAAGTTGTTGAGTTATAACAGGCTTATGTGTATATGTTTATATTTGTGATTGAATCTTTAAACAAGTTATTTTTCTTGAATGATCAGGTACTTGTGCAATATTTCTCAGGGGTTAAAGTCAGTTGCAATTGGAATTTAAGCGGGAGAGGGAGCGTGTGGTGCCACCTTTAGCCCAAGTTGCTGTTCATTATCCTTCAGTTATAGTGGCTGCTTGTGATTGTTCTACAGGATTTTCAAGGACCTTGTTGATCTTCATTTGTAGTTGATGAATCTGAAATGGTTACTTATTAGTAATACATTCATATGGTTGTCTTGAATTGATTATTGAAGTAAGTGTATGTCTGTTTAGGATTGCTTTTTGATTAATTCATTACAAGGGTTGTTTCAGATTGATTATTGACACAACTTGTAGTGGCTGTTTGGTATTGCTTATCAAAACTGCTTATGTAATATTGGGGTCGTTTAGGATATGTTTTTTTTGGGATTTCTAAGTAACCACTTGTAGTGGCTGTTTGGTATTGCTTATCAAAACTGCTTATGTAATATTGGGGTCGTTTAGGATTGCCTATTGAGACTACTTATAAAAAAGTGTTTGCGATTTCTTAGAGCTTCTTATAGGGGTTGTTCGGTATTGCTTATCGTAACTGTTTATTAACATAAACAGTTTTGATAAGCAGTACCAAACAACCCCTATAAGAAGCTCTAAGCAATTTCAATCACTTGATTGTAAGCAGTCTCAATAAGCAATTCTAAAAGACCTCAATAAACCGCAGTTTCAATAAGCCACGCCAAACAGCCCCCAATTTTAAAAAAAATAATATTAATGGAATCGGTTTTATCATATAAACCGGTATGTGTTTTCTTTTATCAAATACATAGACATGTGTGTTTACTTTATTTTAGAGATTGGTTCTTAGCATAAAACAAGTCTTAATGTTTGTAACAGAGACTGGTTGTATAACCGGTTTCTTTATGTTTTGGTTATAGAGATACCCCCTCACAGAGAGTGGTTCATCGATGCTAGCCATGAAGATTGTCTGGGCAGGAGGTTCATCATCGACATCAGAGTCAAATGCATCACAGTCTGCAACTTGAAAGGCATTTTGATGATTTTGACCTATTTCCTGAATTGGCTACTCATCCACATCAGCATCATATGTCATAGCATTCCCTTTTGCAAGAAACAACAACTCCTCTTCATCCAAAGCTGCTCCATTATCCTGAGCTTGCACAAGCAACATCCTGTCTCTAAAGTATTCTGCATTCTGTTGACGTTTTGGAGATGTGCAGTTCCTTGCAATATGTCCCTCACCACTACAGTTGTAGCATTTGATTGGCTTTGCTTGCCCTTGATTGGCATTCCTTCCACGATTCTGATCAGCCACATACCCTCCACCAACTCCACCTCTTCCCTGTTCATACTGCCTTACTTGAACTGGTTGCACCATAACCTTCCCATCTCTAATAGTAGCTTAATTGTGTAGATTGGATGTTGTTCTGAGGTTATTGTTGGTGTGTGGGAGGGAATTCATATTTTGACAAACCATGAGAGACAATTGATTAATGAACTTTTATATGAGTGTGTTTGAGTCTGGAGGCTTATATGCTGGATTAGGAATGAGCTTGTAGTTACCATTACCCGTGGGTATGACTTGAGAAGCTTTGGTGGTAATCCCAACATTGGTGTAAAAGGCTGTTGAATCATTTGATGAGCTTGATTCTCCCTGTTTAGATTTGAACTGATCAATAATCATTCGCTTAAACATAGCATGTCTCTCATTCTGAAGCAGGATTGTACCATCCGCAGCAGTTTCAAGAACATCTCTGGTAGTCTCAATTTGATAAGATCCTTCATCAATTGACTTGAGAATGTTTACCCCATTTTCCTTTCCCAGACAATACAACCTAATTCGTTGAGCCCATGAGTCATATTCAGTTCTGTCAAGCATGGGTGGACGAGTATCTGAACCAGCTGCTTGAACGTCCTCAGCAACAGTAGAGATGATTGTAGGTACGTTAGTAGACATGTTTATAGATTTCACATGATTTTATAACTCTATGATTAAACCGAGAAATAGATTCTTTCACGGGATTTTACTAAATCAAGAGAAAACCGTATTAGAAACAAATATCAACCAATTTGCTATAACCCTTGAGACAAGTCGCTAAGTCACCAAGTCACTAAGTAGCATCTCGCTAAAACCTCAAGTCGCTGTGAATCAAGTCGCTATGAACCAAGTCGCTAAACACAACTCGCTAAAGCACCAAATCGCTAGGCTGACAAGTCGCTAAAGAGCAACTTTCTAAGTGGACCAAGTCGCTAAAGACACCAAATCGCTAAACTGACAAGTCGCTAAAGAGCAACTCGCTAGTAACAACAAAGACAAGTCGCTAGAAATAACAGAGACAAGTCGCTACGTCAACCAAGTCGCTAGCCGAAGTAGAACCTCCACTACTTTGTACTCTTTGTCGGCTTGTCTCAATAAAAAAGTCGCTAGGATCAAGTCGCTACTACTTCAACTATAAGTCGCTGCAAATTAACAAAGCAAGTCGCTACGAAGAAAACTACTCCGAGACTCAAGTCGCTAGGTAGAAAAACTTAAAGACAACACTTTTCAATAGAAAACAAGCCCAACCACAGTGATTTAAGCTTTCCAAATCAAAACCCAAGCACTTACAATGATTCTAAGCACAAAAGTGCACTCAAAATTCAAACTTTAACACAAGAAATGATCCAAATGATGCAAAATCCACTAAACTCTTTGAAACCCAAAAACCATATAAAACCACTAGAAATCCAAGGATATGTAAGAGAGATGATCAAACCATGGCTCTTGATACCATTTGTAACATATTGGATTTCACAAACACATCAAACAATGATCATAAAGAGTTAGAGGTTTGGGAACTTAGTGAGAGAAAGTAAAAGTATTATAATGAGCTCCAACCCTCTACCTTGGGAGGTAGAGGGTATTTATAGTTTCTTACATAAACGCCACCTACGGGTTGTAGATCAGGCATACAGTGGGTAAAGACCCGTCCGTCCACCACGGTGTTACTTAACTAAATACTACTTAACATTAAATAACTACGACTACGAGCTTTCTAACGATTACATATACTTGAGGTGAGCGACACTTTAATAACTGGATTTACTAAATCCTAACATAAACTGATAATTTGATAAGTGTTTTTGGTGATACAATAAAAGGCACTCCTTCCTACATGTGCAAAATGATTTCAAATTTTCCATGCACATGTTTAGGGGGAGCATTTATCTAAAAACAAAAAGGATTAAATGTGATTGGTTTGATTCAAAGTTCAGGCTCTCTCTAGTATTTGCAAAAATCTTTCGAATCTCGATGCACATATTGAGGGGGAGCAAGTATCAGAAAACCACATCCTTCCCCAAAACATTTTATCTAAATTCCTTAAACACTAGATTTGAATGGGGAAGTGATGATGATCATTTTAGAAAACGTTATCAAGAATTTGAGCTTTCAATCTAACCTTTTCATTGGATCCTTCCTCCACGTGCCAAAATGATTTCAAATTCTCGATGTACATGTTGAAGGGGGGGGGCAATTCTAAAAAGATAAAAAACAATTGAGGTACCAAATGCTTTGATTTCATATCACAAGTACCTTGATTGATTTTCAAATGGTTTTCATTTGGTTTCGAGGCGGAAAGAACTTTACCAACAAGACCGACCATTTTACTTTATGCATTGGAGATATAAGGAAGGTGAGGTTAGTTATTAGTTCCCACGATCCTGCCAGAACCGGAGGGATCTACCCAGGGACAATCCACTAGTTAGTGTAGAAGTCCTTAGGTATGATGAAAAAAGGAGAAAAGTGAGAATAAAGGAAAAGTGCCGACTGAGACAGAGCTAGAACTGGAATAAACCCAACAAGGTTCTAGTAATGACGTCTCGGTAAGCACTAAAGGGGTTGAAGAATGAAAAAAATGAAAGTTGAAAGGGTGAAAAGAAATAGCATTCCAATAATTCAACCTTAGGGCAGAAACCGGGTTCAATACATATGCTACTGGTGGTTATTGAGGTAACGCCGGTATTGAAGACAAGACGTCATGGACCCAGTGATGCACCGTACTAAACTCCCCAAGCCACTCAAGTTCTTTTAAAAGGACTTGTTTCATTCTCACGGGGAACCTACATAATCTATCTTCTCTTCGAGATTGTTGATATTGAAAAGGAGACCCTCTCCCTAGTCTCCGATATAAGAAATAAAAGATGCACAATTGAGTCTAGAGCCAAGAGATCATCCATAAATCTCATTATGACACAATTCTTGAAGACTTGTTGTTTCACACAATGTGGAAAGTAAGAATATATATTGAGAGTCCTACGCATTATCCTTGTGGTAGTTGCCAGAACATCCGAGTGACATGTTAAATATTCACGATGAAGATGGAAATCCTTCTAGAGCCAACATCAAACAAGCTTTATGTAACACCCCCAAAATACCGCAGCGGGAGATTGTGTCATTGGGGTGCTACTTCATTATACAAAGTACAAGTTATAGAAAACGACCTCTAAATGAGACGTTTTGAAAACTTACCATTCGATTAATGAAATCCGAGTTACAAACAATAAGGTCCCAAAGTATAATACATAAATGTTTCGAATGGTAAATACGAATGTATAAAGTCTTCAAAACATGTCATGCGATAAACATTGTAAAAAGTGTCAACACAAAGGTTGGTGAGTTCATAGAGTTTGCTTGACATGTAAAGCCTTTAAAGAATGTTCACACAGCAAAGGCATTGTAAATCCACTCAGTTCCAAGTTTCGCCCATACAAAACTTGCAACCTATGTGTTTACAACCCACTGCTAAAATATAGTACATTTTATAGTTAAGCAGACATACAGACATAATAGTTCACATTATTGCACTTAGTGTTGCTCCGTCTATATTGGGAGACTTTAATGCGAATGAGGGGACTGCTCCGTGAATGTTGGGAGACTTAACATCCGAACCAGGGGACTGCTTCGTGTATGTTGGGAGACTTATCATCGACTTATCAAGTATAACGCAATCAAGTATAATGCAATCAAGTAGAATGTTTTGAGTATTTGTAAAAGTAAAAGCAAGAAGTTGAGCATGTATCTCCCCCAAAGAGTTTGTAAACCAAGTATTAAAAGAGTAGGGGCTATGACTCACTGTAATCCTTAAAAGTTTAGAGTACTTGTGAAAGTAAATGAAAATAGTTGAGCATGTATCTCCCCCAAAGAGTTTGTAAAACAATTAAGTAATAGAAAGTGGGGCTATGAAACTTACCTTAAAAATGATATCACAACGTATAACGGAGTCGATAGATAAGCCTGGAAGTCTCTACGTATAACCTAGAATATGATGTCAACTCTTAGGTTCGGAATAATGCCTAAGAAAACATGAACAAGCCTATATATGCCATTACATTGATCATGACGTAGTATTAGTATGTTTGTTTATAGAAATGGTTTTAGTTTGTATATCTCATACTACCGTTCGGGCAATCATAATTCAAAGGTCATACAAGAACGTTCGAGGAGCTAGGATACTTTAAATCTAAATCCAAAGAACTCGTTGATCCGTTTACCCAAATGAACCCCTCACATGAAGTTCCCTAGTGTTGTAGTGCTCAATACGTAAAACATGTATTTTGATTACTTGATTATATTATATATTAAGAGTTTATAAATACAATAAATAAACTAACAAAGTTTATAAGTATTTAAATAAGTTTGAGTTTAATAAATACTTACCTTAAAATAGAATGCTTGAGTATTATGGAAAAATAAAATATTAGCTGAGCTTCGACGTAGAATTTGCAATCTTTGAAAACCCACGGCTATTAGAAGATTATAGCAACGCCTTCTTGAGAACCCGAAGAAGAAAATAAGATTATAATGACGTCTTTTTGGAGACTTGAAGATATTTGAAGATTATAACGACTTTTCCTTGAAAACTTACTAGAACGAAGATCAAACGCTAGTTTTTCTTCAAGAACACATGAATGTTCTTACAAGATTTATAAGAAATGCCTTAGGTTTAGGACTTTAGATGTTAAGAAGGTGTGGTGCAAGAATTTATGAAGGTCTTGCTTGGTATTTATAGGCTAGAGATTATGGTTAACTATATATTGGGTTAAAAACTAACCATGGTTAAGTTGTATACTTGTAATGATCTAAGGAATGATCAAATATCATACCTACATGTGTTTTACACGTTTCATATGAGGTGGTGGTGATAAGATTGGAATTTTCTTGATATTATCTTGTTTTTACGGAGTGTAGTTCGGTTCCGAAAATCGCTAACGGTAAGTATTTAATTCATGAAATGTAAAACCGGGTGTCGTAAAAATATAAAACTTATAGGAATGATCAAACTCATCAATATACTCTATCTAAAAGTATAAAATGGGTGATAAGTCTCATTGGGTGCAAAAACGCTGCTTAAAACTGGAAATACGGGTCAAAAACGCGTAATTCGCAAATTATTAAAAAAGAACGAAATTTTAGGGAAATGACCGTGGATTTATTTAGAGTAGACTAAAATTAGTCTGATAGTGATATGATATGTAAAAATATGGTTTTCGTCATACATGGGATAACTTAACAGTTAATTGTGAAGTTTAAAAATTACGCGATTTAAGAAAAAGGTAGAACGTACAAGGTTAATTTCTTTGTGGTCAAAGGAGGAGGGATATATATTTGACTTTTCCAAAAATATAAAATTTTCCAAAAATTTTAGGAAATATCGTGCCGGAATCGTTAAGTTTGGATGTAAGTAGAATTGTTTAAAACGTAAGTTTAGTTTCGTACTACGCTGGGCTTATTTGGTAACATAAAAAAATAAATCTTAAACATTCTCAAATTAATCATGAGTGATCTAAAAATTAATCTGCTGCGGTGAAAATTGTCAGAGACGGTTTTCGTTATGCGCGGGATGTTAAAATGGTGTACCGTCCAAAACGAAACTTTAAAACGATGTTTTCTTAATAACTTTTGCGAAAATGATCTACCGATTGTCGAACTCTCAGGTCATTACTAAAATAATTTATCTTACTAGAATGTGAAATAAAAATTTTGGGAGTGAATAGTAAAAATGAATAGTAGACATGAATAGTAAAAATGAATAGTAACCCAAAAATGCGAATTGTTAGAGTCTCTACCCCTTAAAGGGAAATTCGTCCCGAAGTTCTGTTGGTGTTCACTACTTACAGTGTGCATATTCTAAAGGATTACGTCAAAGCTCATGTATATGGGTTTCTTATCTAATTAGGTATGTTCTTGTGACTATCGCGACTATTGCCCATTCTAAAGACATACTCTCTTATGGCTAGGTTTGATGAGGCAAACTTTCCCATTCTCGAGCAAAACCCTCAAAAGACTTTTAGGTAACCGATTTTTACTTAATCCCACAACTCATCAAACAAGAACTGTCATACGATTAGGTTAAATCGGTTTAAGTAACAACTTGTTTCTAGCTTGATCGTTGCAACTCATCAAACAAGAACTGTCACTCAAATCAAACTGGAAACAAGTGGTTTTGAAGAAAGTCTTTTGACAATTTGGCTCAGTTATGGAATTGCTTACACATATGAGACTAATACTCCCTTAATTGCATGACTCTTCCTGAATTAGACATAGGTGATCAGGCTATGTATAATTTAGGAGTAACTATGCAATGCTTTGACTAATCGACTCATATGATGTTTGGTGTTTCAGTCAGTTCATAGAAATCTCTCTTAGGTGCTAAAATTACGAAAAAGTCTAAAGTACGCAAGGCGATAGGGAGGAAGGTAAAGTATATAGTAGTTATAGTCTATGCTCTAAATGCAACCTAGTTCTCTATAACCAATGCTCTGATAAAAATCTGTAACACCTCCAAAATATCGCAGCGAAAGATTGTGTCATTGGGGTCCTACTTCATAATACAACGTACAAGTTATAGAAAACGACCTCTAAATGAGACATTTTGAAAAGTTACCATTCGATTAATGAAATCAGAGTTACAAACAATGAGGTCCCAAAGTATAATACATAAATGTTTCGAATGGTAAATACGAATGTATAAAGTCTTGAAAACATGTCATGCGACTCTAAGTTCCATGCAACAGCTATCACCTTACAGACCTGAGATAAACATGCTAAAAAGTGTCAACACAAATGTTGGTGAGTTCATAGATTTTTTTTTTACATGTAAAGCCTTTAAAGAATGTTCACACAACAAAGGCATTGTAAATCCACTCAGTTCCAAGTTCTGCCCATACAAAACTTGCAACCTGTATGTTTACAACCCACTTCTAAAATATAGTACATTTTATAGTTAAGCACACATACAGACATAATAGTACACATTATTGCACTTAGTGTTGCTCCGTCTATATTGGGAGACTTTCATGCGAACGAGGGGACTGCTCCGTGTATGTTGGGAGACTTATCATCCGAACCAGGGGACTGCTCCGTGTATGTTGGGAGACTTATCATCGACTTATCAAGTATAACGCAATCAAGTATAATGCAATCAAGCATAATGTTTTGAGTATTTGTAAAAGTAAAAGCAAGTAGTTGAGCATGTATCTCCCCCAAAGAGTTTGTAAACCAAGTATTAAAAGAGTAGGGGCTATGACTCACTGTAATCCTTAAAAGTTTAGAGTACTTGTGAAAGTAAATGAAAATAGTTGAGCATGTATCTCCCCCAAAGAGTTTGTAAAACAATTAAGTAATAGAAAGTGGGGATATGAAACTCACCTTAAAAATGATATCACCACGTATAACGGAGTCAATGGATAATCCCGAAAGTCTCTACGTATAACCTAGAATATGATCTCAACTCTTAGGTTCGGAATAATGCCTAAGAAAACATGAACGAGCCTATATATGCCATTATATTGATCATGACGTAGTATTTGTATGTTTGTTTATAGAAATGGTTTTAGTTTGTATATCTCATACTACCGTTCGGGCCATCATAATTCAGAGATCATGCAGTAAATGTTCGAGGATCTAGGACACTTTAAATCGTAAATCCAGCAACTCGTCGATCCGTTTACCCAAATGAACCCCTCACATGAAGTTCCCTTGTGTTGTAGTGCTCAATACGTAAAACATGTATTTTGATTACTTGATTATATTATATATTAAGAGTTTATAAATACAATAAATAAACTAACAAAGTTTATAAGTATTTAAATAAGTTTGAGTTTTATAAATACTTACCTTAAAATAAAATGCTTGAGTATTATGGAAAAATAAAATATTAGCAGAGCTTCGACGTAGAATTTTCAATCTTTGAAAACCCACGGCTATTAGAAGATTATAAGAACGCCTTCTTGAGAACCCAAAGAAGAAAAGAAGATTATAATGACGTCTTTTTGGAGACTTGAAGATATTTGAAGATTATAACGACTTTTCCTTGAAAACTTCCTAGAACAAAGATCAAACGCTAGTTTTTCTTCAAGAACCCATGATTGTTCTTATAAGATTTATAAGAAACGCTTTAGGTTTAGGACTTTAGATGTTAAGAAGGTGTAGTGCAAGAATTTATGAAGGTTTTGCTTGGTATTTATAGGCTAGAGATTTTGGTTAACTATATATTGGGTTAAAAACTAACCATGGTTAAGTTGTATACTTGTAATGATCTAAGGAATGATCAAATATCACCCTACATGTGTTTTACACATTTCATATGAGGTGGTGGTGATAAGATTGGAATTTTCTTGATATTATCTTGTTTTTACGGAGTGTAGTTCGGTTCCAAAAATCGCTAACGGTAAGTATTTAATTCATTAAATGTAAAACCGGGTGTCGTAAAAATATAAAACTTATGGGAATGATTAAACTCATCAATATACTCTATCTATAAATATAAAATGGGTGATAAGTCTCATTGGGAGCAAAAATGCTGCTTAAAACTGGAAATACGGGTCAAAAATGCGTAATTCGCAGTTTATCAGAAAAGAACGAAATTTTAGGGAAATGACCGTGGATTTATTTAGAGTAGAATAAAATTAGTCTAAAAGTGACATGATATGTAAAAATGTGGTTTTCTTCATACGTGGGATAACTTAACAGTTAATTGTGAAGTTTAAAAATTACGCGATTTAAGAAAAAGGTAGAACGTGCAAGGTTAATTTCTTTATGGTCAAAGGAGGAGGGAAATATATTTGAATTTTCCAAAAACATAAAAGTTTCCAAAAATTTAGAAAATACCGTGCAAGAATCGTTAAGTCTGGATGTAAGTAGAATTGTTTAAAACGTAAGTTTAGTTTCGTACTGCGCTGGGCTTATTTGGTAACATAAAAAAATAAATCTTAAAAATTCTCAAATTAATTATGAATGATCTAAAAATTAATCTGATGCGGGGAAATTTTTCAGAGAGGTTTTCGTTATGCGCGGGATGTTAAAGTGGTGTACTGTCCAAAACGAAATTTTAAAACGATGTTTTTTTAATAACTTTTGCGAAAATGATCTAACGATTGTCGAACTCTCAGGTCATTACTAAAATAATTTATCTTACGAGAATGTGAAATAAAAATTTCGGGAGTGAATAGTAAAAATGAATAGTGACCCGAAAATGCGAATTGTTACAGTCTCTACCCCTTAACGGGAACTTCATCCCGAAGTTCTGTTGGTGTTCACTACTTACAGTGTGCATAGTCTAAGGGATTACGTCAAAGCTCATGTATATGGGTTTCTTATCTAATTAGGTATGTTCTTGTGACTATCGCGACTATTGCCCGTTCTAAAGACATACTCTCTTATGGCTAGGTTTGATGAGGCAAACTTTCCCATTCTTAAGCAAAACCCTCAAAAGACTTTTAGGTAACCGATTTTTAGTTAATTCCACAACTCATCAAACAAGAACTGTCATACAATTAGGTTAAATTGGTTTAAGTAACAACTTGTTTCTAGCTTGATCTTTGCAACTCATCAAACAAGAACTGTCACTCGATCAAAACTGGAAACAAGTGGTTTTGAAGAAAGTCTTTTGAAAATTTGGCCCAATTATGGAATTGCTTACACATATGAGACTAATACTCCCTTCATTACATGATTCTTCCTGAATTAGACATAGGTGATCAGGCTATGTATAATTTAGGAGTAACTATGCAGTGCTTGAACTAATCGACTCATATGATGTTCGGTGTTTTAGTCAGTTCATAGAAATCTCTTAGGTGCTAAAATTACGAAAAAGTCTAAAGTACGCAAGGCGATAGGGAGGAAGGTAATGTATATAGTAGTTATAGTCTTGGCTCTAAATGCAACCTAGTTCTCAATAACCAATGCTCTGTTACCAATCTGTAACACCCCCAAAATACCGCAGCGGAAGATTGTGTCATTGGGGTGCTACTTCATAATACAAAGTACTAGTTATAGAAAACGACCTCTAAATGAGACGTTTTGAAAAGTTACCATTCCATTAATGAAATCAGAGTTACAAACAATGAGGTCCCAAAGTATAATACATAAATGTTTCGAATGGTAAATACGAATGTATAAAGTCTTTAAAACATGTCATGCGACTCCAAGTTCCATGCAACAGCTATCACCTTACAGACCTGAGATAAACATTGTAAAAAGTGTCAACACAAAGGTTGGTGAGTTCATAGAGTTTGTTTGACGTGTAAAGCCTTTAAAGAATGTTCACACAGCAAAGGCATTGTAAATCCACTCAGTTCCATGTTCCGCCATACAAAACTTGCAACCTGTGTGTTTACAACCCACTGCTAAAATATAGTACATTTTATAGTTAAGCACACATACAGACATAATAGTTCACATTATTGCACTTAGTGTTGCTCCGTCTATATTGGGAGACTTTCATGCGAACGAGGGGGCTGCTCCGTGTATGTTGGGAGACTTATCATCCGAACCAGGGGACTGCTCCGTGTATGTTGGGAGACTTATCATCGACTTATCAAGTATAACACAATCATGTATAATGTTTTAGGTATTTGTAAAAGTAAAAGCAAGTAGTTGAGCATGTATCTCCCCCAAAGAGTTTGTAAACCAAGTATTAAAAGAGTAGGGGCTATGACTCACTGTAATCCTTAAAAGTTTAGAGTACTTGTGAAAGTAAATGAAAATAGTTGAGCATGTATCTCCCCCAAAGAGTTTGTAAAACAATTAAGTAATAGAATGTGGGGGCTCCGTCTATATTGGGAGACTTTCATGCGAACGAGGGGGCTGCTCCGTGTATGTTGGGAGACTTATCATACGAACCAGGGATTGCTCCGTGTATGTTGGGAGACTTATCATCGACTTTTCAAGTATAACGCAATCAAGTATAATGTTTTGAGTATTTGTAAAAGTAAAAGAAAGTAGTTGAGCATGTATCTCCCCCAAAGAGTTTGTAAACCAGGTATTAAAAGTGTAGGGGCTATGACTCACTGTAATCCTTAAAAGTTTAGAGTACTTGTGAAAGTAAATGAAAATAGTTGAGCATGTATCTCCCCCCAAAGAGTTTGTAAAACAATTAAGTAATAGAATGTGGGGCTATGAAACTCACCTTAAAAATGATATCACAACGTATAACGGAGTCGAAGGATAAGCCTGGAAGTCTCTACATATAACCTAGAATATGATGTCAACTCTTAGGTTCGGAATAATGCCTAAAAAAACATGAACGAGCCTATATATGCCATTATATTGTTCATGACGTAGTATTTGTATGTTTGTTTATAGAAATGGTTTTAGTTTGTATATCCCGTACTACCGTTCGGGCCATCATAATTCGGAGGTCATGCAAGAACGTTCGAGGAGCTAGGGCACTTTAAATCGTAAATCCAACAACTCGTCGATCCGTTTACCCAAATGAACCCCTCACATGAAGTTCCCTAGTGTTGTAGTGCTCAATACGTAAAACATGTATTTTGATTACTTGATTATATTATATATTAAGAGTTTATAAATACAATAAATAAACTAACAAAGTTTATAAGTATTTAAATAAGTTTGAGTTTTATAAATACTTACCTTAAAATAGAATGCTTGAGTATTATGGAAAAATAAAATATTAGCGGAGCTTCGACGTAGAATTTGCAATCTTTGAAAACCCACGGCTATTAGAAGATTATAACAACGCCTTCTTGAGAACCCGAAGAAGAAAAGAATATTATAATGACGTCTTTTTGGAGACTTGAAGATATTTGAAGATTATAACGAGTTTTCCTTGAAAACTTCCTAGAACGAAGATAAAACGCTAGTTTTTCTTCAAGAACACATGAATGTTCTTACAAGATTTATAAGAAATGCCGTAGGTTTAGGACTTTAGACGTTAAGAAGGTGTGGTGCAAGAATTTATGAAAGTTTTGCATAGTATTTATAGGCTAGAGATTATGGTTAACTATATATTGGGTTAAAAACTAACCATTGTTAAGTTGTATACTTGTAATGATCTAAGGAATGATCAAATATCATCCCTTCATGTGTTTTTACACGTTTCATATGAGGTGGTGGTTATAAGTCGATGATAAGTCTCCCAACATACACAGAGCAGTCCCCTCGTTCGGATGATAAGTCTCCCAACATACACGGAGCAGTCCCCTCGTTCGCATGATAAGTCTCTTTGGATAACACATGCATTGGGTTTTGGAGATGAAGTAAAGCTAATGCTATTACTTTCCTTATGAGCAACACAAAGTCTCCTTGGACAACACATGCATTGGGTTTCGGAGATGAAGTAGAACCAATGCTATTACACTCCTTGTGAGCAACATACCCACATGAGGTTTCTGTAGATGAAGTGGAGACTCGTGGCTAATTGCATAAGTTTTGATACACGTGTACGCGATCAATATACTAGTTACATACTTGAAACATTTATACTTTTAACTACTATGATACATGCATACATGATTGACGTGTTATATTTAGCAGTGGGTTGTAAGCACACAGGTTGCAAGTTTTGTATGGGCGGAACTTGGAACTGAGTGGATTTACACTGCCTTTGCTGTGGGAACAATTTTTAAAGGCTTTTCAACTTATTCAAAACAAACTCTATGAACTCACCAACCTTTGTGTTGACACTTTTTAGCATGTTTATCTCAGGTCTTAAGGCGATAGCTAGAGTTTGAAGCATAGAGTCGCACGACATGTTTTGAAGACTTTATACATTCATATTTACCATTCAAAACATTTATATATTATACTTTGGGACCTCATTGTTTGTAACTCTGATTTCATTAATCGAATGGTAACTTTTCAAAATGTCTCATTTAGAGGTCGTTTTCTATAACTTGTACTTTGTATTATGAAGTAGCACCCCAATGACACAATCTTCCGCTGCGATATTTTAGGGGTGTCACACTCTTGGTGGGTGACATGTGAGATCTTTTCAAAAGATCAAACTTGTGACAACTGGATAGAAACGATGGGGCGATTCACTCTTGAATCAACCTTGATGGATACCTTTGAAAATCATTCGATGTGCTCTACAAATCTTTTATCTAGCGGATCGTATGTGTATTAATTTTCCAAAATTAAAAGGGTATTTATGATTGAAACTTGATTTTCCTCTAAAACCTTCGTCGTATTGCAAAACTCTTTCTTTTAAAAAATACGTTATTGTTTTTCAAATCATTTTTCATCAATCAGTGAATATCAATTCGCTGGTTCACTCACTCCGTGTTGTCTACTTTGGGACCTCGGTTTGAGAAGCAGCTGCATCAGTTGCGAAAACCTGTCAAGAAGATTCTTCGGAATTTATCTCGATCACATGCAGTATTTATATCTGATCAGCGGGAACCGTGGCTCTTGCAGCCGTATTCAACGAAAGTGAACAAAGACACTTTCGTGTGTTTTATTGCTAACTATTGTATGCAGGAACATCAGACGGTTGCAGTTGATCAGGATTGAGAAGTCAATCCATAATCGCATGCTCACATACCACACTCACATTTAAAGAAATCATGACAAGTGAACGTCTACACTCTTAGGCTCGAATATCATCATGAGACGTTTGCATTCACTCTGATACAATCATACTATGCTTTCGCTACCCTAATGCAAATATCATGATCCAAAGAAGCTTCTGCAACTCTGATGGAAAGATGTCATGATCCAATAATGTGAGCATGTTGGTCCAATGTCACAAACATCACATAAAGGCAACACAAAGGATGAGTAAAGAGATTTACTGTGGCTGATGATCTCTAAGAAGGCTCAAAGTACAAACAATATGTGGATCAGTTAAAGACCTCCACTTGAAGTACAAAACATGCGGAATATGAAGAATCAAAGATTACGAGCTACAGAGCAAAGAACTTAAACAAGAATCCAAGAATACATAAAATATAATATCTGTTTGTAATTGAGGTGACCTCCCTTAGGGGGAGATTATTGGGATTTATAAAATCCGGTAGTTAAAGACTCGGTCACCTCAAGTATATGTAATCATTAGAAAGCTCGTAGTCATAGTCATTTAGTAATAGTTAGTAGTTAGTTAAGTAACACCGTGGGGGACGACAGGTCTTTACCCACTGTATGCATGATCCACAGCCCGTAGGTGGCATTTATTGTAAGACACTATAAATACCCTTTGCCTATCAAGGCAAAGGGTTGGAGCTTTATAATGCATTTTTCTTTATCTCACTAGAAGTTCCCATTTCTCTCCACTTTCTTTCTCTAAACTTAAACCTCATTCGAATCTTATTTTTGTGATTGTGTGTTTGTGAAAACCAATATGTTATAGTACAAAGTGGGTTTTCAGGAATAAAAGGGATGAAATGGGTGTTTTCATTAGGAATAAGGCTTGACTGGTAGACCAGTGGTATAGACAGGAAGAATGGATAGACTATGATGAGGTTTTTGCTCCTGTGGCTAGGATTGAAGCCATCAGGTTATTTTTGGCCTATGCATCATATATGGCGTTTATAGTCTATCAGGATGGATGTTAAGAGTGCATTTCTATATGGCATTATTGATGAGGAGGTTTATGTTGCTCAACCTCTTGGTTTTGTTGATCCAGATGACCCTAGGAAGGTTTATAAAGTCCTTAAAGCATTTTATGGACTTCATCAAGCTCCTAGAGCTTGGTATGCTACACTCTCTACTTTTCTTGAGAAGAATGGATACAAATGGGCACCATTGACAAGACCCTGTTTATTAAAAGGGACAAGAAGGATATCATGCTTGTGCAGGTTTATGTTGAGGATATCATTTTTGGCTCTACAAGGAGGTCTTGGTGTGAAGATTTTGAGGCATTGATGAAGAGAAGATTTCAGATGAGTTCTGTGGGAGAGCTCACCTTCTTTCTTGGATTGCAACTCAAACAGAAGTCAGATGGGCTATTTTTTCTCAGGACAAGTATGTTGCTGATATGTTAAAGAAGTTTGATCTTGTAAATGTGAAGTTTGTTGTTACACCCATGGAGACCGAGGTGCCATTGACAAAAGATGAGGAGGCTGCTGATGTGGATGTCAGATTGTACAGATCCATGATAGGATTTTAATGTATCTAACAGCCTCTAGGCCTGATATTATGTATGTTGTGTGTGTTTGTTCTCGCTTTCAGGTTACTCCAAAGACTTCACATCTTCATGCTGTGAAGAGGATTTTCAGATATCTTAAGGGCAAACCCAATTTGGGCTTATGGTATCCTAGAGAGTCATCCTTTGACCTGGAAACTTTTTTTGATAGTGACTATGCTGGGGCTAGTATGGACAAGAAATCCACAACGTCAGGTTATCAATTTCTTGGTAGGACGTTGATTTCCTGGCAATGCAAAAAGCAGACAATAGTGACTACTTCAACAACTGAAGCTGAATATGTAGCTGCTGCTAATTGCTGTGGACAAGTGCTTTGGATCCAAAATCAGATGTTGGATTATGGGTTAAACTTCATGAAAACCATAATCAAGATTGATAACGAAAGCACTATATGTATTGTTAAGAACCCAGTCTACTACTCTAAGACCAAACACATAGATATTAGGCATCATTTTATAAGGGATTGTTTTGAGAAAGGTCTCATAAGGGTAGAAAAGATACATATAGATAATAATGTGGCTGACTTGTTGACCAAAGCATTTGATGGACCTAGGTTCAATTTCTTGGTGGTTAATATTGGTATGATGAACCCATAGCTACATTTAAGGGGAAGTTCAATGTATAGCATGTAATGTTAGTTAGAAAACTTAAAAGGTCTTTAATCCTGGTAGTTAAAACTGGTAGCTTCAAAGTTAAGCCTGGTCGTTACCTCTAGTAGTTAATTCTGTTACCATATTTTACGGGTTATTGCTAGGTCATAATTATCTTTCTACTCTTTTAACTTATTCTTTTTCCAAAGATAACTATTTCCTTGTGTATATTCTCAAACCCTAGCTGTATATATATTCATACCAACTTGGCTTTTCCTATAATAAGTTCAAACCAGAGTAAGTCTTTTCCATTAATATTCTTTGTGTCATCATGGTTCCCACAGCAGGATGTGCTAGGGATAGTATGCAGCTTAATGACTTCGTTGCCTTGTGTGCTACCTTGTCTTCCAAAGTTTCAATCTTGGAGGAAGATCTTGCATCGACCAAATTGCTTTTGGGATCTGAGGTGAAAGAGTTGGAAGAAGAGGTCAAGAACTTGAAGGCCAGGCAGGATGTTTTTCTTGATGGTTCGTCTAACTCCCAAGATTCTATTCATGATGTTATTGATTTGGAATTCTTCCAAACAAGAGAGGAAAACAGAGTCACAACAACTTCAGGGGAGGTATTTTGATCAAGAAAATACCGATGATGAATATGAATAGGAAAGAGAGAAGAAAGATGACAAAGATCTGCAACAAAAGAGACTGATGGTTTCGAGTCTTGATCCAATAGTGGATTGGGAGATTTACAGGGATAACTTTGGAAAATATTGGAAGGTAATCAGACTTAGTGGAAAGTTTGCAGTTTACAAGAATCTTGAAGATCTCGTAAAATATTGTAATCTACAAGACTTGGATACTTTATGGAGTTTGGTTCAGAAGAAGCTCAAGATTGCTAAAAAGCCATATGTGAAAGAGCAAGAACTTTGGGTAGAACTTCAAAGATTATATGAACCAGAGCCTACAAATTTTTATTGGAATTTTCCTTGTCAAGACTCCAGTGTGTCATGGAAATTTTATGATTTGTGTGATGTTCAACACTTATCCAAAAACGGTAGGGTTGATCTATTCATGCTTGCAGAGGTGGAATATCCATTATGTGCTGAAGTGCTTCAAGTGATGATATCTTCAAAGCTTCAATATGAAAAAGAATTTGAGATAATTGAAATCTCATTCAAAGATATGTAACAAATTACTAGCCAGAATATGTGATTAGATTGAAGAAGAGACAGAAGCTAAAAGGAGGAGAATATGGTAATATGTTTGAAAGATTTTTCTTAGCTGTATTGAGTTTGGGATATAAGTATAAATTGATATTGAGGGAGCTACACTTGGTGAAGGTACATAGCACTAACACAACAAATGATTATTACTCCACCATGTCGAACCCACATAAGGACTGGCTAATCCAAGAGCAAACGGCTCTGGTAAAGATAGCTCAAATTCGTTTATGGCTGACAATTTTCCAAAAATTGTATGGTATTCAACTCACCATGTCTATGTTTGATGAAGAGTTGGCTAACCCACAAATTCATGGCTCGTGGTAAAGGCAGTGGAAAACCATGGATAGTCCAAAAGCAAACGGCTTTTGGTAAAGACTAATCAAATCCGTTGGTAGCTGCTGGTTTGCTAAAAATTAGATAGTTATCAATGTACCATGGTTTTACACACCAAAACATTGGCTACTCCAATAGTAATGGCTAATTGTTAAAGAGACATCAAATCCATTAAGTTTCCTATGATTCACTTCTCACATGAGTTAACACACCTGGATGTGAAGAGAATAGCATGAAAATTTTATGAATTGATGTACATACAGTCATTGTTGCAGAAAAGACTATGGAGTGATGATATTTTGAAGATTGGATGCTGCACAGATCATACAATGAAGAATATTTAAAGATGCAGCTCAAAGATAATTCCAAGATTCTCAAAAAGTACAAAAAACTTGAAGTTCACAAATGAAGATCAAGTTAGGGGAGGATTGTAGGGAATTATATTTTTAAAACAGATTAAAGTTTGTTTAAGTTTGTTTAGTATTAGTTCTGGTAGTATAATAGTTAAGTCGGGTAGAGAGAATTAAGTCTGTTAGTGTTAATTATGTTAGTTAAGTCTGCCACTACTAATGCTGTTAAGTCTGGTCGAGCAAAGTTTGTAACACCCCGACCCGACAAGGGTAAAGGAATCACAAGTAATGGTGTCATATCAAAGCAAACATATAATCCAAAAGAAATCTCAACATAAATATTGAAATAATCCAAGTCAAAATGACTTCAATACATAGGTCCCAGCGGAAAAATAAACTCCAAATGAAATGTCTAAAATATAAAGTCTAAATGGCATCATAAGATCAAAGCTAAAATCTCTAAGGTAAGTCCACACAAAGACTCATCCCAAAGCAATACCTATCCAATGCTTAGATACCCCGCGGAAGAAAAGAAATCAACAGCTTCAAAAGCCCAGTGAACAGATATACAAGCAAAACGAATACGAAACAAGAACAAATACGAAATAAAGTGAAAGAAAGATAGTGAAATCATAATCATTTCGAAAGATAAATCAGGATATACGAATAAGTTTTATATAGCTAACTACCTCGAGCCCAAACACATATGCCATATCATAAACATATCATAAACACATAAGGCAACAATTTGTAGGGGAGACCTACCAGAGTTATGAAGGACGTGCATGCACGCATCATCAATCATCAGATAACATATAACATATCACATATAATATATAGCATATAACAGATCTAGGATGCACCCATACGCCCCACAGACATACATTGATAATGTAATATAAATTGAGCTCATAACAAATATCAGATAAGGGACGTGCGTAACTTCACTCTATCGCCTAGAGTCATGTCAAAAGTGCATTGCTGACATGGACATGGAACCCCCATGACTAGTTAATAATTGGCTCGGGTGTCAAACTATCTTAGGTCAAATAAGAATGTCATAACTAACATAGATCATATTTTATCAAACATTTTCAAAATCAAAAGTTTCATATCATATAGTTCAAAATCAAATGTTTTATGATTCAAAAATCAAAGTTCAGATAAGCAATAGCTCAAATAGACACATTAGGGTTCATAGCAAAGGCTTAGGAAATCCTAATATGAAAGCGAAAAGAACACAATATACGAAACCTTTACTGAAAAGGTCAGAATATCTGTACGATAGCATAAGTGTCTTAAAGTAAGACAGAATATCCGTACCTTATTCCAAAGCAAATGATCGAAAAGAAAACACAGGGAAAGCAAAGAATTACTCCTTCTTCACAGAACCTATATACATTAATGGTCGTATACATTATTAATGATTCCATAATCGTCAATATGATCTTTTAATATTTTAGGGTTTTATAATTAAATGAGACTTAAATGTTTTATAATTAATATCGTAGATTAGGGTTCATTATGTCATTTATTAAAGTTTAGGGTTAAATGTGAAAATAGTTTAAACGTCTTAACTCACACATAAAATAACGATTTAGTATATTTAGCTTCAAAACCCTAATCGACTCTCATTTATATTCTAGGGTTTCTATTCTTTAATATCTCATTAATATGCATTAACTTACATGTTACGTCTTTTAATGACTCGTTACTTAACCTAACACGTCACAAAATAATCTTTCCTTTTATGTTTCACCATATACGCTTATGATTTTATGTGACATACAAGTTACTTATTACTCGTATTAATTACACGTTTACACCATTAGGGTTTAGCATACCTTATTCGATTAACATATCAAAACTAGGGTTTACATTTACATAACCTTTACTTAATTAATGCACTTTCAAAAACTCACATGTGACTTGGTTCAAATTAGGGTTTTCGGCTATTAGGTTTTACGCAAGTCCTAGCTCATCTTCATACTTTACTTATTCAAGTTATCAAGTTTATACCTTATTTGAAAGTCAAGCATGGTTCGGTTCTAGTATCATATGGTTCGGCTTATATTAAATCGACACAAACATAACCCGATTCAATATTACATATTACTTACATCACTCTTAAATACTTGTAAGGTTTAGTTATTAGGGTTTCTTGTTTTTGGTTCCTATTCGGCTCGACACAAAAAAGAAAACAACATACACGACAAAACAAAACATATAGCAATATACAAACGCAAGGTACATCAAACAAAGACGAGAACAAGTTATACCTTGACTTGGTTGAGCAAAAATCTCGACTCCTATGGTTGTTAAGGTTCGGCCGAGCAAAGAGCAAAAGAAAAGAAAAAGAGGCAACACAAACTAGGGTTTCACTTTTGTGATTTATGTATTGTATATATAGTAGTAGTATTTGAGTTAGACTTGGAAAGGGATTGGGTTTTCGGTTTGGCCCAACTGAATCACAACCCAAACGCACACCCTATGGCTTTCGGCCTTGTCCACACGAAACAAAAGAAACACGACCCAAATCATTTACGAAACATTAAATCTTCGTCGTACCAAAATCGATCACGTAATATATTTTAGTTAGGTTTTTAATTATTCACAAGTTAACTTTTAATTTCATTAAATGTTATAAATATATTTTACGTATTTTATAAATTTTAGTTCCAAGGGTATTTTAGTCTTTACTCAGATTTTAGATTTTCAGGTTTTACAATTCTTCCCTTCTAAAGAAAAATTTTCGTCCCTAAAATTGAAATGAAACGAAATGAAAACAAAAACGAACAAAACGAAATGAGAACATACCAAAACTATTCAAAGAAATGAGGATAACTAGCTCGATCGACTCCTCTTTTCCCAAGTAGCCTCCACGCTGTGATGATTTTTCCAAAAAATCTTAACGAATGGAATGACTTTATTCCTCATAACTCTTTCTTGTCTTTCCGAATAGCCCGCTCTTCGGATAAAGAAATATCGGATTGAATTTGATCAAACGGATAAGAAGCAACGGGTAACGGATGATAGTTGTATCCCCTTAGGAGTGATACATGGAAAACGTCATGAACATGCGATAACCTGGCGGAAGTGCTAATCGATACGAAACTTCTCCTATAATGCTCTAGAATTTCAAACGGTCCAATAAATCGAGGACTGAGCTTGCCCTTGATTCCAAACGCTCACCTCTAAACGGCGAAACTTTCAAAACACACGATCTCCAACCCGAAATTTAAATCACGACGATGCCTTGTTAGCATAACTTTTCCGAGACCTAGCTTCCTTCAATTTCTCTAGCCACGCTACTTTCTCATTAGTGATCTCGATCATTTCCGGTCCTTCAATCAAACGCTCACCTACTTCATCCCAACAAATAGGTGCTCTACATTTTCTTCCATAAAGTAGTTCAAACGGTGTCGCTTTAATGCTAGCATGCCAACCGTTGTTATAAGCAAACTCTACTAAACATAAATATTTCGTCCCAACCGCCACCCATTCTATAAAGCACAAGCCCTTAGCATATCCTCTAAGGTCTGTATAGTCCTCTCGACCGACCATCTATTTGAGGATGAAATGCCGTACTAAAATTAAGTCGAGTACCCCAAGCTTTCTCAAACCCTTCCGTAAACGAAGTAAAACACGGATCTCTTGTCACACAATAGATGCCGGAGTACCATGAAGTCTAACGATCTCTTGCTGAAAAATCTCGCCAATTTACCAATACCATAATCCTTCGATTGGTAAGAATGAGCGATTTGGTTAGTCGATCAACAACTACCCAAATCGCATCATGTTTCCAGTAAGAGGTAGTCCACCACAAAATCCATAGATATCTTATCCCATTTCCATGTTGGAATATCCAATGGTCAGAATAATCCACTAGCCCTTTGATGTTCAATCTTAACTGCCGACAAATCATACACTTCACACAAACGTCACCACATCTTGCTTCATGCCGTTCCACCAAAAGTATCGCTTCAAATCCCTATACATCTTGGTAGAACCAAGATGAATAGTGAAAGGAGAACTATGAGCTTCAGTCATAACTTTCTCAATGGTACCGATCATTGGGAATACAAAGCCTATCTCCATACCATACAATACCGTCATTATCAACCTTAAACTCAACCGCTACCTTCTTCAACATTTTGCCACCGCCCACAAATGGCCATCTTTCTCGAGCTTCTTTAATTTGGTGATAAGGTTCGACTCCACCTTCATACTTGCCCAATATCCATCAAAACCTCGTACACACAACTCAACATCCAAACTCTCTAAGTCACGAATAATCCTAGGCTCAATCTTGATACTCCAAGAATGCCGATTTCGCTAAGCGCCAAAGAACTACGTTAGCCTTACCTCGATGGTATGAATGTTGGTGTCATAAGCCTTAAGAAGTTCTAACCATCTTCTTTGTCTCATGTTAAGTTCCTTCAGAGTGAAAATATACTTGAGACTCTTATGATCGATGAATATATCACACGCCTCCATACAAGTAATGTCTCCAAATCTTCAACGCAAACACCACCGCAGCTAACTCAAGATCATGAGTTGGGTAATTCTCTCATAAGGTTTTAGCCAAGCATAAGCTATTACTCTTCCATGTTGCATCAAAACACAGCCTAATCCTTTCTTAGATGCATCGCTGTAAATTTGAAATCCTCCAGAACCCGTTGGAAGAGTCAAAATAGGAGCCAACACCAATCTCCGCTTCAAATCTTCAAAACTCTTCTCTCGTTCATCCGTCCATACAAACTTTTCACCTTTCCTCATCGTGGGTTAGTTAGGGTAGAGCTAAGCGAGAAAACCTTCAACAAAACGCCTATAGTAACCAAAGAAGTCCAAGAAAACCCCGACCTCAGTCACCGCCGTAGGTCTTGGCCATTTAGTGATAGCCTCAACTTTAGGCGGATCCATGGTGATACCATCACCGATACGATATGACCAAGGAAAGCAACTTGTCTTAACAAAAACGACTTCGAAAATTTGGCGTACAACTTCTTCTTCCTCAAAATCTCCAAAACTATACGGAGATGTTCTTCATGCTCTTCTTCAGACTTGGAGTAAACCAAAATGTCGTCGATGAAAACAATAACGAACTTGTCGAGAAACTCATGGAAAACACGATTCATCGGTCCATAAACACAAAGTATTGGTCAAACCAAAAGGCATAACGAGAATTGTAATGACCATATCCGTAGTAAACGCGGTCTTAGGAACATCTTGCTCCTTCACATGTAACGATGGTAGCCGACCTCAGGTCAATCTTCAAAAAGAACTTAGCTCCTTGCAGTTGATCAAACAAGTCATCTATACGCGGCAAAGGATAACGGTTACTAATAGTAATACGATTGAGTTCACGGTAGTCGATACATAGGCGCATGCTTCCATCCTTCTTCTTCACAAACAAGACAGGTGCACCCCATGGAGAAACACTGGGCGAATAAATCCACTTTCTATCATCTCTTGCGTACTGTTCCTTCAACTCCTTCAGCTTCTACAAAAGATACGATATGGAGCCTTCAAATCGGTTCAAAGACCGTGAATTAACTCAATGCTAAACTCAACTTCTAGCCGGGGAAGTCCGTGGAGTTCATCGGAAAAACATCGAATTCAAACAACCGAAGATTTTCAATGTTAGGACTCTCCAAAGATGTGTCCTTAACAGATGCTAGAAAACCTTGGCACCCATGAGCAATCATGATCCGTGCCTTCATAGCGGAAATGAGTTTAACAGATTTAAGGGGTTGAGAACCATGATAAATGAATTCAGATGTTTTACGCTCCAAAGATCACCGTTCTGGCATGGCAATCAATTGAAGCTCTATGATAAGCCAACCAATCCATGCCTAGAATGATATCAAAGTCGACTATATCGAGAGGATACAGATTTGCAAAACGAATACGATCATCAAAACGAAGAGGACACTTAACGTATTTATGATCAATGATCACATGATTTTCATAGCGTAGAAATCGATAAGTGATTTGTTAACGGTTTGGGCTTCATGTTAAGTTTCTTAGCAAATGTGATAGATATAATGGAGTGTGTGGCGCCAGTATCAAATAAAACGAAGACAACAAAATCATCAATGAAAAGAGTGCCCGTAATGGTACCTAGCCCTACCTCGCAGTAGTATATAGACACCGTAGTCGGCGTTTGATATAGTTCCAGAAACCTTCGATTCTTCTTAGGGCAATCTTTAATCGTGTAGTAGGGAACCACAAGCAAAACATCCACCGTGGCCTTGAAACACCCCATGAGCCTTTCCACAAGTTACAAATATGGGGGAGGCAAACCCTCACTTGTCCTCTGTTGACTAAAGATCTGTAGACGCACCGATTTGTTCCTCGAGTTGGTGATCCTTGTTGTAACGCTGGTTATTGTTACCTTGGTTTGACGATCACTTCCATTCTACCGCTTCTATTATCTTGACCCTCGTCTCGTATTTCAAAGGTCATTCCTTCCCGACCGACCCCGCTAATCATAACTCCTATCCACTTGATTCCTCGAATCATAACACCTACCAGAGTTTCCCTTATAGTCATTGCCTTGAGTCCTACCTTGAATCCGGACCATCGCGATTACGCTTTTGTTAGAACCCACAACCTCATGAAAGATCTCATGTTACGAGCTGGTCATTGCGGGCCCACACATTCTCATACTCAATATTAAGCAATCGGTCCAACACCCACTTCTTCAGCCCCACTTGAAGTGCTTAGCTTGACGCCTACCATCTCCAAAGAATCGCCCAACAAAACTCACCAACCTCATAAACCTACTCATGTACTCATTAGAGTTCTCATGATCAAACGGTAGATTGCCCGATAATCCTCTCATACCTTTGTCAGCCAAAGATCGTGGAAGTAACGGTTATAGAAGATAGTCCAAACTCACCAGTGTACAAGTCACAAAAAGCGCTCTCCTCTTGCTTGTTTAAGCGCCTTCCACCAACTTAAAGCATCACCTTCCAATTTGAATGAAGCCAAACGAGTCTTAAACTCGTCTCCACAACCCAATACTTCAAACAGCTTCTCAATATGAGTGATCCAACCGGCCCAAGAGGAGTAGCAGCAGTGCTAAACGAAAGAGGCTTAAGCTTACCGAAATGCTCGAGCCAAGTATGAATACCAACGGGTTGATTTCCTCCACCACTACCAAGCACCATTCTCGACATTTAATGTTGTTGATCACTGTTCCATCATCTCGTGTGTAGTCAAACCAGGGAAAAGAGAGTTGAGAGCATTCACAATCGCAGTATCCATGTTAATAGCATCATCGTCTCCATCCGCGCCACCAGTAGTACGAGTTCGAACCATCTAAACGATATCCAAACGATTAGCAAAATGAACAAAGGTGAGATATGAAATGGAAATACGCAGGAATCCTAAAGTCTACCCAAATCCTCACAGGTCAAATCCTAAGTTCTAAAGTCTCAAAACCTAGGCTCCATATGTCACAGGGCCTGACTACAAGTCGTGAACTCGGCTCGATACCATAAATTGTAACGCCCGACCCGACAAGGGTAAAGGAATCACAAGTAATGGTGTCATATCAAAGCAAACATATAATCCAAAAGAAATCTCAACATAAATATTGAAATAATCCAAGTCAAAAGACTTCAATACATAGGTCCCGAATGAAAAATAAACTCCAAAATGAAATGTCTAAAATATAAAGTCTAAATGGCATCATAAGATCAAAGCTAAAATCTCTAAGGTAAGTCCACACAAAGACTCATCCCAAAGCAATACCTACCCAATGCTTAGATACCGCCATGAAGAAAAGAAACTGGCCGAGCTTCAAAAGCCCAAAGTGAATGATATACAAGCAAAACGAATACGAAACGAGAACGAATATGAAATAAAGTGAAAGAAAGATAGTGAAATATAATTATTTCGAAAGATAAATCAGATATACTAATAAGTTTTATATAGCTAACTACCTCGAGCCCAAACACATATGCCATATCATAAACATATCATAAACACATAAGGCAACAATTTGTAGGGAGACCTACCAGTTATGAAGGACGGCATGCACGTAGCATCAATCATCGATAACATATAACATATCACATATAATATATAGCATATACAGATCTAGGATGCACCCATACCTACGACATACATTGATAATATAATATAAATTGAGCTCATAACAAATATCGATAAGGGACGTGCGTAACTTCACTCTATCGCCCTAGAGTCATGTCGAATGCATTGTCGACATGGACATGGAACCCCCCATGACTAGTTAATAATTGGCTCGGGTGTCAAACTATCTTAGGTCAAATAAGAATGTCATAACTAACATAGATCATATTTTATCAAACATTTTCAAAATCAAAAGTTTCATATCATATAGTTCAAAATCAAATGTTTTATGATTCAAAAATCAAAGTTCGTGATAAGCATAGCTCAAATAGACACATTAGGGTTCATAGCAAAGGCTTAGGAAATCCTAATATGAAAGCTTAAAAGAACACAATATACGAAACCTTACTCAAAAGGTCGTAATATTCATAGCATAAGTGTCTTAAAGTAAGACAGAATATCCGTACCTTATTCCAAAGCAAATGATCGAAAAGAAAACACAGGGAAAGCAAAGAATTACTCCTTCTTCACAGAACCTATATACATTAATGGTCGTATACATTATTAATGATTCCATAATCGTCAAAATGATCTTTTAATATTTTAGGGTTTTATAATTAAATGAGACTTAAATGTTTTATAATTAATATCGTAGATTAGGGTTCATTATGTAATTTATTAAAGTTTAGGGTTAAATGTGAAAATAGTTTAAACGTCTTAACTCACACATAAAATAACGATTTAGTATATTTAGCTTCAAAACCCTAATCGACTCTCATTTATATTCTAGGGTTTCTATTCTTTAATATCTCATTAATATGCATTAACTTACATGTTACGTCTTTTAATGACTCGTTACTTAACCTAACACGTCACAAAATAATCTTTCCTTTTATGTTTCACCATATATCGTTATGATTTTATGTGCCATACAAGTTACTTATTACTCGTATTAATTACACGTTTACACCATTAGGGTTTAGCATTCCTTATTCGATTAACATGTCAAACTAGGGTTTACATTTACATAACCTTTACTTAATTAATGCACTTTCAAAAACTCACATGTGACTTGGTTCAAATTAGGGTTTTCGGCTATCAGGTTTTACGCAAGTCCTAGCTCATCTTCATACTTTACTTATTCAAGTTATCAAGTTTATACCTTATTCGAAAGTCAAGCATGGTTCGGTTCTAGTATCATATGGTTCGGCTTATATTAAATCGACACAAACATAACCCGATTCAATATTACATATTACTTACATCACTCTTAAATACTTGTAAGGTTTAGTTATTGGGTTTCTTGTTTTGGTTCCTATTCGCTCTCGACACAAAAAGAAAACAACATACACTGATAAAAACAAACATATAGCAATATACAAACGCAAGGTACATCAAACAAAGAAGAGAACAAGTTATACCTTGACTTGGTTGAGCAAAAATCTCAATTCTATGGTTGTTAAGGTTCGGCCGAGCAAAGAGCAAAAGAAAAGAAAAAGAGGCAACACAAACCAGGGTTTCACTTTTGTGATTTATGTATTGTATATATAGTAGTAGTATTTGAGTTAGACTTGAAAGGATTGGTTTTCGGTTTGGCCCAACCAATCACAACCCAAACGCACACCCTATGGCTTTCGCCTTGTCCACACTAAACAAAAAGAAACACGACCCAAATCATTACTTAAACATTAAATCTTTGTCGTACAAAAATCGATCACGATATATTTTAGTTAGGTTTTTAATTATTCACAAGTTAACTTTTAATTTCATTAAATGTTATAAATATATTTTACGTATTTTATAAATTTTAGTTCCAAGGGTATTTTAGTCTTTACTCAGATTTTAGATTTTCAGGTTTTACAAAGTTTGTACTGGTTGATAGTTAAGTCTGTTTATATTAAACATAATAGATAGAAAGTAGGAAATGATAAGAACGTGTAGAGATATCTTTTGAAATGATATGCTAGAATCTTTTCTATGTTTTGTATTCAATTAGGGTTTCCTTGGTATATAAAAGGATCCCTAATGTATTAGGCTAAGGTATGAGCTGTAAGCTTTAACCATTGATCAAAGCAATCAATTATACAAAGTTAGTATACCATTGTGTTCTTCATACTTATTGTGTTAAGTTTCCACATTAGCACATTAAGGATTAGTTAAGAGTTCTTCACATAGTAAATTTGGATTGATTTAAGTTTGCTATAAGTCGTGTAAAGGCTACTTAGATCCATAACTTTGGACCTACACTTTCCATTACTGTACCATCTATTGATCAAGACTTTTTAAACTGCAGGATAAAATAACTTTCGATAAGCGTATGTAATACTAAATTATTTGGGTTATGTGGCAGTTTTCTTAGTCAGTGACCCAAAACAAGTTGGTCCTTATTGACCCACAAATATACATTTTTTAGGTATAAAAATGTGTTAATCAGATCATAAAGACAATATTGTTTCAATAATAAACTGAATGTTTAAATAAAAAAAGAGTTAGCAGTTGTATCTATTGAAATGGTAGAAGCTAAGATAATTTCATGATTTCTGTATACCATTAATAAAAAGTCAATTTCTATGCCAGAAATGTAAACACAAAAAACAAGCAAATACATAATGTTGTATTTGGGAATAACTAAAAGTTGGAGAGTAACCTATTCTGACTGCTTGAGACATATAATAAAGAGGACTTTTTGCAATTCTTATTGGGCTTATAGGAGTTTTTTGCGATTGCTTATTGAAATTTATATGATTCTGAGTATTGAAACTTATAGGATACTTTGTGGACGAATGGGGTGTTTGGGTAAGCTTATGATTACAACTCTTTTCTAATGTACTATCTGCTTATTAACTTATTAATAAGTAGATAATCACTTAAGTAAACACTTCCAAACACTGATACTCTAAAAGATGTTTGGGCTTATTAAGTTATTTGTCCAACAGGGTTCATTTGTATGGATCAATGTTGCTTTTGATATCATGAATTAATAGGTGATGTACAATTGTCTTACTTTAAATGTTCAAGTTGTTGGTACAAATATTGGAATGTGATATGGTTAATTGATTTGTAGATTGAAACCTCATAATTTGAATCTCTTCAGTTGTTAGAACGAGTAGTTTGTAAAATAGGAAAAGTGCCGGTACGAGCAGTTTGGCATTAATTTGATTGATAAGTGTAACGAAATTGCAAAATTTGAAAAATCTTAGTTATAGATAGTTAAATTTAAATCAAATTGTTAATTATAGCCTACAAGGTTTGTGTATGGCTTGATGCATTAAATAGGGTGATTGCTATTGGGAGTATAAGTAGTTGTGATTCTTGTCATTTTGTGTGTAGGTAAATTTCAAATGATGACACCGAGTCGTATTCGATTAGGCCAGAGTACTAAAGATGATAATCCGAAGCCTAAAGCTAACCCCAAGTTCTGATCCAAAGAAGGTCTCAGTTTTTTATGGTGGGTTAATATTCCATGCAGTTCATGTGGTACAAATTTGTTTGTGTGGATATAAATATAAATTGGTACCTTTTTACTGTGTAGGTAGAGATTTTTTTAAAAAGAATATAAACCGTTACTTTTAAAAAAAATGGTCATTTGAAAGTATATGTAGGTTAAAGGTACAAGATATTGAATACACAGTGACATGGCTATGTAAAAATTCATATCATATTTTTTGCATGAGTTTGTCCGCCTATAAGTATTTGACTTGAAATCTTTAGATGTATTTTGTTTGGTTAAGTAAGTATCACAGATGTTGTGCTTATAGCTTAGATCCCATCAGGATAAACTCAAAAATTCCTCGGCGCGCCGAATTGGAGAAACGCCGATTTGAGCTTATCAAGCTGATTTAATTGGAGACACGAAGCCTATTTTATATCATTTTTTATTGGAAATAATATTCTAAGAAGAATTGGCAATATGATAACGCTTACACGCCAAGCTGCTCAGTCAAGGAAACTTCCTTTTCTTCGAAAGCAAGTTTTATAACACCCTAGGTGTGAACCTAATCGTTGTAGTGTAGTAATTAAGGTAAGCCACGGGTATTGATATCGTTCTCTAGGGAATAGGAATGCTAGTAAGAAGTTACTACGCTAAGGTTGAGGTTGAGGAAGATTATTTTTTTGTATTTTTATATTTTATGAAATGGAAAGGTACTAATCTGTATTGGATTTGGGGGGGTTTTGGTATTTCTACCGATTACTCTACTATTATCTAATTATCTAAACTGTTGTGGAGTCTATGTCTAATTAATGTGTGCTCGTATGATAGTTTAAAAGATGTTTACTTAGGTTGTTGTACTACTCCTTAATTATCTCCTATTAATGGTTGAGTTGTCACGCCCTCCTATTCTTAGATGCTTGTGTGTCTAAAGTCGTAGGGTATGCGTTTCTCCCTAACTCTTTGAACTTACCAAAGGGTCTCGCCTACAAAACCCACTAGGGATAATAAACTCTTACTCTAAGGCACTCTTTGGATAATTTAGCCTACAACTACCGTGTAATCATATTCTAAGGTTCACAAAGATGAATCAAGCATTAAGTACACAACTAATGACCTATCGTGACATTAGATCATTTATCAACTAAGATAAGAAACAACCAATCAATATTTAATAAGTAAGTTTCATACTTCCTAAGCAAACACACAAATAAATTAGCCGGACATGGAGAACATGCAAGCATACACACAAATAATCAAAGACATAATTGAATTAATGAAGTAAATACTTATCTTGATGTAAGATAGGTTTAAAACCCTAAAATATCTGCATAAGACACCTTACGTTCATTTTAGGTTTTCACCCAAAAGACTCTCTAAAACTGAAAAATTCGGATTTTATAAGATTACATACACGCAAGGCCACCTTATGTTTCGTGACGCCATCGTGTCGCCGCCATTGGGTTTCGCTCTTGGCCACGCACTCTTGCGACGGCGTCACCTTATATCCGCGGACGCCGCCCTCTTCTCGACGCCGCCTGGATTGCATCTAGACCGTATGAGAAGACGCCTACTCTTTACAACTGACGCCGCCACTTGAAAATACGAGTTTTGGGTTCTCAACCATCACAAAAATCCTCTGACGGCGCCGCAATTAGCACCGACGGCGCCGCCTATTTTCACCGTGAGTGTCTCGATTCTGACTTTGGCCATTTTCTTCATATATTCGCGCCATTTCGTCCAAATAAGTGCCATTCCAGCATTTTGCCTTCAAGAGACCTAAAAAGTGAAAAGGAATGATATTAGCAATAATGGATACAAAAGTGATCAAATAAGGACTTAAACGACCCCTCAAAATGGTACCTTTAAAACCTTATCAAAATATCCCTACACTTGTTATTTGCTTGTCCTCAAGCAAATGTGCTTTTAACCAATTAATTTATAAGTTAGGGGTCATGAAGCATTAATTCAAACGTCCACAACACATATAAGCCTCAAGAAAAGTCATAACAAGCACGGAAATTACATACTAGCACCTCACATGGGGTGTTTGATACTCACATCTCTCTCGGGTGTATATATGAAATATAACAAATAGGAAATGGAAGATAAACACTCATTAACCGTTCCTAGTACATAGATTACCATAGGCTTGAGAATAGATCAAACCTCCATCGCTTAAGTAAGCACCTAGGAAAGACTATCAAAGAGGTCTTTAAAGGGTTGTAATGTTAGGCTTACTTAGGGAAACAAGGGTTTGGTGGGATAGGCTATTTAGTGGTGGCAAGTCAAAAATCTCTATGTTAAATGCATACAAAGAATGGCGTTGCTAAGCCAAGACTGATTAACTCTAAACTCTAGATAACCTAAATAAACAAACATAAATTCAAAGATAGATGTAGATGGTAGCCCCGTGTATGTTTTTTATTTTCTTATATATATATATATATATATTTTTTTTTTCTTTTTCTATTTTTTTCGATTTTTTTTTCATACACTTTTACTCTACCATCCTCTACGATAACATCAAAATAATAGGGATTTATAGGCATATCCCTACACTTGACCCGAATTGAAAAGATCAAAACACTTGGGGTACATTATTACGCAAACAAAGGGAATTTGAATTTTAACGCCTCTTCCCGTCATTTCATAAACTTTAACTTTTCCCATGAATCCCAATCGTCCAAAAACTGTATACAAAGGATATGACTCGACTTAGCAACTTATGCAAGCAACTAGATAATTGAACTAAGGGTTTAGGGTGATAACAAACATTTGCACTAAAAGTGAGTGAATAAGGTAGGCTAAGCATTTAGGTGTATATTTGGGGTGGGTGTAAACAATGCTCTTCATTGATATTCGAAAACCAAACATCACGAGAACCGCTAAAAGGATAGGCTGTGAGGGGTTAACTAGGGTATCGTGTACTAAAGATGAGTACAACTAAAGGTGTGGGGAATTACTCAACCGATATTGAAGAAGTAATTATATTACGGGTATCAAACAAGGGTTATCCTAATGCCTCTTATCATTTAGTTATTCCTAACTACACAAGTGTACTTCACTATGCATCTCGAATGCATCACAAAACAAGTTCTAGAATCTAATATACTACCGGTTCATACTCTAAGCATTGAAGATGAATGCTTTTAATTCCTACTAATCTAAGGGCGATCCTCACATTTTGGTGGAATTTGGGTGGTAAAGGGTTTTTGTGCTAGTCATGCAACTTCCTATCCATGAGACGCTTTTGTTAAGACTAATGGCCGACTCCTATATGTCATGAAAAATTTTAAATTTGGTGCCAAAATTACCCTAACCAACATTTCCTCATGGTTTATTACACAATCACAATTGGAAAAAGCAAATAGTCAAGGATAAGCATAGTTTCAAAGTTCCCGTTTTATTTTCCCTCCCTACACTTAAACTGAACATTTTCCCAATGTTCCCCGAAAGTATCAAAGTTATGATAATGAAGGTAATTAAAAACTAAAGAAACTAGTACCCCCTGATTAGCTCGGTAGGATCCGTGTAAAGTGGTGGTTAAATCCTTTTCAAGAAGAATTATTATGCGAAAAGCTCCTTCCAATCTTATGTAACTTCTTCTTGATAAACAAAACCTGCACACTTGAAGAAAACAAACTAAACCTTCAGCGAAAATCCGCTTAATAGTATATATAAGACTCGACAAACTAGGATATAATGCTTGTGGAATAGATGTTTACAGAATTTCTAAGAAAATTAAGACCTGAAAGTTCCAAAATTTATAATAGCTCAAAAACGAGAAAAAAAAAATAATCGATGTTTTACCCTTCCCTTAATCAAGCCGTTGCAACTCGGACTGCCAAAGTTATCCCGACAAAAACTTGTCTGCGATTTTCTAAAAAATTCGAAAATTTACATCTTTAGAACTGAAAAATTTATGCAAAGCATCCATTATGACTCGATACAAGCATTTGACTCGAACAAACAAACATAAATATCTTTTATTTAATTGTTATTCTCATGTTTACGTTTCTTTTGAAAAATCCTCCCTACACTTACCCCTTATGTAAAATACCTTTATATGTAATTAAGACAAGGTTAAAGACAAAATAAAGCATTTTTACAAGTTCAAAAATGAGAATAAACAATTAATAAAAGATATACGACACACAAATAAAAATGAAAACAAATACACAGCCAGTTTTTTAAGCCCACACCACCACCCTTATTTAACGATAAAAGGGAAGTTTTCTACACTTAAGTTTAAGTAAGTGATAGTATAATACACACCCTTAGAGTGAAAATTTGCTACGTGAGGAGAGGGTGATGGGTGATTTATATGCTCAAAGGAGTGTGCTCCATTCATTATAACCTTACCTAAGTCTATTGGTGTAGCGGTGAATCAAATCTCTCCTAAAATGGATCATCTTCTATCAACTTCAAAAGATTCTTAGTTAAGTATCCATCTTGACCTAATAAACCCGTTTAAACCCATAGTGTTTTTTGTTATCAACCATGAATGGGTGATATAAGTGTGTAAGGTCATGGGTTACTCCTATATTAGCTTCCACTTTACATGGCCTAGAATCTACCACCTTTATCAAGCAACTACCCGGACTATCTATTTTGATAGGTGGATTGGGGCCTAATTCAATTCCAAGATTCACATCTAAAGACGGAACATTGGGTAAGGTTTTTGGTTGAGGCTCCTGTTCATCAAAATTAGGAACTTCCCTAGGAATAAGAGAGAGGTCATGACAACAAGCATCTAAACCTACATTCTCTAGTGGTGTTTGGTCCAAAGGGTCTCTATCAATTGGGGCTCCTATAGTCTCTTCTTCTTCTTCCACAAGTTATAGGTGATGTGTGTTCCTCAAGTGATGGTAGGCTTGTGGGCTTGAGTTTCCACCTTTTCTCCATTATATCTAGATCTCCAAATGTTTGAAATCTATCCCAATACATGTAACTAGGTATTTTAGCTTCAACCATCTCACAATTTTGTTTGGGTTTAGGTTTCATGTTCTTAAAAACTAGGTCTTTTTGATCATGATTCCAAAGGTTAGATAAATCCTTCTTATCCATTTCCTCAAGTTGTAATAAATCAAGGTTTATGCATAGGAGGATTTTCTGAAAAATTCTAAAGATGGTGTCACTAAAAGGAGTTGATCTTGACAACGATCGCTGAATAGAAGCCACACAAACACAAAATATATCAAATCCATCCAATCTACACCCTTATTTCTTTTGGATATCCTAAGTTCACTCACAAATTCATTAGAACAATAAAACCAAACCAACTTAGAAATTCAATTGTTCCTCATTTGTTAATGATTCAAATGCTACTTCACTTGCCATAGTGACAAATGAAAATGGCTTTACGAACACAAACACAAAGAAGGGGGATAGACTAAAAGAAAGCTAAAAATGAGAAAATTTTACTTGATAGGAATCAAGCAAAGAACCTAAACGAGGTGGACTACTAACTAGCTATTCTATTCACTGCCAGAGGTTTAAAACTTGATAACGCTACACGCGCCGTTCGGGGTCAAGGAAACTTCCTTTCTTCAAGCAAGTTTTATAACACCCTAGGCAAAGGAACCTAATCGCTGTAGTGTAGTATTAGGGTAAGCCACGGTATTGATATCGTTCTCTAAGGGAATAGGAATGCTAGTAAGAAGTTACTACGCTAAGGTTAAGGTTGAGGAAGATTATTTTTGTATTTTTATATTTATGAAATGGAAAGTACTAATCTCGTGGATTGGGTTTTGGTATTTCTACCGACACTTACTATTATCTAATTATCTAAACTAAGGTTGTGGGAGTCTATGTCTAATTAATGTGTGCTCGAATGATAGTTTAAAGATGTGTTTACTTAGGTTGTACTACCCCTTAATTATCTCCTATTGATGGTTGAGTTGTCACGTCCTTATTCTTAGTTGCGTTGTGTGTCTAAACTTGTAGGGTATGCGTTTCTCCCTAACTCTTTGAACTTACCAAAGGGTCTCGTCTACAAAACCCACTAGGGATGATAAACTCTTACTCTAAGTCACTCTTTGGATAATTTAGCCTACAACTACTCAGGTAATCATATTCTAAGGTTCACAAAGATGAATCAAGCATTAAGAAACAACCAATCAATATTTAATAATTAAGTTTCATACTTCCTAAGCAAACACACAAATAAATTAGCCAGACATGGAGAACATGCAAGCATACACACAAATAATCAAAGACATAATTGAATTAATGAAGTAAATACTTATCTTGATGTAAGATAGGGTTTAAAACCCTAAAATAATCGCAGCACAAGACACCTTAGGTTCGGTTTAGGTTTCACCCAAAAGACTCTCTCTCTAAAAATCAAAAATTCGGATTCTATATATAGATTACATATGCACGCGCCACCTTATGTTTTCGCGGACGCCGCCGTGTCGCCATTAGATTTCGCTCTTGGCCACGTTAACCTTGCGACGGCGCACCTTATGTCCGCGGGACCCGCCCTTCTTCGCCTTCGACGCCGTCTGATTGCATCTAGACCGCCCGAGTAGCGACGTTCTCTACTTTTACAACCGACGTCGCCACTTGAAATACGAAGTTTTGGGTTCGAATCCGCCACAAAATCCTCGGACGGCGCCGCAATTAGCACCCGACGTCACGCTTCTATTTCGTTAGCCTGTGAGTGTCTCGTTTCTTGACTTTGGCCATTTTCTTCATATATTCGCGCCTTTTCGTCCAAATAAGTGCCATTCCAGCATTTTGCCTTCAAGAGACCTAAAAAGTGAAAAGGAACGATATTAAGCAATAACGGATACAAAAGTGATCAAATAAGGGCTAAAACGACCCCTCAAAATGGTACCTTTTAAAACCTTATCAGCGTAACTCCCCGGGTCATGAATCATTCGTTTACTAAGCTAAACGAGTCCCGAACTTAAGATATCGAAAGCTTTACAAAGTTACGTCTAGGGTCCTTTTTGATAATTTCATTTTAACCTATGTGTTTACTCAAATTACAACAAGAACCTCCAGGTATAAATACCCCACACCCCATCTTTCCTCATTTCCTTCTTCTATTTCTCTCTACATTTCACACATATCTCTCTCTCTCTCTACAACATCCGCCACCACCAAGACACGCCAAGCCAGCTGAAACCACCGCCGAAAATGTACACTTAACACCGATAGATCGTGAGCTTGTGATTCCAACCATGGGTAGCACGCTAAAACTCCTAAACGCCAGCCTTCTAGATCTTGAACCAGTTTCGATAATTAGGGTTTCGTCTAGGGTTTGTTGTTTAATGAATGAAAAAGGATTCTAGTGTAGGCTGGGCCACGAGTGGTAACCCTACAACCCGTTTTGCTCCACTTTCTTCTCGATAACCCTACAATCCGTTTTCATATTTCATTTATTTTGTTTAAACGATTATATATGTTGTGTTTCGTGGATATAACGTGATGTAAACAAATGAAAACGTAGATACCACTACACGATTATAATTGTTTTGTTTCATCCTCTTAATAAACAAGTGGTATCCTATGTTTCTTGTAATAATCTCTGTGGTAAGGTTACGGTGATGATCGTGAGATTTGGTCTCGATTTGTAGTTTAAATATCATGTTGATGTTCTTGTTGGTTTTGGGTAAAACTCGTGAGCTATTATAACCTAAAATGATGTTTGGGTTATAAAGGTTGTCGCTTGCCGCTTTGTGAGTCGACCGTGAGTCGTAGAGTTGACTCAACCGGCCATGTGGAATGCGAGTAAGTTTGGGAAGGAATCCGGTCGGTTGGCTTTGTGGAGAATGACTCATGCGCCGCGGATGATATTGCATATCCTTGGTTCTCATATCGTGGGTTTACAGCCAGGTTTTGACGGTTTTATTGCTTAAGTTAAAATGGGTAAATTGGTTGTCATGTGAGTTAAGCTATGTTTGGACTGTCTGGACTATGACCCGTGGCTAGGTCAATTGGAAACAGTTGGTATAATTAATATAAGCAAGACAAATTAAAAATTGGAACAATTAAGACATTAACATGGTCATAATAAAATGGTCAGTATGAGGTGTGCTTTATTTGGTAAAACATAATTGTCGGGTTTTACCCGAATGACTTATTTAGTAATTGTTTAGTATGGAGGTATAAGTGATTTTATAGTTTGAGTAAAATTAGTTACTGGTTCAATATAGTTAAACTTAGGTAATGGTAACAAGGAGTATTGAAACGAGTAAGGTGGTAGCCGGTATAGATAAATGGATTAATCGGAAATATGCGACAAGTTAATTATATATGAATTATCGATTATTAAGGGAATAATAAATGGTAAATGGAAACGAGTAAACGTAAGGACTTAAGTGAGTCTAAATATTTCAACACCTACGATATTAACCAATATCGAGGTAGTTAGATATATACTATCAATGAATACGGTTTTGTTTAATTCTAAACCCTCAAGTAACTACATTTATATTAATTTGTATTTTGTAAGTACAAAATATATTTTATTTATTATGTCATACCTTATTAAACATTTTGGTTTAAATGAGTTTAATATATATTCGTCTTGCAATAAGCCTAAATATTATGTTTTCAGATTTTAACCGATAATGAAATATGTTACCGTATATATTATCGACCTAATGCGGTTTATTTGAATTATAAACCTTTATTTACTACGATGATAACTCGTGTTCTATTAAACATGCTAGCTTTTATAAACTTGCTTGGAAATCTTATTTTGATAATATAACTTATTGGAGTCGTATTGATTTGGAACGTTGGAACAAACTTAACGTGTATTTATAGTACACTATTTACTATACCTTACATGAGGTAATTTTGGGTAAACTTGTATGATTATGAATAACGATTGAAATACCTTTATTAATTGAGCAATAAATGGAAACTTGTCTTTTATTATTGAACATGTAATGCTAGGAACCTGTTGGGTAAATTGCCGAAACTTATCAATTAACCTGTTTACATCACATGAATAATGGTCATTATTTCCTAGTCTTTGACTAGCTTGAGTATTGTTGGTATTTCTTACATTGGTCGATGTCTTTCCTCGCTTGGCGTGAGTTATGGTCCTATGTCTCGATTATGTCGATGTTCTTTTCCTTCAAGGTGAGTTGTGCACGATCTATGTTTCTTACCACCACCCAAATGTTAAAACTAAACTTTGAGATATTAATTATGAACTTTTGGGAACGATAATGCACGCTTGAAAGTAACGCATACGAATGATCATCAAACTAAAACTTACAACACATTACTTTCTATTGATTTCTTTATCGTATGAGATGTATTCTAAGAATATCGTGATATGCATTAGGTTAAGTCACACCTATTCTATTGTACTCGTCAGACAATCTTGGATGCCATGGAGATTAACTTTAGATGCCAAATATGTCAATAGTGAATAGTGCAAGTCGTGCCGTGATTACCTGCATCAAGTATCTTCTCGCTAGTATTTATTCTATTGTCGCGGGCAAAGGTGAGTTTCATTGCCCTAATTTTTATCTATGTTTTAACTACGTTTTGAACTACTTTTGGTGTGAGAATCATGCTACTGCTTTTTGGACCGTTAAAACTATTTGGATTTGCTTATATGCTTGACCTGTTTAGATAGATGTGGTAGTTGTTGCCTTAGTTTAGTTAGCCGCGGCCTAACTAAATGAATAGATTCTACTGACCTAGTCCGGGTTGGCAATTGTTCTAAATTTTTCCACGACGTTGTTGACTAGAGTCATGAGTTCGAAAGTTGTCCCTGGATGCGGACGGTGTTATGATTGGTGATCCGACATGGATCTAAGTAAAAAACGTTGTTTATCTATCTTAGGTCTTGCATAGCAAATCAACTATTACTGGTTCGCTATGATTTTGTTGAACTTAACCTATGAACTCACCACCGTAGTTTGACCTTTTAGCATGATTTCTCGGAACTGAGAGGTATTTGAATACGTGATCGGTGGAAGCTAAGGTGCGAAGGCGAGGTGCAAGGATCATTTCCACTCGATAAACTTTTGGGGACCTATCTTATTAAATTATGTTTTGGGCCTAACATTTACACTTTTGAACTAAATTTTTTGAATAATTACACTGATTGGCTTTGAATGATAAATGACTATCTTTTGTTACTTTGTGTATACCAATAGTAACTAAAACTTGATTAAGTTTTCCGTTGTACCGAGATTTGGGGGTGTTACAGATTGGTATCAGAGCTCAAGGTTATAGAGAATTAGGTATTTTATAAACCCTAAACTAGTTTTGAAGCTCTTGGAAAATTTGAAAGAATTTTTCCATCTGATGACTAGCTTCTTCAAGGAGCTTTGCCTCATGTAAACGCTAGGATAAGGAATAGAAGTTTTGATTTAGGGTCAACAACTAGAGGTTCAAAACAACCTGTGTTTGGCATTGGTTTGGGACAACTGAGGATGGACATTACTGGTACTTGCTATTAGTAGGAAGTTCTTTGTCCTTTTGTCGCCAGTTCGCTTTCCACTACCTTGGGGAGAGAAGAAGAATAGGTAGAGGAACAGCTGGTCCAAAGATAAGAAGCACCACTTCGGTTGTGATCGCTTTTGCATCGCCGGATTAGCTTATCGCGGTTAAGTTAGGTAGAGTACCCGTGCCCGAGGGTCGCATCATCATTTAAAGACTTCTTGATGTCGTAAATCCGGCCACCAACAACCCATTCATTTCTCTTGGGATTTCATGAATTGTTTCAACAACTCATCGATGATGGTCCGTTGGAACAATGGCTTGAGTTTGCATGTGAAAATTTCCGCCTCTATTGTTAGGATTAGGCCTTGATTCTCGAAAATTCTTTGATTATTGGCACAAAATACCCCGAAGTTGAAATTTCCCCTGACCTAGGTTTCTATTGAAATTTCCTTGATGGTGGAAATTTTGATTCTGATTTTGGAAACCGTTGTTTGGATTAAAATGACCTTGGTTTTGAAAACCTTGGTTTGGTCTATGCCGACTGACACGGTTTTGGTTTTGATTGAAACCGGAGGTCCAGAGTAGTGGTTAGACGGTGGTTCTGCCCACTGTGAGCACGATATTGGTTGCCTCCTTGATTAGACATCCCGCCCACATCATTGGTTTTTCTTTCAAAAGGGTTACCATCAAGGGCCATACGCTTGTAGTAAGCATGGGGGCCACCACAAAATACAGCATTCCACTTTCTTAACTTCAGAGGTGAAGTTTGTGGAAACGACTTCTTTTGGTTGGAGAGAACCAAAGCTTGATAGCTTCCGCAGCTTATCAATCTTAGCATCGGTGCTAGACTCCACTTACGGGCGATGAAGAGGAAGAAGGACTAACACTCACTTGTGAAACAACAACAAAGTTTGCTTCAGGTACATGGACTTTAGATTACTTTTCGACATCGCTAAAGCTTCTTTTGACAGCTTTTGCTTAGAAATTTCCTCCCGCTGAGGAATTGAGAGAATCTTGGTCGATTGACTCACTCCATTGTAGAAAATGAGTTGCATCAACTTGAGAAACCGTAGGAGGACATCATGGCAATTTCCTTGAAACGATCCCACGATCATCATATTCATCAAACTTCTGAAAGGAACTTGATGATTTCATTTTTAAGACTCGTGGTTTTCGAAGGTGGATAGAATTCATTCACAAATTTCTTTCACCGCATCTTCCCATGTCTCAATAGACTCAGGGGTTGTTTTTTTCAAGCCAAATCCGGCTTGCCCTCAAGAATGAACAGTAAGAAGCTTAACAAAGATTTAGGGACATTCTTATCCTTGATGGTAGATGCAATCTTGTTAAACCATCGAATATGAGCATGAGGATCATCCCTTCAAAACCGTAGAACTGATTTGAGGTTACAAGATCCGCAGAACCCGGTCTTGAGTTCAAAATTTCACCCACGATGGTGGTACAACGATAGCATCTCCATACCCGCCGATGGGTGCCTGGAGAAGCTCACACATAGGGCGATCTTCCGCCATGATAACGGTAGTGTGGAGCGAAATCCGATCTCAGACCATCATGGAGTGTAAAGTCCACATCACTTTCTGGAATCTTGACAAGTCACTAAATGGGCTCACAGATCTAGAAGAGCGAAAAGATATACACTAGAGTTAACTCTAAGAAAACTCAGAGTTAAGGAGAGAAATGGAATTATAAGACGCTTTGTAAAAATGGTGGTGAGAAGAATATTTATGGGTTTTCTGCTTTGAAACGAGATATCACAACAAAATCAATTAACACAAAATCGAGGCAAAAACAATGCTGAACTTAACCAATAATCCAAGATGAATGGCTTCTTTGAAAAAAGGTACACCAATCACAAGGACACAAAGGCAAGTTTTAAATCTTTAGTTCGAGAACTTATTATGGTCGCACTCCCCGCCATAGGGTAGTAATCCGCCTTTGGTTTGTGGTGGTAATCTTTTAAGTTGTTAATTGATTATGGTATGAATTACGGTTTGAATTATGAGATGATCTGTTTAGGGATATTGTGAACTGATTATGGAAACGTTATGATTTGGAGATATGATTATTGATTTTGGAAAATGAGGTGTGATTGTCGAGATATTACGGAATTTGAATTGAGTAAATGGTATATTATGATTTTGGAGTTTTGAACTCGATTGATTTGATATGGATGATTAAGAACACATTAGACTAATTGATTGATAAGATAATTGATGAGATGTTTAAAATATTGATAATCGGTTTGATTGAACACTTGATTGAGCGCGGTGCCCCGTTAGTAGATGATTTAAGTTCTGCTGATGAGTGTGTAAATACTCATCATTTTAATCAAATCTGAATCAAGAAAACGGTTAAAAATGATCAATGCATCAAAATAATCAAAATATTCCAAAATTGCATTTTATATGTTTCATGCAAAATGTTTAAAATCGATGAAAAATGAGCAAAGTTTGCATATTGGGAGTTCTACCCCCAAGTTTCTAAAATTGTCAAAATAGTCCCTCGAAATTTCAAAAGAAAAATCACCAAAGGTCTTTTTTAAATCATAACTTGTCAAAATTAGTCCTTTGGTGAAAATGTAAAAAGTTTGAGAAAATTACAAAAATGGTCCTTCAAGTTTGAAATTTGGCAAAATTGGTCCCTGGAAAAATTGAAAATGGCAACTTTGGTCCTTGTAATATAAACACTTGTCATTCACCTTGGAGCAACTTTTTGAGATAAGTGTACTTAGGTCCCTACAAGCCGAAATTACAAGCTAGTCCCTATGTTATTTAGACCCTTTCACACCCTTTTTTGACTGCCTCCTTTTGAACCCTGCCTACCCAAATTGGACCCCTGTCAAATGCCATTTGACCCCTTCTATTATTAAAACCCAAGTCAAACAATTTTGACTATCTGCTTTCCCTCCCTCACGGGTGTACACCTTCCACCACCATCATCACCCTGCTAATCCTCTGCTAACACTCAACCATCATCACCATTCCTACTCTAACCCCCCCTCCAAACACAAGAAGCCAAGAAAGCATTAAATGCCTTATACCAATCCCACTCAATCCCACAAGCTGTTAAGATGGTTTTGGCGCCAAAAATTCTTGAATGGCCAAGATTGAATTGAGCCATCCAATGGCCATTATTTATGCTGGGATTTGTCCAGAGGAGAGAGACAAGTACTTTGGAGCTTATATAAAGCAAGGAGAAGCAACAAGAAAAGAGTTAGTTTAGTTTTTAAAACAATGTATGTCGTTTTACTTATTATCATGTCTTAACTAGTTTGTATTTGTATTTTCAAGTTTATTTTTATCAAATAACAGCTTTCAAGTGTATTTAACTTTTTAAGTATCAATTTTAGTTCAAGTCAATTTCCATATGATGTGTCCACTGTTGAAATTTTAAGTTTCAAACTCATTTGTTAAAGCTTTTAGCAGCTCAATCTTAATCTCAAACAAGCTCATAAAAGCATATAATAAAGTTTGTAGCTTGTAATCAAGTTACAAGCAGCTTAGAACTTTGGTCAAAATAAGTCAACATGGGTGAAAAGTGATGCGTGAAGGATTTGGGTTGGTCTTACATGAGAATGGGTTGATTTGGAAGCAATGGGTTGTTTAAAATAGGTAGTGGTTCTTGTTTCACGTTTGCTAGCCATATGGCTTTGGACTTTAGTAAGTAATTTTCACAAGTTCTTGTACTTACTGTTTTTTTGTAGTTATAATCTGTCAAACCTGTTCTAACAGTAGTATTTAGATTAGTTAAAGTTAGTTTGATCATAATAATAAGTAGGTTCATTGTTGAAATCTGTTTTGTGCAGAATCAGTGTAATAAGGGGTGTTTGGTTCAATGGGTTTAACTGTCACTTAGGTATATGCAGTGGTTGATTTCTGTTAGTTCATATCTATTAAGCTTATTTAAGAACAAACCTGTCAATAACTTGGGTCTGCAACCACTAAAAGTCAAACTTGTACTTAAATCTGTCTCACTGTCAAACTGTTGGATTTTAGGATTGGCAAATCATTGATTTGTGTTTAGAAATCATCAACATTGCTTGCATTAGGTTCATTACATCTTATAACATCAACATTAGTCATAAAATTGGATTCAAAATCCATTTGGTCAAAGTTCTTCAATATTATCAATAGTCAAATATTGCAAAAAAAAAAACCTGTTTTGGCTCATCTAGGAAGAATTTTCATGGCTTCATTTTTGAGCCATATTCAGTGAAATTTGTAGCTTCATAAAGTTCAACTGGTCTTGTTACTTATTAGCATTTTTGTGGAATTTTACAATTTTTGTATAAGATCCAAACAGCTCTTCTTTAGGCCATAAGTGCCCCTCTCACAGTGCTCAGCTTGACACCGAAGTTTTTCTCAGATTTTGTGCAAGGTGCACAAGCTCATAAGAGCTTATCATAGTCTGATTTTTGTGCACTTGATCTCAACCGGTCCGCTTTAGGTTCCAATTTATAGTTTTCAGTTTGAGCTTATTTTTAAGCTTGTGCTTTGGTCCAAAGTAAGCACTCCTAACTGCTTTTAGCCTTAAAACTCATAAACATCAAATCTTTGTAGCTTGTGATTCAGTGGTTAAAAACAGTTAAGGATTGTTGCATTTGGTCATTTTTAATAGTTTAGAACTTCTGTAATCAGTTGGTGCTTGTTGTGTCACTTTAGCTTATTCAAGTGCTTATTTAAATAAGCACTTGTAAATCAGTTTCAAATTCCTCCACATAAGTGCCTATTTTTCCATTTTTCCTAGCTTCCTTATATAATTTTAGAGTTTTCCTGAAATTTTCAGATTTTTCTAAGTTGATTTGTTATTTTTCTTAATTTAAATTAGTTTTAAGCATTTTTAATTAGCTTTTAATACAAAAAATTAAGAAAAGGTTCAAAAAAATAATTTTTCATTTTTCTTAGGTTTAGATAAATATAAAAAGTAAAAAGGTAATTTTCCAGATTTTTCATAGTTTATTTTGTAATTTTTAAAAATTTAATTAGTTTTTAATAGTTTAAAATTCCTAGAAAATAGAAAAATAATCAGAAAAATACAAAAATAGTTTTGAAAATTCTATTTTGATATTTTAGACTTTTCCAATTCATAATTTTATTTTTCAAGCTTCATTTCCTATTTTCTTGTATTTTAGGTAATTATTAAATAGTTAAAATAGTTTTTAATTAATAATAATTAATTAAATAGTTTTAAAAATAATTTTATTTTTCTAAATATTTTCTTTTATCTTTAGGTTTGTAAAAATATCATTTTCATATTTTTAGGGTTAATATTGTGTAAGTTTCACGTTTTTATTTGTACATCACGTAGTTTTTATTTTCGCTTTATAAAAACATAAAACAAAAACATCATTTTAAAAATAGTGATAGCTTTATTTAATTTTTTATCTTTTTAATTTCCTTTATTTTGCATTTAAGCCGTTTTAATTTGTTGGCTTTTTCTGTAGTTATAATATAATTCAGAATCCCTTTTTCGTTCAAATTTCTCGATCACTTTACGTTTGATAATTCATCGCATAGCTCGCTGGGACATAACGACCCGGGGAGACCCTATACTCCTCTGATCTTCATTGATTTCTGCCTGAGCCGCTTTAAGCTTGTTACGGCCCGCCATTCACAAGTGGCAGTTTGTGTGATAAGCTTGACTGCTCGGGAGCGGATCAAAATTTTTACGGAGCCGTATAATTGTCCTACGCTCAGCATTAGTTGTTTGAATACTCATTCATTTGTTTATACCATCCATCTATCATCTATATATATATCCATATTTTCTTATAAAAATCCAAAACCCAAAACATCCAAAACGTGATAAAACACAAAAATATTTTCCTTTTGTTTCTATATATGTATCAAATATAAAAAATACAAAAGATTTGTCGCTTTTAATAATAAACAACTTAAAAGATTACCACCACAAACCAAGGCGCTGCACTACCTAACCGGGGTGCACCATAATAAGTTCCTGAACTAAAGATTTAAAACTTGCCTTTGTGTCCTTGTGATTGGTGTACCTTTTTCAAAGAAGCCATTCATCTTGTGATTATTGGTTAAGTTCACTGTTGTTTTGCCTCGATTTTGTGTTAATTGATTTTGTTGTGATATCTCCGTTTCAAGAACAGAAAACCCATAAATATTCTTCTCACCACCATTTTTACAAAACGTCTTCATAATTCCATTTCTCTCCTTAACTCGAAGTCTTAGAGTTAACTCTAGTGGCGTGCACCGCTTCTAGATCTGTGAGCCCATTTCGTGAGCTTGTCAAGATTCCAAGAAGGCGTTCGTAGACTTTCGCTTCCATCACCGGATTCGAGATCCGATCGCCACACTACTCCGTATCATGGCGGAAGAACGTTTCCTATGAGCCTCCGTGCACCCATCGACGGGTATGGATATGTTATCGTTGTACCCATCGTGGGTGAAAATTTTGAACTCAAGACCGGTTATCAATCTTGTAACCTCAAATCAGCTTCACGGTTTTGAGCGGATGATCCTCATGCTCATATTCGATGGTTTAACAAGATTGCATCTACCATCAAGTATAAGAATGTCCCTACCGATGTCTGTAAGCTTCTTCTGCTCCCATTTTCTCTTGAGGGCAAGCCGGATTTGGCTTGAAAACAACCCCTGAGTCTATTGAGACATGGGAAGATCTCGTGAAGAAATTGTGAATGAATTCTATCCACCTTCCAAGACCACGAAGTCTTAAAATGAAATCATCAAGTTCACCGTAAGTTTGATGAATCCTTCAGGAATCGTGGATCGTTTCAAGGAATTGCTTCGCAAATGTCCTCACCACGGTTTCTCCAAGTTGATGCAACTCGACACTTTCTACAATGGAGTGAGTCAATCTGACCAAGATTCTCTCAATTCCTCCGCGGAGGAAATTTCTAAGCAAACTCAGTCAAAGAAGCTTTAGCGATAATCGAAAACAAGTCTAAAGTCCGCACCGCACGAAGCAAGCCTGTTTCACAAGTCGCTGTTAGTCCTTCTTCCTCTTCATCGCCAGTGAGTCATTCTAGCACCGATGCTAAGATTGATAAGCTCACGGAAGCTATCCAAGCTTTGGTTCTCTCCAACCAAAAGAAAGTCTTTTTTCCACAAACTTCACCTCCTCGAAGTTAAGAAAGTGGAAGTCTCAGTGTTACCTGTGGTGGCCCCATGCTTACTACAATTGTATGGCCACCGATGGTAACCCCTTTGAAGCCAATGATGTGGGCGGATGTCTAATCAAGGAGGCAACCAATATCGCGGTTCTCAGAGACCAACCACCATCCTAACCACTCACTGACCTCCCGGTTTCAAAACCAAAACCGTAATCGAATCAGATAGACCAAACCAAGGTTTTCAAAACCAAGGTCATTTTAATCCAAACAACGGTTTCCAAAATCAGAATCAAAATTTCCACCATCAAGGAAATTTCAATAGAAACGTAGGTCAGGGAAATTTCAACTCAGGGTATTTTCATGCCAATAATCAAGGGAATTTTCGTAATCAAGGCCCTAATCCTAACAATAGAGGCAGAATTTTCCGCAAAACTCAAGCCATTGTTCCAACCGACCATCATCCGATGAGTTGTTGAAACAATTCATGAAATCCCAAGAGGAAATGAATCGTTGTTGGTCGCATTTCTCGACATCAAGAAGTCTTTAAATGATCAACCTCGGCTCGTGTACTTTACCTAGCAACACGATCGCTAATCCGAGGGCTTATAAAGGCGATCACAACCCGAAGTGGTGCTTCTTATGCGGACCCGCTGTCCTACTACCTCTTCTTCTTCTCTCCCCAAGGTAGTGGAAAGCGAACCTGAGGCGACAAAGGACAAGGAACTTCCTACTAATAACGGAAGTACCAAGAATGTCCATCCTCAAGTTGTCCCCAAACCCAATGCCAACCCGAGTTGTTTTTGAACCTCTAGTTGTTGACCCTAAATCCAAAACTTCTATTCCTTATCCCTCACGTTTACATGAGCAAAAGCTCCGCGAGAAAGCTAGTCATCAGATGTAAAAATTCTTTCAAATTTTCCAAGAGCTTCACTTTGACATAAGCTTCATGGATGCTATCATGTTGATGCCCAAGTTTGCATCTACTCTCAAACACATGTTGAGCAACAAGGAAAAGCTATTTGAAATGGCTAAGACTCCTTTGAATGAAAATTGCCTCACTGTCTTGTTAAAAAAGCTTCCCGAGAAGCTAGGAGATCCCGGAAAATTTCTTCTTCCTTGTGTTTTTCCTATGATGATTGAATGCTTTGCCTTTGCCGATCTTGGTAAGCATCAACTGATGCCGTGATGTGGAAGAAACTTTCTTCCGAACTTATTCCTACCTACATGACTCTTGAGCTTGCAGATCGATCTATATCGCGTCCTCTTGGCATCGCCGAGGATGTATTTGTGAAAGTAGGAAAGTTCCATTTTCCGGCTGACTTTGTGGTCGTTGATTTCGATGTCGATCCTCGGTTCCCTCATTGTTGGCGGGATTTTGAGAACGGTCGTTCTTTATAGATGTATTTGAGCAAGAAATCACTTTATGTGGGTAATGAAGTCGTACCTTTAACCTCGATCAACTTCGAGGAACCTCAAATATATGATATATCGAATCAGTTAATCGATTCGATTTAATTGATATTGCTTCAGAGGAGTACTCTCAAGAGTTTCTTGGTTATCTTCATAATTCTCGGAGTGGAAATCCAATTCCACCACATCTTCTCAACCTATCATTGCCGACTTTTCCCCTCTCTCACTCGCTTGAGGGAGGTGACTTCTCCCGAAGAGATCGATGAATTTCTTGCTATCGATGAATCGATTCCACTGGAATTGATGGTGTTTATGATTCAGAGGGAGATATTCTTTATCTTGAGCAATTGCTTAATGAAGATCCATTACCTTCACTCCTCCTAAAGAAATCACAATTGAGGAAATCAAGTCGCATAAATCATCTATCAAGAATTTCCTGAGGTTGAGCTTAAGGACCTACCTCCTCATCTTGAGTATGCATTCTTGGAGGGTGATGATAAATTGCCCGTATAATTGTAAAGACTTAATCGAGAGGAGAAGATCGCCTCATAAAGGTCTTGAAGTCACACAAGCAAGCAATTGCTTGAAACTCTCCCATATTAAGGGTATCAACCCTAAATTTTGTACTCACAAAATCTTAATGGAGGATGACTTCAAACCAGCAATCCAACATCGTGAGAAGGGTGAATCCTAAGATTCACGAGGTTATCAAACAAGAGGTTCTCAAACTTGTTGATGCCGGTTTGATTTACCCGATCTCGATAGTCCTTGGTTAGCCCAATTCATTGCGCTCCAAAAAGGGTGGCATTACCGTTGTCACAAATGAAGAAAACGAGTTAATTCCAACTCATTGGTTACGGATGGCGCGGTGTGTATTGACTATCGTAGTTAAACGGCCACCCGTAAAGACCATTTTCCTCTACCCTTCATGGACCATGCTTGAGAGATTGGCAGGAAACTAATACTATTGTTTCCTTGATGGTTTCTGTTACTTTGATTCCCCATCGATCCGTTGATCAAGAAAACCACATTCACCTGCCCATACGGGACATTTGCCTACAGACGTATGCCTTTTGGCTTATGCAATGCTCCCCGCACGCTCCAAAGATGTATGATGGCAATTTTCCGACATGATCGGGAAACTATGGAGGTGTTTATGGATGACTTCTTGGTCATTGGGGACTCATTTCAGACATGTCTCTCCCACTTAGACAAAATGCTTAAAAGGTGTGAAGACACCAATCTCTGTCTAAACTGGGAGAAGAGCCACTTTATGGTCAAAGAAGGCATAGTCCTGGCCATAAGATTTCTAAAAATGGGATTGAGGTAGATAGAGCAAAAGTTGATGTTATTGCTAAATTACCTCATCCTACTACCGCCAAAGGTATTAGGAGTTTTCTAGGTCATGCCGTTTTATCAGATTCATTCAAGATTCTCTAAAATCGCTCTACTATGACCCATCTTCCAAAAGATGTCTTTATCTTTTCTCCCATCAAGCTTTGAAACACTTAAGAAAAAGCTTACGGAAGCACCCATTCTAGTTGCCCCGACGGATTTACCTTCGACATGTCGATGCAAGTGATTTTGCTATCGGTGCGCTTGGGGCAACGAAAAACTTTAAGCATACCGCATCCACCACGCTTAGCAAAACTATAACTGGCTCGTAACCCATTACACCACTACGTAAAAGAATTATACGGCGCTTGTTTCGGCCATATCTTATTTGACTAAATGGGTGTATACGGATCACTCTAAGACTATATCTTTGCAAAACAAGATGCAAAGCCGATTGTTCGTATTGGTTCTACCTCTACAAGAATTTGATATCATTATTCTGATAAAAGGAGCCGAGAACCCGTTTGCACGGACACCGTTCCCGATAGAGAACCTCACCAAAATGTGTTCGAGAAAAGGAAATAATGAAACATTTCTCTCTAAACACTCAATCATTGAGATTCTACCCCATGGTTTCGACTTTGCAAATTACCATGCGGGTAACTTTGTTAGAGGGATGTCGTCCAACAAAATAAATTTTAAAGATGTGAAACATTACTGGGACCGACCCTACCCCTCTTGTTTAAAATTTGTGCGATCAAGTCATCCGCGATGTGTATATGGTCGCCATTGACATTCTCAGGCTGCCATTCGACCTACCGGGGACATCATAGCCCCAACTACACCGCCAAGAAGGTGTTTGATTATGGATTCTATTGGCCCACACCCAAGGATGCCCATGAATCTGCCAAACCTGTGACACTTGTCAACGCCACGAATATCTCACAAAGAAATGAAATGCCGCTAAAACGCCATCAGTGTGTGGATTTTTGACATATGGGGCATTGAACTTTATGGGGCCATTTCCTTCTTCCGGTAACAAATACATACTCGTGGCCGCTGACTACTTGTCAAAATGAAGGCTAAGGCTTTACCCACCAACGATGCCCGAAGTTGTGGTGAAATTCTTAAAATTGCTAGGTTTGGAACTCCACGCCATAATCGCTGGATCGCACGATTTCGCATGACCAATTTGAAAGAGTCATGCGGTAACACCGTCATCTATCATAGGCACTCACCCCAAACAAGTGGGCAAGGAAGTTTCTAACCGGGATAAAAGAATTCGAAAGGACGGTTGGTGAAAACCGTGCCTCTTGGTCGGATAAGCTAGATGACGACTGGCCTTCCAGACAGTTACAAAAACACCCCAGTGCACTCCATACAGCCGGTGTACGGAAGGCATGTCATCTACCGGTTGAGCTGGCACAAGGCATACCGGGCCTTGAAGCATGCTAACTTTGATATTCAGATGCCTGGAGATCACCGAAGTTCAAATGAATGAACTAAATGAACTCCGTGATCAAGCTTACGAGAACTCTTTGATCTACAAACAAAAGACAAAGAAGATTCATGACTCAAAATCAAGAACCGCTGCTCAACGCTCTAAGGATCAGTCCTTTTCAATTCAAGATTGAAGATTTTCTGAAAGCTCAAGTCCCTGGTCGTCCATTTACTATCGCTAAGGTTTATCCTTATGGTACCATTGAGTTATCTCAACTCGATGGTCCTAATTTTAAAGTGAATGGTCATCGAGTGAAGCATTACTTTGGAGGACATTCCATCCATGGTTGTCCCGGACTTACAAACTTTCCCCATGAACCAATGAATGCGAGGATCGAGTCAAGCTAGCGACTCGGTAATAAACAAGAGCATGCCATATGGGTTGTTACCCATATTTCTGAGCCGTCTTAAGTTTGTTACGTTAGTCATTCACAAGTATTAGCTTGTGTGATAAAACTGACTGTCGGGATGCGATCAAATTTTTGGCCACGCCGGTGAGCTTGCTAATTGTCCTACGTCTAGCAGATTAGTTGTTTGAATACTCACTCATTTGTTTATACCATCCATCTCTATTTGACAGTTCAGCTTCTTCTTTCTAGTTTCTACCACCCTAAAAGGGGTTGCCCCACATGTTTTGTATATAAGTCTTTTGAAAAAAAAAAAAAAAAAAAAAAAAAAAAAAAAATCTTCTTTCTAAATAATGGCCGTAGTATTTCCTTTTACGCTCGCATAACCGCCGGACTTTGAATATTGAGGGCAATATTCATTTCTAAGTGTGGGAATTTTCACGAATCTTATCATGTATTATCCACCTAATTCCCCTGCTTTTAAAAAAAAATTTTTTTTTAGTAAGTGTTTTACACTTTCTCATTAGGTTATCAACCTTGTCTAATAAACTAAAGGATTGGCTAATCCAGGAGCAAACGGCTCTTGGTAAAGATATCTCAAATCCGGACGCTTGTAATTTACTTAAAATTGTATGGTAATCGACTCACCATATCCTAAAAAGTGAAGAGTTGGCTAGCCCGCAAGTTTATGGCTTGTGGTAAAGGCGTTGAAAACCACATAATTGGTAATCAACTCACCAAAGATAATGTTGATAATTTATCTAAGAGTTGGCTAGTCCAGGAGGCACGGCTTCTCGTAAAGACAAATCAAACTGGAAGTCGGTGGTTTGCTCAAAATCACATGGTTATCGATGTACCATGGTTCTTACTTGAACTAAAACATTTGGCTACTCCAGAAGTAATGGCTTTTGGTAAAGAGTTTCAAATCCATTAAGTTTTTCTCAAAAGATTGCTAGGGACTAGCAATAGTTTAGTGTGGGGATTGATGAGTGTGTAAATACTCATCATTTTAATCAAATCAACTGCAAAACGGTTAAAAAATGCTCAGAAATGCATCAAAATACTGAAAATATTCCAAAATTGCATTTTATATGTTTCGGATGCAAAATGTTTAAAATCGATGAAAATGAGCAAAGTTTGCATAATTGGCGCCACCCCCAAGTTTCTAAAATTGTCAAAAATAGTCCCTCAGTCAAAATTTCAAAAGAAAAATCACCAAAGGTCCTTTTTAAATCATAACTTGTCAAAATTAGACCTTTGGTGAAAAATGTAAAAAGTTTGAGAAAATTACAAAAATGGTCCTTCAAGTTTGAAATTTGGCAAAATTGGTCACTGGAAAAATTGAAAATGGCAACTTTGGTCCTTGTAATATAAACACTTGTCAAATTCAGTCCTTGGAGCAACTTTGAGAGATTGGCAGCCTAGGTCCCTACAGTTTCAGAAATTACAATCTAGTCCCTATGTTATTTAGACCCTTTCACACCCTTTTGGACTTGTCATTTCTCCTTTGAACCCTGCCTACCCAAATTGGACCCCTGTCAAATGCCATTTGACCCCTTCTATTATTAAAACCCAAGTCAAACAATTTTGACTATCTGCTTTCCCTCCCTCACGGGTGTACACCTTCCACCACCATCATCACCCTGCTAATCCTCTGCTAACACTCAACCATCATCACCATTCCTACTCTACCCCCACCCCCCTCCAAACACAAGAAGCCAAGAAAGCATTAAATGCCTTATACCAATCCCACTCAATCCCACAAGCTGTTAAGATGGTTTTGCCCAAAATTTTGAATGGCCAAGATTGAATTGAGCCATCCAATGGCCATTATTTGCTTCGGGATTTGTCCGCAGGAGAGACAAGTACTTTGGAGCTTATATAAAGCAAGGAGAAGCAACAAGAAAAGACTTAGTTTTAGTTTTTAAACAATGTATGTCGTTTTACTTATTATCATGTCTTAACTAGTTTGTAGTTGTATTTTCAAGTTTATTTGTATCAAATAACAGTATCTAAGTGTATTTCAACTTTCTTTAAGTATCAATTTTAGTTCAAGTCAATTTCCATATGATGTGTCCATCGTTGAAATTTTAAGTTTCAAACTCATTTGTTAAAGCTTTTAGCACCAATCTTAATCTCAAACAAGCTCATAAAAGCTTATAATAATGCTTGTAGCTTGTAATCAAGTTACAAGCAGTTTAGAACTTTGGTCAAAATAAGTCAACATGGGTGAAAAGTGATGCAAGAAGGATTTGGGTTGGTTCAGACATGAGAATGGGTTGATTTGGAAGCAATGGGTTGTTTAAAATAGGTAGTGGTTCTTTGTTTCACAGTTTGCTAGCCATAGTGGCTTTGGACTTTAGTAAGTAATTTTCACAAGTTCTTGTACTTACTGTTTTTTTGTAGTTATAATCTGTCAAACCTGTTCTAACAGTAGTATTTAGATTAGTCAAAGTTAGTTTGATCATCTGCCCATCCTAGTAGTTCACTATAAGCATTTCACATGCTTATACACACACAGAGTAAGCATGTCCTCATACTTACGCATACCCTATAAGCATTTTATATGCTTATGCATGCCCTATTAGCATGTCCTCATGCTTATACATGTACAGAAAGCATGTCCTTATGCTTTTGCACGCGCTATACCTTTCACAGAGTGTGGAGTCCCAAACCTTAAATCTATAACACTTAGCTTATACTAAGCAGCTGCCTTGGCTATATCCCAAAACAATAAAGAAGAAAACCTTGTATGAATATACACAAATACGTGGGATTTATTGGAATGTATTTGGAAGATTAAAGTGAACAAATGAACACAGAATGTGATAACCAATAATTCAATATTATTTATCAATAATGCGGATACTCTCAAAGTATCATGGTTACACAATTTCCTTACGTAATCTCACCTCTTGATTTAAAACTTGCACATTAGTAGTGGTTGTGGAAATGATTTGTGAATATAAAGGAAATAGTACTATTATAACTAAGTCAGGGAGTCACAAACGAGGCCTTTTGTCTCGTGAACGTGAATTCCACAATTATGTTTTGATGAACACGAGTCTAAAACGTGTTAAAGCTAATAAAGCATGTAAACTGGTGTGATAGTATCGTGTGTGTGTCATGTTCACGTGTTTTGCATATGTTGGATCGATGTACTCTAACCAAACTAACTTAAATGGCTTGTTTAAGGTTTAACAACCTCAGATAAATCCTAAGTTATTAACAATGAAACACTGAGTAATCTTTTTTAAGTACGCGGAATTTACTTAATAAATCTAAAAAGAACAACTTTTATTATTAACTCTAAATCTGCTTGTTATGCAGATACTTCAACAACTCTAAGAATATCAAACTTCTCTAAAACTCTAATACTCTAATGATACATGAACTCTAAGACTCGTACATCTAATGCCAATCTAGGGGTCCTTTTATGGGTTCAAGAATAACCCTAGTCGGTTTACAAATTGCATCCTTGTACGACAAGTAATCTAATATAGAATAATCTAGAATTACCAGACTTTCCATAAATGAATAAAACAGTTCTTTTAATCTTGCAGTACTTTGACTTCATGTGCAGTACTTTGACTTTATCTTTAGCAGTGCTTTGACTCTTTGACTTTTTTTAGTTCTTTGTCATTCTGCAGTACTTTGTTAATCTTCAGCACTTTAACTTGTTCAACACTTTCATATCCCAACAATCCTCCCCTATCTTGAATTCTACTTGTTTTACTTCAAGTTCCTTTGTAGATTAATCTTTCACTTTTCCAGCTTCAAGGAATGATTGTCTTTGTCTTTGGATTGTAGTTTCTGCACTTATCAAAGTATCTTTATTCTTTTGAGATCATCCAACAAGCTCCATCTTTTCAAAAACACAAAGAACATATGACTATTTGTACATTAATTCGTTTAAGTTGTATACTATTCTCATCACTTCCGTGTGTGTTAACCTGTGAGAGGTGAATCATTGAAAATTTAATGGATTTTATCTCTTTACCAAAACCATTAACTCGAGTAGCCAATGTTTTGGTGTGTAAGACCATGGTACATTGATAACCATATGATTTTAAGCAAATCACCAGCTATCAACAGATTTGTTTTGTCTTTACCAAAAGCTATACCCTTTTGGACTAGTTAGTTCTTTTATCTAATGGTGAACTAATTACCATAATGGTTCCACGCCTTTACCACAAGCAATTTTCTTGTGGGCTAGCCAACTCTTCACATTAACTGATATGGTGAGTTGATTACCATACAACTTATTAGCAAGTTGTCAACTAAAAACGGATTTGAGATATGTTTACCAAGCCAATCCTTTTGTAACAATGGTGGATTGAAAACCTATTGATTTTACCATCTCAAAAACCATTTATTCAACCTTTGTTTCAAAAAATATTTGTTACTTAACAAAAATGTTTCTTCCAAAAAATTATTTAACTGATTAAAAGCTGCAAGCAGTACTTTGATTAAAGTACTGTTTGATCAGCAGTACTTTGAATAAAGAACTGTTTTATCAAAAATAATTTATTCAATGAAAACTCATACCAGTTATGCATCATCATCAGCTATAGTAGTCCAGTTGATAAACAGATTAATGGCCATACAAGCTGTTTCATTATCCTCTTCAACTTCCATTCCATGTTCAAGCATCCTCCTCATAAGCTCAACTATAAGAGGATATCTTCTATCTGCAAACATGTGAATCATTGTTCCATTTTTCATCTCTAGAACATGTACACCAGATTCTTCAAAAAATCTCCAGCTAACAATTTCCCATTGCTCTTGATTCTTCCAAATCTCATCATTGCTCTGTTCTTCAGTTTCCCATGCAATTGTAAGATCTCCAAGTAAAACTAAACCAATTCCTTCAACTCCAGTTTTCCTTTTTCTTTTTAAACTTTTCTTTCTTTCTGCTTCAGTCCAAGTAGCTTCAACTTTATAATCTTTGATGCTTGCAACATCCTTCTTATAAGCCTCTGTCTCAACATCATATAATCTTTTCATATCAACATAATTTAGCTTCTACAATCCTTTATATCCTCGACCTTTTAAATAAGCCATCATTGCATTCCTTTCTTTAGCAAGATTTGGTCTTCTAGGTATAAAAGAAATAGGAGTGGGTGACTGTGATGGTTCAGCATCTTCAGCATTCAATTCTTCTTGTAACTTCCTAGCTACTTCTTCATTCATTGCGTCTTCATTAGTAACTTCAGCCACTACTTTAGCATTAAGTTCTTCTTGGACTTTTCTAGCTGCTTCTTCATTTCTAGCAACTTCAATTGCTCTAAGATCTGCCAAAGTTAGCTTTTTCTTCTTAGTTTCTACCAGAATACCCTTTCCTTTATCTTTAGGATCTATTGCAGGTTGAGAAGCTCTTGATTGTTCCTCTGCAACTTCAGAAATAGTAACACCCTTTGGCTTTGATAAATCATGTAATATTTCAGCAATAGTTTAATCATCACTTGCGCTTAAGTGTTTGGGTGTATCAGCTTCTTCTGGTATGGCAGTTGTTAAAGGACCAGCTTGTTCTTCATGAATAACAGTTGAAGGACCAGCTTCCTCTTCAAAATCTAATATTCTTGGAGTAATTAACTCTTGTCTGAAGGTTCCTTGAAAAGTAGTACTTTGTTGTTCAGTACCTTCATCATCAGTCCTTTCTTCTTCAGTACTTTCAATGATAACATGCTCTTCAATACCTTGAGGTTCTTTCTCCTTAACAGCATCTTCTTTCAAATTCTTTTCTTCTAAATTCCTCCCCAATTGGACAGAAGATGGTGTATGAACCTTTTTGCCTTTGGTTTTCTTCTTAAATTCCCTTACAGGTCGTCCTTGCTTCCTTTGAGATTTGACCCATAACCTATGATGTTGAACCAATGGTCAGACAAAATTTTTGACTCTTCTAAATTTAAGCTTCAATCTCTTAATCTCTGTAGCCTGATCTTCAAATGATTTCTTCAACCTTGTCAATTCCCTTGTTAAAGCATAGTTATTGAGAACTTGACCCTCAGACTCCATAGAGACTGCATCTCCTTCAAATGGTGAGTGTTCTATGTGTGGAGATACCTGTGGAGATGGTGGAGGTGGAACTGCAATATCTTCTTGACCAGTACTTTACAAAGCAGTACTCTGTGATGCAGCACCTTGTGATGCAGCACTCTGAGTTGCAGCACTTTGAGATGCAGCACTTTGTGAAGCAGTACCCTATGGAGAAGTAGTACTTTGACTGTCATCACCTTCTCCAGCTTCATCCCTAATAGCCTGAACAATCTCCAGCATCAAAGTAGTTAATGGAGTATGTTTCCAGTGAAGAGATCACTTTTCCTTTCCATAAAAGTAAAGATCTTGGCTTGTTGTACAATAACAGGTAGTAAGTCTGTTGGCTTTGGTACATCAGCAAGTTGCTTGTTCAAGAAAACCTGTATAAACCTTGGGTACATTAACCATTTGGATCCATGTGAGATATGTGAGAGCATTCCATCCAAAATTAGCCTTGAGAAGTTGAAAACACGATTTGTAGCTAATCCCGCTATAGCAGATGCTATATTTGACCCAAACTGCTCCCAAGAGGTACTCTTAGCACTTATCCAATGGAGCAACACATGAACCAAAAATTTCCAGTGAGGACAAAATAAGGGTTTCTTGAATGTTTGTTCTGTTAAGGACCCTTCATAACCAATGTCCCTAAATGTATCCCAAATCAGTTGCTTATCGAAACGAATAGCCCCTCCTTCATCATCAAATAATGAATCTTCTCGAATAGAGGCTTCAGTAATCTTCATAGTTCTTCCAGCAACTGTAGCTCTAATATAAAATTCTTCATTCTCCATATTCTCCCTAGCAGTAGCCCAAAATTGCTTTATCCAGGGCTTAATAATATCCGGTTCGACTAAAAGAGCATAAGTAATTGGTGACCCAATAAGATAATCAATGATATCATGAAAAGCCACATTCGCCTCAGTATTTTCCAAATTAGCCACCAGGTTGTGCTTTGAAACTGTATGTTGATTCGCCAATGATGAATATGTGATCACAATTAAGAGATATGACGAATATAATGGGTGAAAGTGAAATAAATATGGAAAAGATTCTAAAGTATCAATATTAGAGGGAAAATCGGAGAGTAGTTATTTATAGGTAAGATTTGAAAAATCACAGCCCATAATAACAAAGTTACCGTTATTAGCAATTACCCCTCAATATTATCTGGAACAAGACGCTTAATGACAAACAATACTTCCATGTAAGCAGTACTTTCCCAAGCAGTACTTTCCAAGCAGTACTTTCATTAAAAACAAAAGCAGTACTTTCCCAAGGTTCTCTTGTACAAACTAAGTATACATACACATCCTCCCCTTAGACAATGCATAGGACTACGCTAATACTTAATAGTCCCCCCCTTAAATGTAGCTCAGTAGTTAATCATGCCAATACTCACCACCAAGTGATTGAATCTTGAGACATCAAAGCCTTTGGTGAGTAAGTCAGCTACATTGTCATCTGTGTGAACCTTGACCACATTAATGAGCCTATGCTCATAACAATCTCTGATGAAGTGATGCCTAATCTGAATGTGCTTGGTCTTGGAATGATAAACTGGATTCTTCACAATACAAATAGTACTCTCATTATCAATATTGATAGGAGTATTCTTAAAATTGAACCCATAGTCCAAGAGTTGATTCTGCATCCACAAAACTTGTCCACAACGCTGCACACATATTCATATTTTTCAGAGAGGATGTTGTGCAATTGTCTATTTCTTGCATTGCCGGAGACTAATCTTCTTCCAAGATATTGGGCCTCCAGATTTGTCGATCTTCGTCATAGTTGTCACCGCATAATCACTATCCAAAAAGCTTCCAAGTGAAAAGGTGAATCCTTAGGATACCACAACCCCAACTTAGGTTGTTGTTTCAAATAACTAAAATCCTCTTAACGATTCATATGAGATCTTTGGTGAGACTTGATATCTTGCACATAAACACACTGCAAACATGATATCAGGCATGGATGCAGTGAGATACATAAGACAGCTAATCATTGATCTATATAGCTTGACTTCAACAGGTTGTCCATCTTCATCTTTGCCCAATGGGTTGATTGATTTAATAGGTGTAGTTATTGGCTTCATAGCATCAAGATCTAACTTAAGTATGTCGATACTACTTTCTTGGACTGATAAAAATACCTTCCTTTGACCGCTAACTTGAAGTCCTAAAAGAAAGTTAACTCACCCATTGAACTCATTTGAAATTCTTTCTGACGTTGCTCAAACTCTTTAACCATAGACTGTTTGGTAGCTCCAAAGATGATATCATCAACATACACTTGAACTAACATGATATCCTTCTTGTCTCTCTTAATAAACAAAGTCTTGTCAATAGCCCCCCTCCTGTAACCATGTTGTAATAAGAATGTGGAGAGCCTCTAATACCAAGCTCTAGGTGCCTGATGAAGACCATAAAGAACCTTAACCACCTTGTAGACTTTGTTAGGATGTGTAGGATCTTCAAAACCATGAGGCAGTTTGACATAGACCTCCTCTTGAATAGTGCCATAGAGAAAGGCACTCTTGACATCCATCTGGTAAACCTGAAATCCCTTATATGAAGCAAAAGCAAGAAATATTCTAATAGCTTCAATCCTTGCTATAGGAGCAAATACTTCATCATAATCTACTCCTTCTTCCTGCCTCAGCCTTGAGCTACTAACCTTGCCTTGTTCTTGATGACATTACATTTCTTTTCATCTCTATATCACGAAAACCCATCGGTTCCAATAACTCTCTTCCATCCGAAGATCACATAATAACCCAAACTTGAAGTTTAAATGGAAGAAGTTCTTCCTATTGAAGCCCAACCCTCTTTTAGTCAATGCTTGAGCAATATTCTTCGGTTCCTCTTGAGAGATAAAACAAGTAAATAGGCAGGTTTGATGGTCCTTATGATTCAGCCTGTTTTGTTTATACACAAAACTAAGTAAAGCATTGTGAGGTGTAGAAACTCTTAGCTTTGTGTCTTGTCATCACTCCAGAAGTATAAGGACCAATGATTTGATCAGTAGGATGATTCTTATGAATTCTTAAGGTAGGCGACTGTAGAACTTCAATATTATCACCCAGATTAGTAAAATCAGCATCTTCATTGGAATCTGAGAAAATACCTTCATTATCCAACTCATCATCAGTATCTTCTAAGCCAGGCATGGTAGGATCATCCAAATCATCTAAAGTACTGTCAATGGGTGCATCAGTACTTTGGTCGAAAGTATTGTCCAAAGTACTGTGAGAATACTCTGCAGTCTTGTTCATTTTCTTTGCTTCTTCATAAGCTCTTCTTTGTTCATCAGTATAAGAATGTGCCATTACATCTTGAAAAGCATCTGATTAAGTGTCTCTTGAATAGCTTGATCCTCAGTAGATAGTGAAGATTTTGCTTCATCAAGACTTTGCTTTGGTACATCAGATTTTTGCTTGGATCATCGTACTTTGCTTTCTTCATCGAACAACATCGGGTCTAATATGAACTCCATGAACAACATACTGTGAATCTTCTCCATTGTACACAAGTTGATTTTCTTCTCTCCTGTCACATAGTTCATAGAAGGAGTTAAAACTTCAAGATCAAACATCCAATCAGACCTTACCCTTCTGATTCTCTTGGTCTTCTAAAAACTCAACATGAAGACAATCTTGAACCTTCTTAGTGACTCTGTTGTACACTCTAAAGCCTTTACTGTTGGTACAATAACCCAATAGAAATCCTTCTTCTGACTTGCCATCAAATTTACCCAGATTATCAACTGTATTCAGAATAGTGAGAAGGCATCCAAAAGGCTTTAAAATCGAATGTTGGGTTTGTTGCCCATCAGAGAATCATAAGGTGTCTTCATTTTAGTTTGGTGGATGATACTCATAGTACATAGCAAGAGCCATGCCTTCTGCCCTGAATTGAATAGGTAGTTGTGAATCGCAAGCATAGTTTTGCCTTCAATCAAAGTTCTATTCTTCCTCTCGCAACACCATTCTCTGTGGTGTTCTTGCAATCTTGAAATCCCTCTTGATCCCTTTGTTTGCACAAAATTCATCCATAAGCTTGTTCTTGAATTTAGTCCCATTATCACATCTAATACCTCTAACTTTGAGTCTCAATTGGTTTTCAAGGGCTAGTATTAGAGTCTGAATAGCATCAAAAGTCATTTAAATCCAAAGAAAAAATACCCAATGAATCTCCTAATCATCTGTCACAACTAAGTAGTACTTTTTCTTGTTTAAACTTGCCACGAGACAGTCCAAATAGATCCATATGTACCACAATGGTTGTTAAATTTCTATCCTCAAGCTTCTTGCATGAAGCTTTGTGTTGTTTACCCTTCTTGCATGCCAAACATGAGTGATCATTCTTGTAAGTCTTTGAAGGTAAACCTCTAACTAAATTGCCTTTGACTTGTTTGTTGATATTCTTGAAATTAACATGGCCCAATCTTCTATGCCATTGATGTGCTTATTCAGTTGTTGCTTTTGCCACTAAGCAGTGGCTCTTCCATAAGAGTGAAGACTCTTCATGTCAGACTATACACATCATTGGTTCTTGGTACTCTGAGTACTACCAAGCTATCATCAACAGGCTTGAGTTCAGAGGAAAGGATGAGACATTCAGGTCGAATAACACAGGTGCTTTTTATCACAAATTTGAGAGACTGACAATAAGTTGAACTTGCTCCTTCACATATCTCGACATTCTCAAAATCTATACCCTGCTTAGTTCCTTTTCTGCATTCTTCCTTCATTGGGATCATTCCCAAATGCAACTCTTCCTCCACTAATAGATCTAAAAAGCAGTAATCCTTGTCTTCTATCATACTTCAGAGCACCACTATCTACAATCAAATGATCATTAAGCTCCTCTTCGGGTTGCCTGCACAAACAATTAGAGAGTTAGTTTCTTTAGGAACCCAAGCCATTATGACTTATGTTCCTTGTGGAGTTACAAACTCAAATTCTTTGAGTATGTAATTCCCACTATTTTTAAAACATGATCCGTAATTATCTTTTGATTTTTAACATGTGGATTTTCAAAACTTTCGATTTTCAACGAACTCTCTTTTGTAAATTCATTCTCTTTTTCTTGTATCAAAAAACATCTGATTCACTTTTTGTTGAAAGTACTGTTTGTCCCTCAGCAGTACTTTCTCTTTTAACCCATTCGGTTTTAACACTTGGTTCCTGTGATCTAGATCCTCTATGTGAATTGTAGTACCTTCTAGGTTGATAGTATCTAGATCTCCTAGGATTCCTATTCCATATAGTGCTAGCAGTACCTTGGTTTGTCTGAGCAGTACTTTGAGAAGGTACTGCTTGTGAAGGTACTGGTGGTTTTGAAAAAGGTCTTCTCTGGTGAGGGTACCTATGATCTGGTGAGAAATTTATGTGATTGACCCTATTTGAATTGTTCCAGACTGGTTTGTTCTTTCTAGGTTTCTGGTTGGTAGACATGTTCTTTGGAAATTGTCTAAGGTATTCTGAGTGATGTTCACAATCTTTGATTAAATGATTAGGACTATAACACACAAAACACAATTTTTGACCCATACTTCCAAAGTGACTTCTTCTGTGTCTATGACCAAAACTATTGTGCCTTCTAGGTGAATGATTAAACTTGTTTTGACCAAAGTTATCCCAAAAAGGTTTAGCAGTATTGTTTTGAAAAGGTTTTCCTGAAGGTACTGCTTGTGGAGCAGTACTTTGAGGTGAAGGTACTGCTTGACTTTGAACATTGGTTTCAACAATTTCTTTTGGGGTTTCAGACCTAGATTCACCAATAAGCTTCTTTCTAAACTCAAGGCTGTCTACACCAAAACGAGAAACATCAGGGGATGGAGGTTGATGTATTCCAGTGGGATGGGGGACTACATGATAACCATTGTCTTTCTTAAACTCAGGAGGTGTTTCACTAACTGAATCCTCATTTCTAGATGTGTCTACATAATTAATGAGTTCATCATCACTAGTGGTTACATCCTCAAAATCACATTTATCCTGATCACTAGATGGGGTTTCTTCTATTTTACTAAAGTCCATACCAAAACCTAGACAAGTTCTAATGTAATCTCTCCTCTGTTTTTCAACATAACTAACATGAGATAGTCTAGATTCTCTCCAAGCAGCAAACTTAGCTAACAAATCATCTCTTTCCTTAGTTTGTTTCTCAATTTCAGCAATTTTACAGTTTAGTTTCCATTCACTTAGTTTTAAATGGTAATCCTGTTGTTCATACTTTTTAGCCCAAGCCATTTCATTATTTTCATGTGTTAAAATTTTGGCTTCCATTGACTCTAAGGTTATTTGACAACCTGCTACTTCAGACCTAGCCCTAACACAGTTATCTCTTTCAATCACATAACTATTTAGCAGTTTTTTATAGAAATCATGACAATTTGAGCATACCTCAGAGATAGGGGGTGAACTTGGTAAAGTAGCTACCATGCCAAGTAGAACAGGATCATTTTACACTCTAAGCTCCAATCAAATCCTCCTAGAAAATCTCTGTATTCCAAAGCAGCATGTCCTGGTTCCTCATCAAAAGCAGTGCTCCAGTCCAATTCTTCCTCTGAATCTTCAACTTCTTCTTCCACTGCTACCATACAGTAGGTCACTGGTTCATCATCAAACTCTGCACTGCAGTCAACCTCTGACAAATTCTCTTGAGCAACCAAGGCCTTTGTTTCAGTGATAGGGATTTCTTTTAGCTCTAGCTTTGGTTTCTCAGTTATCCTGTTTGCTTGATATTTAGCAAACCTGCACTCCCTTGCAAAATGTCCAGTCTTTTGACAATTGAAGCATTCAATTTTTGATTTATAAAAAGTGATTCCCTGTTTTCGTTTGAAGTCAATGTTCTTTCCTGTTTTCTTCATGTACTTCTTGATCCTTGCAGTGATCATTGCTACTTGCCACCTGATATCAATTTCTTCCAAAGCATCCTCTTCAATCTGTGAGAGATCTTCTTCATAGGTGACAGGTAAAGAATCCTGTTGTGCAAAGAAGGAACATAAAACTTCATCTGAGTACATGGTAGTAGTTGGTGGGGCTTGCTGAGCATGTGTGGGAGCAGTGTACGAGACAGTACTTTGAGCGACAGTACTTTGAGTAGGAGAAGCAGTACTTTTGATGGAAATACTACCCTTCTTTTCAGATGATAGAAAAGCAATACTGTGAGACTGAGAACTTGTTTAACCATTCATCTCATGCTCATACACCTTCAGATGGTTGTAGAGATCATCAAAGTCCATGACATCCAAACCAGGTTGTCCTCTGATCATTGTAGCAATCACATGCCATGTAGATGGCAAACTCCTTAGAAACTTCAGATTAGCATCTTCAACTGATACTTCTGCCTTGTATAACTCCAACATGTTGAGGAGATTTTGAAACCTATCATATGTAGCATCAAGACTCTCTCTTTCACCAACTATGAAAGTTTCAAACTGTTGTTTCAGTAGATTTCTATGCATCTTCTTAGAAGCTTCATTCCCTCTAAATCTAGTCTTGAGAGCAGCCCAGAGTTGCTTTGCATCTTTAGCATCATGAAACTTCAGAGATGTCCATCAGTATAGCAGATAAGAGTATGTTAAGAGCCTTCTCTTGATTCCTTATGGTAGCTGCTGGTAAAACAGCCATAGGTGCTTTAGGTTGGCCAGGAATCTCCACAAGATCTGGAACTACTTCATTACCATTGACAATTACATTCCATAGTGCATGGTCTCTAATGGCAATGTACTACCTCATCTTCATACACCATAAGTCCTATTCTCCCTTCTTGATGATTGGAATTCTGAGTGAGGTGATTGATGGTGGTGGAACAGCTTCAGTCGACATCTTTAGGTTTTGTTGTAGTAGGTTTTAGGGTTTCTTCTTAGACAGAGTTTCCACACAAGCTCTGATACCACTTGTTGGATCGATGTACTCTAACCAAACTAACTTAAATAGCTTGTTTAAGGTTTAACAACCTCGGATAAATCCTAAGTTATTAACAATGAAACATTGAGTAATCTTTATTAAGTACGCGGAATTTACTTAATAAATCTAAAAAGAACAACTTTTATTATTAACTCTAAATCTGCTTATTATGTAGATACTTCAACAACTCGAAGAATATCGAACTTCTCTAAAACTCTAAGACTCTAATGATACGTGAACTCTAAGACTCGTACATCTAATGCCAATCTAGGGGTCCTTTTATAGGCTCAAGAATAACCCTAGTCGGTTTACAAATTGCATCCTTGTACGACAAGTAATCCAATATAGAATAATCTAGAATTACAAGACTTTCCATAAATGAATAAAACAGTTCTTTTAATCTTGCAGTACTTTGACTTCATGTGCAGTACTTTGACTCTTTGACTTTTTTTAGTTCTTTGTCATTCTGCAGTACTTTGTTAATCTTCAGCACTTTAACTTGTTCAGCACTTTCATATCCCGACAGCATCTTATCATGCTTATGTGTCCTTGATAATAATTAGATGATGGATTATAATGATTTTGATGATGTCGATTGGTGATGGTCTCGTGTCATGATTTTGAGTCGAACTTTCGTAAACCGTTGTTTCATTCATTCGGATGGCCAAATAAGTGGTAATCGGTTTTGATTATTAATAATGAATTCATGTCCATTAATGTTATAATGATATGTGAAACCAGTAAGTGTTTTCAGATGATAAATTGGACTAACGTGTGATTATTTGGGTAACGTTGAATCATTGGTATGAATCAGATTTTGGGAATCGAATGACATTTCAATTAACAGCCTTAATTGAATAACAAATTAATTGTGGTGTTTTGGGTAATTGGTAAGTTATTGACAAATATTAGATTTGATACCCGTTAATCGGTTGTGTTTGGGAAATTGAATGAGCCGATTGGAAGTGTTTAATGATGTTGGGTATGTTTGATTGTCTTTCTAGATGGCGAGATTGGTATGAGATTGCTTGGGAAATTAATTAGAATTGTGAAATTTGTTTATTTTGGATTCATTGGTATATATGTCAACTTTGCGCTACGTCAGGTGCTATCGTGACTCTCTAGTCTCGACTACCATGACAACGCCGTATCGTGGTCTTTAGTATTTCTGTGGGCAATATGATTGTGTCAAAACTGAAAGTCATGATTAGGAATTGGGAACTCGAAACGAATAATGACTCGAAATTCATATTGAAGTTTTATCGAAATTTTTATCGAAGTTTTTATCGAAATTTATATTGAAGTTTTTGTCGAAAATTTTATTGAAATTTTCATTGAAATTTATAAGTGAGATGAATGAATTTATATTGAAATTTATATCGGAATTTAAGTTGAAATTCATATCCAAGTTTATATCGAAATTCTATATTAAAATTTTATATCGAAATATTTGAATTTACATTGAAAATTTTATTGAACTTTATATTGAAACAGATAAATTTATATTGAAATTTATCTCGAAATTTATATATATATATATATATATATATATATATATATATATATATATATATATATATATATATATATACATACTAGTAAATAGTACTGGAAGATATAAATGATAAATGGTTTTGTACTGAGCATTCGATAACAAGGCTTGCATTGTTATTCGACATTTTTTTTACAGAGGGAACCAACGTTTAAAAATAGAAATGTTTTGTAATAAAGGAGTCATTAAGTGTTTCTAGGGTACGTTTATTGAAGGGTGTCATTTATGAATATTTAATGTCATTTATGTGTTGTGCATGGGTTACGGATGACCTAACATTAATAGCGTCGATCCACGTGGATAACGGACTTATTAGGTTGACGAACCTAATAGGCGCCCGCTATGTACGTAGGATGATGTTATTAATGGGTGAAATATCCTTATGACTCGTTAAGATGTGTTTGGTTTTGGGATGATAAGCGACATGAATAAATGGTTGAGTCTATCGAATTGACGAATTCGATAAGATCTAACTATTTATTACGAAACTTATTAAACTATGAAGTTTATCATTTAGACGTCTCATTGTGTCATTATGAGTCGCATTATGGTTAATTGGGTGCATTCATGGTGTTTGACGAGTCGATAACACACACACACGATGATACCTAACGCTAATAACTAAATGGAACAACGAGATATTTTTTAGATGAGGAAATGAATACATTTTGGGCATATAACATTGAAGTTGGGAATATATAGTAAGAATTGGTTATAAACTGGTTGTGCCTTGCTTAATAAAAATTTATCGAACCTCGATTTAATATAGACTGATCACCTATATTTAGGCAGAGACATCAGGACATGGATTGATCACCTATGTCCGTCTCAGAGGTGAATTTTGCAATACGGGGAATTGTTATAGCAAAATTGTGTTCGGATTTGAGATTGGTTTTAAGAACGATAAACTTAAGTTGGACTCACACACTCACACTCACTAAACATCACGAAAGCCCGCACTCACACACGACACACTGGCATCGTAACACCTTTTGAATCGTAACACTCCTGGCATCGTTATACATCTCCGTTTTTGCGAAATTTTTGGTAGTAACACTTGAGCGTAGTTCGCCATAAGTCGGGTGAGGCCCGATTGGCACTGTGTGCGTCCGAGTTGCTTATCGACATAAGCCTCGTTGATCTATTCGAGCATTTAAAATTGTTTTGAGCTGTTTTGGATTTGGTCTAGACTATTTTGGATTTGGAATTGGATTTTGGTTTTTGGATTTTTGATTTTGAGATTTTGATCTCGTTTCGAGTTTTAACTCGTCACTTTAGGCGTTATTCGATTTCGAAAAGACATTCGGTCGCATTACGATAGTAACCGTAGTGGAATTATTATTCCACCGTATTTCGATAGTAATCTTGTTGAGAATTATCATTCCACATCATTTCAGTAGTATCACCTTGGATTTGGCATATTACCTTGTTTCGTTGGTAACCCTGTTACCGACACTTATACCTCAAGCCTAGTCCTGAACCGATTGTTGAGAAAACTTCTGAAACCTTGCCATTCATTCAATGTTGATTTTAACGACTTCATCTAGTCGACGTTGCTTCGCCATCAGCTTTCAGTTAAGGTAGTACCTTACGTGATGTTGATGTCGTACCTTATCCTCTGTGTAGGAACCCCTATCGATAAAGATCTAACAACTTTTTTTAAGTGAAGTTGTTCACCAAGGAATTATCCTTAGATATTGTTTCGTCGATGATTGACTCTAGTTACATTTGAACCCTCAACATTCTTTGTCAACAATAGACTGCTACATCACACCACCGGTAATGGTAATACCTACCCGATTTTTAACAATATGGTACCTTACACACCATAGATGAGAAATTCTCTAGTATACCTATTTATAGCCATTGACGTTCACTCGTGTGTAGAAAATGATTTGGATATCGGTTGGTAGTAACTTCTTTTGGGAGATTATGACTTTGGAGTTGAACCTTGAAACCTTTTTGCGTTAAGTGTTAAGTGAACCAATGGGTCAATCGACTGACTGTGGTTAGTAACCAATACTCTCTTTTAGGAGTTGCACTTTCATCTCTAACCTAGAGGTCATGCTAAGTCAACCGACCGATTACTGGTAGTAATCAACACTTTCTAATAGAGACATACTCTGAACTTTCTAGAATTCCCATCTAGTGGAGATTCCATGCTCAGCAGAAATCTTGAAATCCTAAGGAGAAATCGGAACCAAGTTCTCTAAGAACAATCACATAATCCTTCTCTCATCCTTTGAGAAGCAGCTACTAACCTTTCGAACCTCTCACCAAACGATAAGCTACACCATATGTTAGGATTTAGTAAATCCGGTTATTAAAGTATCGGTCACCTCAAGACTTACCTACATTGACGAGAACCTTGTTGCTGAAATTAGAACAACTGAAACTTCAAATTACCAAAAGGAAGGTATTAAAGGATGACTCCAATGCTACACTTCAGGTAATCCACAACCAATTTCAGCCATTCATCAATGGGGAATATTCCGCAGACTTCGATCAACACGTGACTGGAATTTCCTTCAAAAAACATATTGGAATGGAAATTCAGGAATTCATTGAGACATTTATCCAACTCATGGATAATATGGAAAAGTACATTGAGGAAGCTGCACAAAATGATGAAAACGTGAATGAGTGTCAGGTACAATTGAGATATAGTAGTGTTGAGTTGGATAATGCACCAGATGATGGATCAGTTGACACTGAATACAGAGACTCAGAGATAGATAAGCTTGACACAGCCAGCGGTCTAGTGACTCTTGTTACACATGATGTGGATGCAGATATCAGACCGACAATTGAACATGTGTCATGTAATGAGGTACCGTTAACTATTTAATATAGTGCATCTGCTAATTTACCTAAACATACTGATCTTAATACTCAACATGATTCTACTAAATGTTCCTTGGTTGAGGCTGAGTCTAATAATTTCAAAACAAATGAAATGGTTGATAAAAAGGTTTTAGATGAACTTTCAAACAAATTCTCAAAACTTGAAAAACATTGCATTTCACTTGAAATTGCAATACAGAGTAAAGATGAAAGTCTTCAACTTAACAAACCATGTAAATATCCGGAACTTCCTGAATTCCGTGTACTTTTGAAATTAACACTTTGAAAGCTCAGCTTCAAGACAAAGAGTCAACTATCAACAATTTGAAGAAGCATATTTCTAATATGCATGTGAAAAGTAATTTGGTTACAAGTAATTCTGATGTCAATACTATTGATGATATTCAAATGAGAAATGATGAATTAGCGGTTTGTGTGGCCAAATTACTAAAGGCAAATGAGTCTTTTAGAAAGCATCACATAGAACTAAGTGACTCTGTTAAAGAAGCTAGAACTAAGTCAATGGAACAAACAAACTCTTTGATAGCAAAAATTGATGAACTCAAAGCTCAAATTCAGGAAAAGAGTTTCGCTATTGTTGCCTTACAAAATGAGCTTAGGAAAATTGTAGGGAAAAGTGTGAACACCAAGTTTACAAAACCATCAACCTTGGGGAAACCAGTTTCTCATCCCATTAGAAACCGGTCCATTGTTAGGCAGCCTACTGCGTTTACATCCGAAAGACCAAAATTTTCTAAAACACGGTTTGCCTCCCAAGTTGATGAGAAACATGTTTTGTCAAAACCAGTCACTTCACCTGAGTTACCTAAGAATAAGGCTTCTAGCTCAGTTAACCCTCAACAAGTAGCCACTTCTACTCCCAGCACCTCTAGGATTAGTTCGAAAACAGTGTCAAAACCAAGCATTAAAACCCAGAATTCATATGATATGAATGACTTGTGGAATAACTATTATCTAGAAGAAGCTAAGAAAAAGGCACATATTCGAAAAGACGGAATTTTAGGTGGAAGACCTAGGGTGATGAATTCTTCGAGATTTCAAGGCACTGCTAGTAGTTCTAAACCATTACCTAGGAACACCAATCTAAATACTAGGGATTGGCTTGGATCTAAGACTAGTTGCATTTTGATTAAAGCTACTCCCATAGCAGATCACTCTAAGAAATCTAGATCTATTTCTGAATCCAAACAAGCTGTTTGTTCGCAGTGTCTGAAATGTATCTTTAATGCAAATCATGATAATTGTCTCACAAAATCCCTAAAGAAAGTAAATGCTCATACAAAGGTTCAACCTGTTAAGTCTAGGATTTTCACTAAGTCATCCACTGTGCATACGAAGCAAAACAAACCAAAATCTTCGCCTAGATGGATACCAACTGCTAAATCAGTGGAATCTAGGAATAAGGATAAGTCTTCCACTATGCGTAAGAAGCCTAACAATCCTAGACCTTGCCATAATTGGATACCATCTTGTAGAATGTTTAAAGATGCTGGACATAGGTGGATACCTACCCAAAAGCTGTTTACCGATGACAAAATCAAGGTTGACTGTGAAGCCCCAAAGGGTTTGGATACTAATGTCACTAACCAAAATATATGCAATCAAGTTTGTAATATTAGTGCAGGTAGTCCTTACTCAGTTGCAGATACTTCGATCCTTCACTACATGGACTGGCTTAAAGTATGGATTACAAATGGATTGATATCTCATAACTTACGGGTTCAAGTAACTCAATCTTGATATTCATTCAGCTATGATGTATGAACACAACATTTCAAGCCTCGTACTCTAAAGAAAAGAAAAGTGTACGTCTGAGTGCGCTTTATCTTCAAAAGAAGAAAAATCTTCTTGTGACGTATGAACACAACAGTTCATGCCTCGTACTCTAAAGAAAAGAAATGTATACGCTTCAGTGCTCTTTATCTTCAGAAGAAGAGAAATCTTCATGTGTATTACCATTCTCATCGACATTCTTCATCAACAACCTTAATGTTTCTCCCATGCTCATTCAGTCATCAAGAGGAATCTACTTACCATTGATCATATTCTTATTCACTTGGTTAAATCAAAAATGGCAACTTTAGATGCAATTTTTGAGGGGGAGAAGAGTGAATATACTTCATGTTGATGCATGTTTGAATAATGGTCATACGACTCTCCTCCAACACCTAATGTCTCACTTACTAAGGATAAATGGGAGTTATTGTTTGGAATTCATTGTTTCTAGATATGTTTGATGAGTAGTTCCATCCGCTAGCGAATGTTGATCATCTAAGAAGTACAACTCAGACTATTCAAGAAGCCTAATCTTCAGTTATTCCTCAAGGCATTGTTAATGACTATCATTGTTGTTGCACTCATGAATAATGATCCGCTCTTTGGTACTTCTTTGCCAAATATTCACAGAGTACTGTTCATTAATAATGATCCGCTCTTTGGTATCCCTTTGCTAAATCTTCACGGATTATTGTGCACTCTATAAATCAACCACATGAACATTAAGGAAAATGATTACCTCATCTGCTCAAAGATATTATTGGTGAGTCTTCCAGATCAGTCTCTACATGAATAGCTTTTGGAAGAATGCATTGATTTTTAGGAATCATTTGTTGCGGTTCATTCAGAGGGTCAATGTACATCCGATTGTATGTTGTTTTCACGTGTTGGGCATTTGACTCAAGTTGATGACTTCAGAGTTAATCATTTATCACTTATTTGAGATTGAAGTTGGCTCACAACAAAGGCGTATTCTTATTTGATAACTTGCTTGGGCTTAAGATTTTGGGTTGAAGACTTGGTTTATCTAGTTACCAGCAGTCGGGGTGGTTGGTTGAAGACCTGGTTAACTATCACTATTAGGAGTTACGTTGTTTTACTCAGTGTCACATGCAGATTATGATGTGGATAATCTCAAGAGGTGTTATTGTCTCATACTTTGTTTGAGTAGATTTGCTTGAAGCATAGATTCTCGACACCATTCTTCCATCATTAAGTGCAAGCTTAAGATACAAATGTAGGGAATTCGACTTCAGTTTCAAGTTTGGTATATCGGGTTTTCTTCAACAGTGCTCACTTCAAATTGTCTACATATGGGTTGATAAAGATAGTCAGAGAGAGTTTCTGTAGCAGTTGATTCTCACAGGATTCATTTGAGCTAATTGTTGTTCTTCTCTATTTCAAGTTTATTTACTAGGGTGCAGGATTACTCCCCTTTACCCAAAAAAAAAATATTTGGTATGTATAATGTGTTGCTGTTTCTGAGGTATCAAAACCAGCAAGGGGGAAGGAGACATACATCTAAACACACAACGAGTACACACGATGAAACTAATACTTCTTCTCTATTGATGTAATCCCGGGAAAGACAAATGTCATAACCATAGAGAAACTCAGTGTTTACTCATAGCCTTTGGTGTGTTATTGCAACTATTTGGGGGAAGGATGTATTATTCCAACTATTTAGGGGAAGGATATATTATTCTAACTATTTGGGGGAAGGATGTGTTATTCCAACCATTTAGGAGGAAGTGGTCTCTGGATACTTTTGGTATGTGTTAACTCAGCCTTCAGTAGAAAGAAATATGAGAAGAATATTTGGAACGTGAGATGATATTGCTTATCGACATCTTCTACATGACTTATGATAAAGTGCTTCCAGTTAGTGTTTCATTTACACAATGTAATGATGATTCCGATGAGGTCACAACCATCAGGGGAGAGATATGTGTACATCAGGGGAGAGATATGTAATGATGATTATGATGATAAAGTTACCGTGATGTTGTTGTTTCTACTCTGGTTGGGTACTTGTGTACATAATGGGCTGATTGGTTATATGGAAGATATCTAGAATGCACTTGGCAAAATGAAGATGTTGATGTATTGTTCCCCTGAATAGACAACTGGTCAATCTCGAAGAGTAATGTGTACATCGGGGACGTACAACAGGTTCATGTGATCGGTCTTGATAACGCTACACGCGTCGTTCGGGGTCAAGGAAACTTCCTTTTCTTCGAGCAAGTTTTATAACACCCTAGGCAGTGAACCTAATCGTTGTAGTGTAGTAATTAGGGTAAGCCACGGGTATTGATATCGTTCTCTAGGGGAATAGGAATGCTAGTGAGAAGTTACTATGCTAAGGTTAAGGTTGAGGAAGATTATTTTTTATCTTTTTTATGTTTTATGAAATGGAAAGGTACGAATCTTGGGTATTGGATTTGGGGGAGGGTTGGTATTTCTACCGATTACTCTACTATTATCTAATTATCTAAACTAAGGTTGTGGGAGTCTATGTCTAATTAATGTGTGCTCGTATGATAGTTTAAAGATGTGTTTACTTAGGTTGTATTACTCCTTAATTATCTCTTATTGATGGTTGAGTAGTCACGTCTTATTCATAGTTGCGTTGTGTGTCTAAAGTTGTAGGGTATGCGTTTCTCCCTAACTCTTTGAACTTACCAAAGGGTCTTGTCTACAAACCCACTAGGGATGATAAACTCTTACTCTAAGGCACTCTTTGGATGGTTTAGCCTACAACTACTCAGGTAATTATATTCTAAGGTTCACAAAGATGAATCAAGCATTAAGTACACAACGAATGACCTATCGCATTACTAGATCATATATCAACTAAGATAAGAAACAACCAATCAATATTCAATAATTAAGTTTCATACTTCCTAAGCAAACACACAAATAAATTAGCCGGACATGGAGAACATGCAAGCATACACACAAACAATCAAACACATAATTGAATTAATGATGTAAAGACTTATCTTGATGTAAGATAGGGTTTAAAACCCTAAAATACTGTACAAGACACCTTAGGTTCGGTTTTAGGTTTTCACTCCAAAAAGACTCTCTTAAAACTAAAAAATTCGGATTCTATATATAAGATTACATATGCGACGGCGTCACCTTATGCTTAGTGACGCCGTCGTGTCGCCATCATTAGGGTTTCGTCTTGGCCACGTTAACCTTGAGACGGCGTCACCTTATGTCCGTGACGTCGTCCTCTTCAGCTTCTGACGTCGTCTGGATTGCATCTAGGCCGTCTGAGTAGCGACGGCCTACTCTTTCACAACTAGACGTCGTCGCTTGAAAATACGGGTTTTGGGTTCTGGACCGTCACAACAATTTTGGGACGGCGTCGCCATTAGCACCTGACGCCGTCGCCTTCTATTTTCAGCAACTGTGAGTGTCTCGATTTTGACTTTAGCCATTTTCTTCATGTATTCGCACCTTTTCGTCCAAATAAGTGCCATTCCAGCATTTTGCCTTCAAGAAACCTAAAAAGTGAAAAGGAACGATATTAAGCAATAACGGATACAAAAGTGATCAAATAAGGTCTTAAACGACCCCTCAAAAAGATACCTTTTAAAACCTTATCAAATATCCCTACACTTGTTATTTGCTTGTCCTCAAGCAAATGTGCTTTTAGCCAATTAATTTATAAGTTAGGGGTTATGAAGCATTAATTCAAAATGGTCCACAACACATATAAGCCCCAAAAAAGTCATAACAAGCACGGAAATTACATACTAGCACCTCACATAGGGTGTTTGGATACTCACATCTCTCTCGGGTGTATATATGAAATATAACAAATAGGAAATTGAAGATAAACACTCATTAACCGGTCCTAGTACATAGATTACCATAGGCTTGAGAATAGATCAAACCTTTATCGCTTTGGCGTAAGCACCTAGGAAAGACTATCAAAGAGGTCTTTTAAAGGGTTGTAATGTTAGGCTTACGGTAGGGAAACAAGGGTTTGGTGGGGTAGGCTATTTAGTGGTGGCAAGTCAAAAATCTCTATGTTAAATGCATACGAAGAATGAAGCCAAGACTCGACACTCTAAACTCTACATAACTGAAATAAACAAACATAAATTTAAAGATAAATGTAGGATGGTAGCCCGTTTTTTTTTTCTTTTTTTTTTAACTCTATTTTTTTTTCTTTTTCTTTTTTTCGATTTTTTTTTCGATTTTTTTTTTATTTATTTATTTTTTCGTACACTTTTACTCTACCATCCTCTACGGTAACATCAAAATAATAAGGATTTATAGGCACATCCCTACACTTGAGTTTTTATTATTCTAACACTAATTTGACCCGATTTGAAAAGATCAAAACACTTGGGGTACATTATTACGCAAACAAAGGGAATTTGAATTTTTAACGTTCCCTTCCCATCATTTCATAAACTTTGACTTTTCCCATGAATCCCAATCGTCCCAAAACTGTATACAAAGGATATGACTCGACTTAGCAACTTATGCAAACAACTAGATAATTGAACTAAGGGTTTAGGGTGATAATAAACATTTGCACTAAAAGTGAGTGCATAAGGGGTAGGCTAAGGCGATTTGGGTGTATATTTGGGGGTGGGGTGTAAACAATGCTCTTCATTGATATTCGAAAAACCGAAACATCACGATAACCGCGAAAAGGATAGGCTCTGAGGGGTTAACTAGGGGTATCGTGTACTAAAAATGAGCACAACGCAAAGGGTGTGGGGGAATTACTCAACCGATATGGAAGAAGTAATTATATTACAGGTATCAAACAAGGGTTATCCTAATGCCTCTTATCATTTAGTTATTCCTAACTACATAAGTGTAGCCTCACTTGTGATCTCGGAATGCATCACAAAACAAGTTCTAGAATCTATTATACTACCGGTTCACACTCTAAGCATTAAAGATGATTGCTTTAATTCCTACTAATCTAAGGGCGATCCTCACATTTTGGTGGAATTTGGGTGGTAAAGGGTTTTTGTGCTAGTCATGCAACTTCCTATCCATGAGACGCTTTTGTTAAGACTAATGGCCCACTTTTATATGTCATGAAAAATTTTAAATTTGGTGCCAAAATTACCCTAACCGACATTTTCTCATTGTTTATTACATAATCACAATTGGACAAAGCAAATAGTCAAGGATAAGCATAGTTTCAAAGTTCCCGTTTTATTTTCCCTCCCTACACTTAAACTGAACATTGTCCCCAATGTTCCCCGAAAGTATCAAAGTTATGATAAAAGAAGGTAATTAAAAACGAAAGAAACTAGTACTCCCCTGATTAGCTCGGTAGGATCCGTGTGTGAAGTAGTGGTTAAATTCTTTTCAAGAAGAATTATTGCGTGAAAAGCTCCTTCCAATCTTATGTAACTTCTTCTTGACAAACTAAACCTGTACACTTGAAGAAAACAAACGAAACCTTCGCGTAAAATCGGCGATAATATTATATATAAGACTCGATTTAAACTAGGATATAATGCTTGTGGAATGGATGTTTACAGAATTTCTAAGAAAATTAAGACTGGAAAATTCCAAAATTTATAAGTAGCTCAGAAACGAGAAAAAGTAATCTCTGATGTTTTACTCCTTCGACGCCGTCAGTTGCAATCCCGACGCCGTCAGTTATCCCCGACAAAACTAGTCTGCTATTTTCTGGAAAAAATTTTGGAAAATTTACATCTTTAGAATCTGGAAAAAATTTCTGCAAAACATCCATTATGACTCGATACAAGCATTTGACACGAACAAACAAACATAAATATCTTTTAGTTAATTGTTATTCTCATGTTTACGTTTCTTTTGAAAACGTGTGTAATCCTCCCTACACTTATCCCTTATGTAAAATACCTTTATATGCAATTAAGACGAGGAGACGAGGTTAAAAACAAAATAAAGCATTTTTACAAATTTAAACATGAGGATAAACAATTAATAAAAGATATATGACACTAACAAGCAAACAATTAAACATGGGTTGCCTCCCACGAAGCGCTTTTCTTTATTTAAGAGTCTTGTAGCTAGACTCATAGTCGTGCTCCTACGTTTCCTCACGCATCCTCAATGAGAATTCTATCATGTTGACAAAATCTTCATCGACTCTATACCTAGGCCCTAAAGTCAAGCAATCCTTATAATAATGCCTCCTTCTTTCCCACATGAATTTATAACCTTTTTCAACATCTTCCTTACTTTTGTCCTCAAAAGCTTTGATGTTGTCTCGATCATAAATGGACAAGTGGCCATACTCAGTTGTTTACCAAGGCATCCTATAGGTGATCTCATCGGTTCCTCCCTTGAACCTAACCGTTCCATCATGCTTGTTATGGCTCATTCTAGATGTTTCAACAAACGGTTTCCCTAGCACTACTTGGGATAAGCTATAGTCAATGACGCATCCTACATCTTCTAGGACCATAAAATCAACTAGGTAGGTGAAATTTCCTATAAAGACATGCACGTCCTTGACTATTCCCACAAAGTTGCAAACTCCTCCCAGATACTTAGGGTCTCTCCTAATATTGAGTCGCTCATTCATAATGTCATTGTAGACAGCATATGACATTACATTGATGGGGGATTCCGTGTCTATGTAAGCGTGGTCGATACTCCTATATCCGATCATACAAGGGATTTTTAGGTTCCAGGTATTTCCCCTCCTAATCTTTGGGCATATCCTAATGATAGGTGATCGTGGATTATCGATTATGTATTGATGGTATGCAATCTCTTCCTTAGTGGGGTAAAGATTGAAGTAAGCACTATTTTCCACATCCACGTTGTTGTTTATCATGCCTTTTTCCGAATTACTGCTAATCATAGAGCCAACCATAGCAGACTACTTTCTCAACAAAGCTTCCCTAATTGTACTATCGAATATTTTCAGAAATCAAGGTCGGTGTTTCTAATCACATAGCGGCTTCGACGGTTGTGTTGGTTATTGGGTTGGGTTTTGAGTGACATTGAAATTTTTTGTGTTGGGTTATTAAGTGGTGGTTGGTTATCATTCTCCATGATGAAGAGTGATGGGATTACGAACAAAGGTCACGAAGAAGGGGGATAGACTAAGAGAAAGCTAAAATGAGAAAAAATTACTTGATAGGAATCAAGCAAAGAACCTAAACGAGGTGGACTACTAACTAGCTATTCTATTCGGCGCCAAAAACATGGTAACGCTACACGCGTCGTTCGGGGTCAAGGAAACTTCCTTTTCTTCGAGCAAGTTTTATAACACCCTAGGCAGTGAACCTAATCGTTGTAGTGTAGTAATTAGGGTAAGCCACTGGTATTGATATCTTTCTCTAGGGGAATAGGAATGCTAGTGAGAAGTTACTACGCTAAGGTTAAGGTTGAGGAAGATTATTTTTTATCTTTTTTATGTTTTATGAAATGGAAAGGTACGAATCTCTGGTATTGGATTTGGGGGGGGGGGTTGGTATTTCTACCGATTACTCTACTATTATCTAATTATCTAAACTAAGGTTGTGGGAGTCTATGTCTAATTAATGTGTGCTAGTATGATAGTTTAAAGATGTGTTTACTTAGGTTGTATTACTCCTTAATTATCTCTTATTGATGGTTGAGTTGTCACGTCTTATTCTTAGTTGCGTTGTGTGTCTAAAGTTGTAGGGTATGCGTTTCTCCCTAACTCTTTGAACTTACCAAAGGGTCTTGTCTACAAACCCACTAGGGATGATAAACTCTTACTCTAAGGCACTCTTTGGATGGTTTAGCCTACAACTAATCAGGTAATTATATTCTAAGGTTCACAAAGATGAATCAAGCATTAAGTACACAACGAATGACCTATCGCATTACTAGATCATATATCAACTAAGATAAGAAACAACCAATCAATATTCAATAATTAAGTTTCATACTTCCTAAGCAAACACACAAATAAATTAGCCGGACATGGAGAACATGCAAGCATACACACAAATAATCAAAGACATAATTGAATTAATGAAGTAAAGACTTATCTTGATGTAAGATAGGGTTTAAAACCCTAAAATACTGTACAAGACACCTTAGGTTCGGTTTTAGGTTTTCACTCCAAAAAGACTCTCTTAAAACTGAAAAATTCGGATTCTATATATAAGATTACATATGCGACGGCGTCACCTTATGTTTAGTGACGCCGTCGTGTCGTCGTCATTAGGGTTTCGTCTTGGCCACGTTAACCTTGCGACGGCGTCACCTATGTCCGTGGACGCCGTCCTCTTCAGCTTCTGACGTTGTCTGGATTGCATCTAGGGCGTCTGAGTAGCGACGGCCTACTCTTTCACAACTAGACGTCGTCGCTTGAAAATACGGGTTTTGGGTTCTGGACCGTCACAACAATTTTGGGATGGCGTCGCCATTAGCACCGGACGCCGTCGCCTTCTATTTTCAGCAACTGTGAGTGTCTCGATTTTGACTTTAGCCATTTTCTTCATATATTCGCGCCTTTTCGTCCAAATAAGTGCCATTCCAGCATTTTGCCTTCAAGAGACCTAAAAAGTGAGAAGGAACGATATTAAGCAATAACGGATACAAAAGTGATCAAATAAGGACTAAAACGACCCCTCAAAATGGTACCTTTTAAAACCTTATCAGGACTTCATCAGTTATTCCGGATTTGATAACCACTGAGACGAGCAATGTTTCAACTTGTTTCTTTCGTGTTCTCGTGTTCTTTGGGGTGCTGAGCTTCATTCAATGAGACCATTTTTATTCACTTCTACTTCTGGGGGAAATGGTCTTTATTCTTAGTTTGTCGGTTTGGGGGGAAGCTACCAAAGTCTCACTTTCAGAAGGCTCATGTTCTATCTTCTATTCTAGAGCCCTTGGAAGCTTTGGTGGTGGATGTTTAAGAGATGATAAATTCCATCTTCTACGACGTGCTGCTCGATATCCTTATCTCGGTACTCGTATCATCATCTTCTTAAACTATTTCTCTATCTTGTATATATTTATTCGAAAAACAAAATACAAAATTACAAAACCTTCAAAAAGCAAATAGAAAATTATAAAACTTTAAAAAATCCATAAAAATTTGAAAAATCTTGAAAAACTCCACAAAATATTGTCATTTTGTCTTGCTTTTCTTGATTCGATTATATCTACGGTCTTTGTGTTGTCATTCAAAGAATGACACGGGACTTTAGATGTTGTTCGAATGTTTTTTAAATATATATATATATATATATATATATATATATATATATATATATATATATATATATATATTTTTGGGAGAAAGTGAAACTATGGTTTATAGTCATTTCAGTCTATAACCCATTTTTAAAGAAAGAACAAAGCCATGCTTTATCTTGTTTTTCAAATCTCATGCTCTGATTCTATAAACAATTATTTGTTATCTAATGAAAACCAATTACTTTGAAAAATAACTCGGACTCAATTTTTGAAAATCATCTGGACTTATTTGTCAAAATATATATCTCTCAATCAACAACTTATGTCATTGATTGAGGGGGAGAATGATTTTTAATCAAAAGGTTATTTTTCATACAATTGTTTTCAAAAGATATTCATGCATTTTTAATCTTTGGTGTTTAAAGTCTCATATTTGATCCTTATCGGTTAAATGTTTTCATAAGCATGTCACAATTCTCCTTAAAAGCTTTCAAAATCAACTTAAATCTACGGAGATCACAAATCTCAAATGATTTGAAAATTGTGATCGGGGGAGAACTTGTGATTTAAATTGGATTTAAACAGATAATTCGATAAATTGTTTTATAATGATGTACAAGCTCTCCTTCCCACATACGCCAAACGATTTCAAATTTTCCATGCACTTGTTGAGGGGGAGCATCTATCTTAAACCAAAAAGGATTGAAACGTGATTGATTTATTACAATGTGCAGTATTTCTTTAATATGTGCAAAACACTTTCAAATATCTATGCACATATTGAGGGGGAGAAACTATTTTGAAAAACTCATCCTTCCCCAATATGCTTTATTTACTTTATTTGTTCAGGGAAGTGATGTTGATATCTTTTAGAAAATGGTAATCAAAGAAGTTAATCTTTCCTCTCGCCTCCGTGTGCGAAAACGATTTCAAATACTTGATGCACATGTTGAAGGGGAGCTCCTCTTTTTCTAAAAATATCAAAAACAATTCAGGTACCAAATGCCTTGATTATATATCACAAGTATCTGGATTGATTTTCAAATGGTTTTCAATTGCATCCAATGGTAGATGAACAATACCAAATAGACCAACCAAATTTACTTTATGTATGGTGATATAAGGAGGGTTAGGTTAGGTATTCGTTCCCATGATTCCGCCAGAACCGGAGGGATCTACCCAGGGACAATCCACTAGTTAGTGTAGAAGTCCTTAGGTATGATGATAAAAGGAGAAAAGTGAGATATGGGAAGAGTGCAAACTGAGACTGAGCTAGTACTAGAATAAACCCAACAAGGTTCTAGTTATGAAGTCTTGGTAAGCACTGAAGGGGTTGAAGCATGAAAAAGAATTAAAAGTGAAAAGGGTGAAAATTAATAGCCCTCCAATTATTCAACCTTAGGGCAGAAACCGGGTTCAATTCATATTCTACTGGTGGTTACCAAGGTAACATCGATACTGAAGACAAGATGTCATGGACCCAGTGACGCACTGCACTACAACTTCCCAAGCCACTCAAGTTCCTCTTAAAAGGACTTGTTTCATTCTCACAGGGAACCGACATTATCTATCGACTTTCTCTTAGAGAATGTTGATATTGAAGAAGGAGACTCTCTCCCTAGTCTCCGGCATAGGATCCAAATATGCACAATTAAGTCTAAAGCCACGAGATCATCAAATAAATATCTTTAGGACAATGTCAATGAAGACTCTCTGTTTCACACAATGTGGAAAGAGAGATTATATCTTTTGAGTCCTACGCATTATCCTTGTGGTATTGCCAGAACATCTGAGTGATATGTAATCATATTCACAATGAAGATGGAAAGCCTTCTAGAGCCAACATCAAACAAGCTCTTGGTAGGTGACATGTGAGATTTATTCAATAGATCAACCATGTGACAACTGAACAGAAACAATGGGTCGATTCATTCTTTTGAATCAATCCTGGTTCAGGTTATGGATTGACGGATACCTTTGAAAAACCGGTCGCTGTGCATTAAAATTCTTTTCTTTAGCACATCGACTGTGTATTAATATTTCAAATATAAAAGGTGTTTATGATTGATAATTGATTTTTCTCAAAACCTTCGTTGTATTGCAAAAACAATTCATATTGAGCGGTACACGATTGTTCTTCAAATCTCTTTTCATCAATCAGTGAATCTCAAATTCGCTGGTTCACTCACTACATGTTGTCTTCTTTAAGACGTTCCGGTGTGAGAACGGCTAGAGCAGCTGCAAAACCCTGTCAAGGAAATTCTTCAGAATTATACCTGTTCACAGGCATTACTTGTACTGATCAACGGGGAACCATGGGTCGTGTACCTCAATTCAACGAAAGTGATCAAAGACACTTTCGTGTGTTTTATCGCTAACTGTTGTATGCAGGTATACCCGACGTTTGTAGCTTATCAGAATGAAGCGGTCAATCCATAGCCGCATGCTCACACAACACATTCATTTCAAAAGAAATCATGATTAGTGCATCAATGACTCTGATATTTTCACTCCATGCTTCTGCTACGCTACGATGTTGCCAATATCACGAATCAACAAAAGCTTCCGCTACTCTGATGAAAAGAAATCATGATCCAGAATGTGAGCATGTCGGTCCAAATGTCACAACATCACATACTATCAACACCACAATGGATGATTCAGAAATGTATGATTGCGGATGATTTCAATGCTGGCTCAAAACTCACTATCACGTGGATCAGTTAAAGACCTCCACTTGGATTTATCAAACATGCAATAATGAAGAATCAATGACTACGAGCTTCAGATCAAAGATCAATATCAAGAATTCAAGAACAATCTTAAAGATATATCTGTTTGTATTCTTTGTATTTTTGAGGTGACCTCCTTTAGGGGGAGATTGTTAGGATTTAGTAAATCTGGTTATTAAAGTATCGGTCACCTCAAGTATATGTAATTGTTAGAAAGCTCGTAGTCGTTGTTATTTATTGTTAGGAAGCATTTAGTTATGTAACACTGTGGAGGACGGACGGGTCTTTACCCACTGTATGCCTGATCCACAGCCCGTTGGTGGCGATTTGTAAGACACTATAAATACTCTCTACTTTCCAAGGTAGAGAATTGGAGCTCATAATAATACTTTCATTTTCTCTCACTAAGTTCCCAAACCTCTAACTCTTTCTCTTTCTAAAACCTCATCTTGTACGCCTGCTTGTGTTTATGATACGATGTGTTTGTGAAATCCAATATGTTACACCATAGACGAAACCTTGGAAGTAGATTCCCGCCTTTACCTAAGTGGTTTTTAGTATCCTTACCAACCTATTCACCTCCCGCGAATTAGTAAAAAGGGAAAGTATGGACGACAATGCTCGTCTGTCCCCATATAGATATAGCAACACTAGAGGACCCATCTATCTTCTTTTAAGGAGATGAGGAAGTACCAAATCCTCTTCTCCGGTAAAGTGACTTGCTCCAAAAAGCTAGACCTCACCTTTGAACTTTAGCTCCCTACCTTATTTCAATTATGGAACTTCGATTAAAAAGGAAATTACCTTGATCTGTTTTCTTTATCTGAGATTCATTTGGTTGGTATACACCTGATCCTCCTTCCTCAACCTTCAACTCATTTCGATATTCTTTAAGGAAGGAGTGAAATCGAAAAACCTAGGTTATACAAATGGACTTCTCCACACGTAAAGGAAACCGTGTGCTTTAGGAAAGGCTAATTTCTAATTTCCGAATTATGGCAATAGCCACACACCCATTTTTCATCTATCACTTCCTAGAACCGAGAGAACAGATCTGGATATGCGTGCAGTATACCATCTCCAGGAAAATGGCAGAAGTAGAGGAACCATTCGAACCCTAGTAGAACACGTAGCGTGCCTGTTAAGTTTGACAATGGTAGGGATAGACACCTTCCCTTGGCCAACTTCTCCTATAACCATACCTATCATTGTAGTACCTCAAAGGCACCGTAAGAGATCCTCTATGGATGTAAGAGTAAAATCAGATTATTGGGTAGAAATGGAAATACCCAACCTACCAACTCTGAACATATTGAAGAAGATACCAAGGAAACCATTCTAAGTTGAGATGGATATGTAAGTTACTCACAAATCATTTGGAGACATAGACAACGTAAGTCTCTTGAACCCTCCGAGATAACTTAGAATTAATCTTGCGAATCCACCATAAAATTATGAGGAACGAGTAGTAAACGTGGAAAATTAATCCCCGCTATAACAATCCTTTGGAAAAATCCTGGCTACATTGAGACCAGTAGCTCAGAGCCTTAAGCTACCATCGAGACAAAGTAGAGAGTTCCCAAAACTTCGTGTGTAATAGGAGGAAATGACTCACCATTGAGAAAATCTTTATCTCTTTATGAAATCCTAGTCTTTGGACACTTAAACTTCGTTGACCTATCGAAACCATAGACGATGAAATGTAGCAACTTTAGTAGAGTTGACTCTTTGTCTTCGAAGTTCATAGAAACTTGCAGTAAGATCCTTGATTCACGTAGAGAACGTGATGATAAGCCCTCGAGCTTTTGCACTCACCCCTTCCAAACTTTAACGGATGACTTGAATTGAATCGCGCGGACACGATTCCTTTAAGGAGGTGAGACTGTGACAACTCAAAAATTCCTCGATGCGTCATAATTGGAGAAACGTCGATTTGAGCGATTGTTTGATTTAATTGGAGACACGAGTCGTATTTTGTATCATTTTTATTGGAAATAATATTCTAAGAACGTTGGCGTAACTCCCGTGTCATGAATCATTCGTTTACTAAGCTAAACAAGTCCCGAACTTAAGATATCAAAAGCTTTACAAAGTTACATCTAGGGTCCTTTTTGATAATTTCATTTTAACCCTTGTGTTTACTCAAATTACAACAAAGGTCCCTCCAGGGGTATAAATACCCCCATACTCCCATCTTTCCTCATTTCCTTCTTTCTGTTTCTCTCTCTACATTTCACACACATCTCTCTCTCTCTACCATCCGGCCACCGTTGTAAAACCGCCACATGGAAAATGTAAACTTAAAACCAAATGATAGATCATGAGCTTGTGATTCCAACCATGGGTAGCACGCGCGTTAAAACTCCCAAACGTGCCCTAGATCTTGAACCCTAGTTTCGGATAATTAGGGTTTCATCTAGGGTTTGTTGTTTAATGAATGAAAACGGATTATAGTGTCGGCTGGGCCACGAGTCGTACTCGTGAATGACGCCACAGCCTCGTTTTGCTCCTCTTTCTTCTCGGTAACCATACAACCCATTTTCATATTTCATTTATTTTGTTTAAACGATTATATATGTTGTGTTTCGTGGATATAACGTGATTTAAACAAGTGAAAACGAGATACCACTATTAACGTGATTATAATTGTTTGTTTCATCCTCTTAATAAACAAGTGGTATCCTATGTTTCTTCGTAATAATCTCGTGTGGTAAGGTAACGAAAACAGGATGATCATGAGATTTGGTCTCGATTTGTAGTTGAAATATCATGTTGATGTTCTTGTTGGTTTTGGGTTAAACTCGTGAGGTATTATAACTGAAAAATGGTGTTTGGGTTACAAAGGTTGTCGTTGCTGTTTTGTGTGAGTCAACTCGGTGAGTCGAGTTGACTCTGCCGGGTCATGTGGATCGCGAGTCAGTTTGGGGAGGAATCCAGGTCGGGTTGGCTTTTGTGGAGAATGATTTATGCGGGTGATGATATTGCATATCCTTGGTTCTCATATCGTGGGTTTACAGCCGGGTTTTGACGGTTTTATTGGTCAAGTTAAAATGGGTAAATTGGTTGTCATGTGAGTTAAGCTATGTTTGGACTATCGGGACTATGACACGTGGCTAGGTCAATTGGAAACAGTTGGTATAATTAATATAAGCAAGATAAATTAAAAGTTGGAACAATTGAGACATTAACAAGGTCATAATAAAATGGTCAAGATTTGGTAAAATATAATTGTCGGGTTTTACCCGAATGACTTATTTAGTAATTGTTTAGTATGGAGGTATAAGTGATTGTATAGTTTGAGTAAAATTAGTTACGAGTTCAATATAGTTAAACTTAGGTAATTGTAACAAGGAGTATTGAAACGAGTAAGGTGGTAGCCGTTATAGATAAATGGATTAATCGGAAATATGCGAAAAGTTAATTATATATGAATTATCAATTATTAAGGGAATAATAAATGGTAAATGGAAACGATTAAACATGTGACTTAAGTGAGTCTAAATATTTCACCGTCGCATATTAACCAATATCGAGGTAGTTAGATATATATTGTCAACGAATACAGTTTTGTTTAATTCTAAACCCTCGTTAACTACGATAATAATTTGTATTTTGTAAGTACAAAATATATTTTATTTATTATGTCGTACCTTATTAAACATTTTGGTTTAAATGAGTTTAATATATATTTGTCTTGCAATAAGCCTAAATATTATGTTTTCGTATTTTAACCGATAATGAAATATGTTACTGTATATATTACTGACGAATGCGGTTTTATTTGAATTATAAACCTTTATTTACTACGATGATAACTCGTGTTCTATTACACATGCTAGCTTTTATAAACTTGCTTGGAAATCTTATTTTGATAATATAACTTATTGGAGTCGTGTTGATTTGGAAACGTTGGAACAAACGCGTCATTTATAGTACACTATTTACTATACCTTATATGAGGTAATTTCGGGTAAACTTGTATGATTATGAATAACAATTGAGATACCTTTATAAATTGAGCGATAAATGGAAACTTGTCTTTTATTATTGAACATGTACGTTGGGGAACTGTTGGATAAATTGCCGAAACTTATCAATTAACCTGTTTACGTCACATGAATAATGGTCATTATTTCGTAGTCTTTGACTAGCTTGAGTATTGTCGGTATTTCTTACATTGGTCTATGTCTTTTCCAGTTTGGCGTGAGTTATGGTCTGTATGTCTCGATTATGTCGATATATTCTTTTCCTTCGCGTGAGTTGTATGTACATCGCGTCTATGTTTCTTACCACCACACAAAACGTTAAAACTAAACTTTTGAGATATTAATTATGAACTTTTGGTAACGATAATGTACGTTTGAAAGTAACGACATGAATGATCCATGAAAATGACAACACATTACTTTCTATTGATTTCTGTTGGGTTCAGTAAATACCTAAACCCCTTAATCTAGGATTTGAATAGAAAATATCCTAAGTGTTTAATCCGTACAACATCAATTGGTTACTGAGTGCATAGTCTCTCAGTGAGCCATCTTCAGGATACTCAGTACTAGGCGAAGAAGAAGCCTCTCCATTCAGTAAGGCGGATCTTAATGGGTGAAGACTAAGTCAAGAAGAAGATGGTGGATTCAGTGAGTGATGACAATAACTCACTGAATCCCTAAGACTCCTCTCCAACTGTTAGCACTGAAGACAAAACTGAAGGAAGAGACTGAAGGCTTTGAAGACTAAAGAATGAGCGGGACTAGGCGGGAAAAGTTTACCCAGATAAATCTAAGTCCCCAAATGTTTATCCAGATAAAACTAAGTCCCTATCTACTAAAGCCATATCTTCCTATTTATAGTAAGCAGCGATACTAAAGGATTCTCTGTTAAGGAAAGAAGCCTCGCCGCCTTAAGCTACAAATATCAATGTGAACAGCAACCGAATATATCAATATTCGTGTTTGCTGTGATCTATGTTATTGTCTTTTAGGTTAAAGTTAAATATCATACTTGTATAAATAGCATAAGAGAATGAGTGAAAAGTTTAAGCTTGTGAATTGAAAAACACACACACACAAGCCAACTTTTCACTCCTCCAAGTACAACTTTATCCTTGAGATAGCTCAGTGGGTTCTAAGAGTTGTGCTCAGACTTAGCTTGAGCTTAGAGAGGAGTCACCCAAACTTTGTCATTTCAATCCCAAGTACTATTCCGCAAGTACTTGGGTAACGTATTCTTTTGATTTATTTCTAATAAGAATATGATGTTGAAATTTACTTTGTGTGTTTTACTTATGTTAATTTCAGTCATTATTCACTGTTAAATTGTTTTAAGTACTTAATTGTTTTTAAACGATAGTGAATAGGGAACAACAAGTGGTATTAGAGCGAGGCTGATTATAAAACTTTTTAAGCCGCTCTAAAACGTTTTTAAATCAGGATTCCTATGGCTGAAATTGATGTACCCCAACTAGTCGATAAAAAAGGTGGAGCTTATTCAGATGTTCCCCCAGACTTGAAGTTGGCTGAAATTGATGACGCCACAGCCTCGTTTTGCTCCTCTTTCTTCTCGGTAACCCTACAACCCATTTTCATATTTCATTTATTTTGTTTAAACGATTATATATGTTGTGTTTCGTGGATATAACGTGATTTAAACAAGTGAAAACGAGATACCACTATTAACGTGATTATAATTGTTTGTTTCATCCTCTTAATAAACAAGTGGTATCCTATGTTTCTTCGTAATAATCTCGTGTGGTAAGGTAACGAAAACAGGATGATCGTGAGATTTGGTCTCGATTTTAGTTGAAATATCATGTTGATGTTCTTGTTGGTTTTGGGTTAAACTCGTGAGGTATTATAACTGAAAAATGGTGTTTGGGTTAAAAAGGTTGTCGTTGCTGTTTTGTGTGAGTCGACTCGGTGAGTCGAGTTGACTCTGTCAGGTCATGTGGAACGCGAGTCAGTTTGGGTAGGAATCCGGGTCGGGTTGGCTTTTGTGGAGAATGACTTATGCGCGTGATGATATTGCATATCCTTGGTTCTCATATCGTGGGTTTACAGCCGGGTTTTGACGGTTTTATTGGTCAAGTTAAAATGGGTAAATTGGTTGTCATGTGAGTTAAGCTATGTTTGGACTGTCGGGACTATGACACGTGGCTAGGTCAATTGGAAACAGTTGGTATAATTAATATAAGCAAGATAAATTAAAAGTTGGAACAATTGAGACATTAACAAGGTCATAATAAAATGGTCAAGATTTGGTAAAATATAATTGTCGGGTTTTACCCGAATGACTTATTTAGTAATTGTTTAGTATGGAGGTATAAGTGATTGTATAGTTTGAGTAAAATTAGTTACAGGTTCAATATAGTTAAACTTAGGTAATTGTAACAAGGAGTATTGAAACGAGTAAGGTGGTAGCCGTTATAGATAAATGGATTAATCGGAAATATGCGAAAAGTTAATTATATATGAATATCGATTATTAAGGGAATAATAAATGGTAAATGGAAACGATTAAACGTGTGACTTAAGTGAGTCTAAATATTTCACCGTCGCATATTAACCAATATCGAGGTAGTTAGATATATATTGTCAACGAATACGGTTTTGTTTAATTCTAAACCCTCGTTAACTACGATAATAATTTGTATTTTGTAAGTACAAAATATATTTTATTTATTATGTCGTACCTTATTGAACATTTTGGTTTAAATGAGTTTAATATATATTTGTCTTGCAATAAGCCTAAATATTATGTTTTCGTATTTTAACCGATAATGAAATATGTTACTGTATATATATTACTGACGAATGCGGTTTTATTTGAATTATAAACCTTTATTTACTACGATGATAACTCGTGTTCTATTACACATGCTAGCTTTTATAAACTTGCATGGAAATCTTATTTTGATAATATAACTTATTGGAGTCGTGTTGATTTGGAAACGTTGGAACAAATGAACGTGTCATTTATAGTACACTATTTACTATACCTTATATGAGGTAATTTCGGGTAAACTTGTATGATTATGAATAACGATTGAGATACCTTTATAAATTGAGCGATAAATGGAAACTTGTCTTTTATTATTGAACATGTACGTTGGGGAACTGTTGGGTAAATTGCCGAAACTTATCAATTAACCTGTTTACGTCACATGAATAATGGTCATTATTTCCTAGTCTTTGACTAGCTTGAGTATTGTCGGTATTTCTTACATTGGTCGATGTCTTTTCCAGTTTGGCGTGAGTTATGGTCTGTATGTCTCGATTATGTCGATGTCTTCTTTTCCTTCGCGTGAGTTGTACATCGCGTCTATGTTTCTTACCACCACACGAAACGTTAAAACTAAACTTTTGAGATATTAATTATGAACTTTTGGTAACGATAATGTACGTTTGAAAGTAACGACATGAATGATCCACGAAAACGACAACACATTACTTTCTATTGATTTCTGTTGGGTTCAGTAAATACCTAAACCCCTTAATCTAGGATTTGAATAAAAAATATCCTAAGTTTTTAATTCGTACAACATCAATTGGTCAATGAGTGCATAGTCTCTCAGTGAGCCATCTTCAGGATACTCAGTACGAGGCGAAGAAGAAGCCTCTCCATTCAATAAGGCGGAGCTTAATGGGTGAAGACTAAGTCAAGAAGAAGATGGTGGATTCAGTGAGTGATGACAATAACTCACTGAATCCCTAAGACTCCTCTCCAACTGTTAGCACTGAAGACAAAACTGAAGGAAGTGACTGAAGGCTTTGAAGACTGAAGAATGAGCGGGACTAGGCGGGAAAAGTTTACCCAGATAAAACTAAGTCCCCAAATGTTTATTCAGATAAAACTAAATCCCTATCTACTAAAGCCATATCTTCCCATTTTTAGTAAGCGACGATACTAAAGGATTATCTGTTAAGGAAAGAAGCCTCGCCGCCTATCTATAAATAGGAATGTGAACAGCAACCGAATATATCAATATTCGTGTTTGCTGTGATCTATGTTTTTGTCTTCTAGGTTAAAGTTAAATATCATACTTGTATAAATAGCATAAGAGAATGAGTGAAAAGTTTAAGCTTGTGAATTGTAAAAACACACACACGCAAGCCAACTTTTACTTCTCCAAATACAACTTTATCCTTGAGATAGCTTAGTGGGTTCTAAGAGTTGTGCTCAGACTTAGCCTGAGCTTAGAGAGGAGCCACCCAAACTTTGTCATTTCAATCCCAAGTACTATTCCACAAGTACTTGGGTAACGTATTCTTTTGATTTATTTCTAATAAGAATATGATGATGAAAATTACTTTGTGTGTTTTACTTATGTTAATTTCAGTCATTATTCACTGTTAAATTGTTTTTAAACGATAGTGAATAGGGAACAACAAGTGGTATCAGAGCGAGGCTGATTATAAAACTTTTTAAGCCGCTCTAAAACGTTTTTAAATCAGGATTCCTATGGCTGAAATTGATGTACCCCAACTAGTCGATAATTCAACAAATGGAAAAAGCGTATGCTTTGCTATTTGATTGGGATGGAACCTTATTATATCAAGTGTATTAATAAGGGTCCATTTGTCCCAAAGACTGCTGAAGGTTTTCCCAAACCTGAAGCTCAGTGGACTCAGGATGAAAGGAGAGTGGTCAACCAGGACCAAAGACAAAAAGTATCATCATATCATGTCTTCCTGATGATATAATGGAGTCAGTTGTTAGTGTCACGGCTAAACAAACTGGATGACTGGTCCATAGCCATGAAGGCTCATCTGATACCAAGGAAAACAGGATAATAGACCTGAAACTTGAGTATAATACCTTGAGCTAGGGACTCTCGAGACTCTCTCAAACTTACACCCGTTACAAAACTCTTTTAAATGAACTGGCTAATAATGGTGGTAAGTTATCCAAACATGAGATAAATGTTGGTTTTGTAAATTGTCTCCCTGAGAAGTGGTTGAACTTCTCTCATGGACTTAGAAATGCAAATCACATCCAAAATCTTGAACTTCCTAAAATTTATGGGAAATTTGTCTATGAGGAAAACCTCATCAATAGACGATACCCTGACTTAAAGAAGTCTCAGGAAGTTAAGAAGTCCCTGACCATCACCTCACCTAGATCAACTGCCTTCTTTTCTAACAATGTGGTTCAAGATTTTCAAGAAAATTCTGATGATGAGCCTGATGAGAGATTAAGTGAGGAATACCTAAATGACCTGAACGTTGAGTTTCAGGAAAGGGCACTCCTTGCAAACTCTCGAAGGTTTATTAAAAGAAACAAAGGTTTCTCAACAGCTAAAGCAAATGAGGACACTGAATTCTTTAAGTATCACAAAAGAGGTCATTTTACAAAGGACTGTTTTTCAAAAACGATTTCTGAACCCTCTTACAGACCATCAGGGTCAAATCAGTCCTCAGGCTTTAGCAAATTTCAACCTAAAATCTATCAGTCTCATCAAAACTTTCGAATAAATCTGACCGTAACAAAACAATAGATTTTGAAGCCAAGTATAGGAAGTTCAAAGCTAAGCTTGCATTACTTGAGGCCACCCAACCAAAAAGCGTTCAATCTGTGCAGGGTAAAAACAAAGGTCTTGTTGCTGAAACCTTTGACTAGGATGAAGAGCCAGTCTCATCAGACGATGAAATGGTGCATGTCAGCGTACTGATGGCCCTCTCAAAGGAAGACAAGCTTGCTGTTGGAAAGAATCATGCAAGAAACGGAGAATGGGTCAACATCACAATGAAGAAGGTAAATATTCTACTTTCTATGGATGATGATTCTGATTGGCAGTCCTATATGAACTACATCAATGTTGATCTTAAGTTTGTAGAGGAGCAAAGACAAAATCTTTTTTCTAAGTACAACAAGCTAAGTTTTGAATTGAATAAGTGTAGGGATGAGTTACTTATGTTAAAACAAAACAAGCTTAAGGCTATCACCTTACAAATTCAAAACACTGAATTAGTTAAAATAAATTAGGCTCTTCAAGATGAACTTAAGAAAGAAAAAGAAATCATTGATAGTTGGACCACCAAGAATCCAAGAGTCTTTGATGTTGTGGGTGGCCCCAGTAGCAAAAAGAGAGTCATAGGTGAACATCATCTTTCTGACTCCCACAACAAAGACCAGAGTCCTAAACCATTTGTGTCTGGTGGCATGATTACAAATATGTTGTCTGTTACCAAGCCTAGTGATTGGATTGAAAGACTTAATCCTGAGAGTAAGCTTCCTAACTTTGACTCTAGAAGAATTCTAGAGCCTGAAAGTCAAGCTCTAAAGAGCATACTTGGACTCCTAGATGTGCCCAGTAGCACTGAACACATCTCTGAGTCTGAAGATGAATCTCAAGCACCACCTCCACCTTTTGAACCTCTTCAGGGTGCTGATCCTAGCTCTGAGCTTACTCCACTACAATACAATCCACACTCTCCAAAAGAAAGGTCTGGACTTGGTAGAACCATCCTGAAAAGACCATCAAAACCAACTCAACAAGAATCCACCCCCACTGAAACTTCCACATCCTCTGTCCCCACTGAAGCTGATCAGATTCAGCAAATGACTGAACTTGTGAGGAAGCTAACTGAAAAAATGGAATCCATTGAAAAGGTCCATGAACCAATCAAGGAGACAAAGTCAGCTTCCTCTAGTTCCTCAAAGTCAAAAGCCACCACCAAAAACAAGCAAAAATGTGATTTGTGTCACTATACCAGTCATACCACTGAAAACTGTTATAGAATCCTTTTTTGCATGATCTGCAAAAAGTATGATCACAGAACTGCTGACCACTTGCAATATGTAAGTTCTCTCAGTCAAGCAAATTACACCAATGTTGGTCATCAGTATGCTTCATCATCCAAGTCAGCTCAAAAGTTGAGAGCTAAGCCCTTTCCTCCTTGCCCACACTGTGGCTTTAATGATCATCGCCCTGATGATTGTCTTATGAACATTTGCTGTGATATTTGCGGTAACACAGCTCATTGGACATCCCAGCATGACGGTGTCATCCATGCAAGGAGAAGTTCAAAGCAACCCAAATCCACTGAGTCATCCTCAGTCTCTAAATGCAAAACCTGTGGTAGCCCATTGCACTCCACCACTGACCATGAATCCATTGCTCAATTCAAAGAGACCATGAGACCCAAGCCCACTAGCAAGTGGGTCACAAAGAGAAACTAATTTAGTTTACTACTTGTGCAGAGGCATGCTAGGGAGCCTATCTGGCATCTAGATAGTGGATGCTCAAGAAGCATGACTGGTGTGAAGGAATATTTGCACAAGTATGTAAAGGAACCAGGGCCCAAGGTAGTATTTGGAGATAACTCATCATGTCCCACTGAAGGTTATGGTTCAGTAAAATGCAATGGAATATTTTTCTCTAGGATTGCTTATGTCAATGGTCTCAAATACAATTTCATCAGTGTTAGTCAGCTATGTGATGCTAAGTACATTGTACAATTCAATGACAAACAAGGTACCATTTTCAACGCCAACAAGGAAGTTGTGTTGATTGCTCGTAGGAGAGATGATGTTTATGTCTTAGATATGTCAACTCTCTCTAAAGATGGAACCTGTCTCTTTGCCAAAGCCACTGAAACCATCAACTGGATGTGGCACAAGAGACTTTCACACTTAAACTTCAAAAACATCAACAACTTGGCAAAAAAAAACAAGGTCCTTGGCTTACCATCACTGGTTTTTGCAAAAGATAAACCATGCTCAGCCTGTGAAAAAGGCAAACATCAAAGAGCATCCTTCAAAACCAAGAAAAATTTCTCCATCAAAAGCTGCCTTCACCTCTTGCATATGGATCTCTTTGGACCAGTCAGTCCTAGATCAATCCAGCATGAGAAGTATACACTTGTCATTGTTGATGAGTTTTCAAGATACACTTAGGTATCCTTTCTTTCTAAAAAGAGTCAGGCAGCTGACACTATAATGTCATTCATCAGGAACATTGAAAACCAGAATGACATTACAGTGAAACAAATCAAAACTGACAATGGTACTGAATTTAGAAATGTTGAACTTGAGAGTTTCGTGATGAAAAGGAATCTCTCAAAATTTCTCATCTCCTTATACCCCTGAACAAAATGGGGTAGCTGAAAGGAAAAACAGAACTCTCATTAAGGCTGCAAGAACCATGTTAAATGGCTCAGCCCTCTCAAAGCATTTCTAGACTGAGCACAAAAAACTGTTATACTCAAAACATGTCAATCATTGTCAAAAGACATAATAAAACCCCATATGAGATATTCAAAGGTAGACTTCCAGACATCAGCTACTTTTATGTGTTTGGATGTCCTGTGTTTATTCATAACCACAAGGATCATCTAGGCAAGTTTGATGCTAAAGCTGATGATGGATATTTTCTAGGTTACTCACTGATCTCCAAGGCCTTCAGGGTATTTAACACAAGGAGACAACAAGTTGAGGAAACCTTTCATGTCACCTTTGATGAAAGTATTGAAAGCATCAGGCTCACCAACACCTCAGTGGAGGAAATAGGAATTGACAACTCATCAAGATATCCTCCTGATGAGTACAATACTGAAACTAATTCCTCATACCAAGCTGATGCTGACATCTCATATTATGTCTTGCCTCACAACCTGTATCAACCTACCATCAGTGAATTCATTGATAATCAATCAGTCCCTTCTGGGATAGGTAACACTGATCCAAATGATCAGGATCCTGTAACTCAAGAACCTCAACCTGAACAAGACATCTTAACAGACGATCTAAATGATTTTGTGGCTCTTGCACCTGAACTCACTCCTAAACTCCCAGTGACCTCTTCAAGCTCAGATCCTATACCACAAAGTAAGTGGACAAGATCTCAGGACATTGAGCTTGTAAACATCATTGGTGAACCCACCCAGGGCATGCTCACTAGAAGCATGGCTGCTAAGTTAACTGCAGGTTCAGCTAATGAATGTCTATATGCTGATTACCTGTCAGACATAGAACCTAAAAGTATCACTGAGGCTCTAAAACATCCAAGCTCGGTTCAGGCCATGCAAGAAGAACTACAACAGTTTGATAAAAACAAGGTCATGACCTTGATCAAATGTCCTCAGGATGTCATTGTTATAGGAATGAAGTGGGTTTTCAGAAACAAAACTGATGAAAATGGCACTGTCATTAAAAACAAAGCCGAGACTTGTAGCCAAAGGTTACAATCAACAAGAAGGAATTGACTATGATGAGACATTTGCTCCTGTTGCAAGAATGGAAGCCATCGGGATCTTCCTTGCATATGCTACCTACATGAACTTCAAAGTTTACCAAATGGATGTAAAAAGTGCATTCCTAAATGGTGAACTCAAGGAAGATGTTTATGTTCAACAACCTCCGTGTTTTGAGAGCGTTGAATTCCCTAACTATGTCTAAGCTTGATAAAGCCCTTTATGGATGAAACAATCTCCCGAGCATGGTATGAAACTCTCTCACTTCATCGATACAAAACAAGTTTGTCAGAGGAAAGATAGACAACACATTATTTGTCTACAGTACACAGCAAGATGTGATACTGGTCCAAGTATATGTTGATGATATCATCTTTGGCTCAACAAACTACAAACTTTGCAAACAGTTTAAAAAACTGATGACATAGAAGTTTGAAATGAGCATGATGGGTGAACTCACATACTTCCTTGGACTACAAATCAAGCAAAAACCGAAAAGGAATCTCCATCATTCAAGAGAAGTACACAAGAAATCTCTTGAAGAAATATGAGATATCTGACTGTGCCTCAGTAAAGACTCCAATGGTCCAACCTAACAATCTTGGACCTGATCTCACTAGAAAATCAGTCAATCAAACCCATTTCAGAGGGATTGTTGGCTCACTGATGTATCTAACTGCTTCCAGACCAGACATATAATTCTATGTCTGTCTTATAGCTAGATACCAGTCCAATCCCAAAGAATCTCACCTCACTGCAGCCAAGAGAATACTCAGGTACCTGAAGGGAACACCAAGCCTTGGACTCTATTATCCAAAGTGTTCAGGGTTTGATCTCAAAGGTTACTCGATTACTATGCTTTGGCTGCAACATAGACGAAAAAGTACCTCGTGGTCCTGTTAATTTCTTAGAGGAAAATTGGTTTGTTGGAGTGCTAAAAGCAGAATCATTGGCTATGTCTTCGAAGCTGAATATGTAGGTCCGCAGGATGTTGTGCCAATGTTTTATAGATGAAGAGTCAACTCAGTGACTATGACATCCATTACAAAATGGTACCCATCTTCGGTGACAACACCAACATGTAATTGCAGATCTCCAACAACCCTATCCTTCACCAAAGAACCAAACACATTGATATCAGATATCACTTCATCAGGGATCACATAATGAAAGGAGACATAGAACTTCATTTCATCCCGACTGAATATCAACTTGCTGATATCTTCACCAAACCTTTGGATGAACCTACCTTCAGGAGACTGAAAGCTAAATTAGGAATGCTTGATATTGAAAGTCAGGCATCTGAAATCCAATCTCAGTAAGTTCTGTGAAATGGTTCATCCTCCCTGAACATCCAAATTCATTCCCTCACTGAATAAGTGAAACTCACTCAGGGTCCCTGACATTAAGCATTGAATGAGTAACTAAATGCTCCAAGTATTAGTTACTTAAATATCCTAGGTTGGAAATCTCATCAATTTAATATAGGAATATATGTCTTACTGTCAGGGGTCTCATCACTTACCCACTTGGTATTAAATGCCCTCTCACAAATAAAATATCCTATGGATATTCTAACGCTGCAAAAGTGCACTTTTACTGTGTATTGCAACTGTTCCCTTGAAAAACAGGATTTTACTGCGGGTAGTGGTGGGTGGCATTAAATGTGGAATTTCAAATGATTTCAAAAACTGTCTTTACAAATCCACATTTATGTAAAAATCACCCCTCTTACCACTCTATAAATACCCTCTTCTAAAACTAAAACACACACACAAATCATTTTCTGCAACTAAACTCTGTCAAAATCCTTTCTCAAATCCAGAAAAATTTGTGTGTTCAAAATCATTAAACCTTCTTTTGGAAAACCCTTCTTGTAAACATTTACAAAAGTTTTTCATCACAAAATTGAGAGATCGAAAATATTTGATTGTTCTTGTCAAAATACTTTCTTTTCTAACCCTAAAATCTTTTAAATGGAAATGGCTAGAACACAATCTCTCTAGTTTTCTTCTCAGTGGGTAGGGGATCTTACAAATGTTGAATTTAAAACAAACAATGTCATAGGAAATTTTGAATACCCTGAAACTGTCCCAGCCTACAAAGACATTATGAAATTTTTATTTAACTGCCCACTTAAAACTGCCTTTGTTCAGTGTCCCTCCATTGTTTACCAAAATCTCCTCAGGGAGTTTTGGGCAATAGCTAAGGCCTTTGACCCGACACCCTCTACTGATGAGAACAACCTCAGACCCCTCAGGGAATATCTCATCAGATTCAGTCTTCAAGGGGGGCAACAACAATTCACCCTGGATTATATTCACATTCGTGATTCAGGTCCTCAGCGGGAACCACTCAGTGAAGGATGGGTAAACAAATCATTTTAGATCTAATTTTTTTGGACAAATCCCTAGTCACCAAAAGTTCCTTTCCCATGGCTTAGAGGATCCTATTCAAATTTGTGATTTATGTCCTCGGCCGGAACTACTCATCCACTAAACAAGTTAACTTTATTCAATTGATGATGGCATACTACCTGATGAATGGGGTCACTGTCTACATAAGGGTGATCATTTACAGTGATCTCGTGACCAAGCTATAGAGCAAAACTAGGATGAAATACGTTTCGTATCCTAGGTTTGTCTCTTGTGCTTTGCAAGTGTTACTGGGTACAAACTATCCTCAGGAAGAAAATTTTGGTGCTTTACCAGGCATCCTGAGCCAATCAAATTTTCAAAAAGACCCATCCCTTGTCAGTCCTATTGAATTGACGGCCCACATGATTGCTGTAAACAATCAGACTGGATCAGTGTCTCCAAACCCTTCTCCCAAAAAGAGAAAAGGGAAGTCTCAGACTGGGACTAAGACTAAACAAATGTCTTAGGGCCCTGAGGCTTCAGGAACACAGCCTAAGAGGCACAAAAAGCCCGAGACTAAACAGACACCCACTGACCAGGCAACATCCACCCCCGTGACAACGAAGGACACTGATACATCACAGTCAGTACCCTTGGTCACAACTAATACTCCCCAAGATCCAGAAGGAAACAAACAACCCACTGGTAGGGGAGCGCCTTCCACAACACCCAAGGAGGACATTAGCACATCCCAGCCTTTGTCTGAGGGCACCCTGATCGATCCCAAAGACTCAGAGGGAACCCAACAACCCGCTGATAGGGATATAACTGTCACTGACTTTGCTAAAGGCACTGGCAAACACCCACCAGTGTCTCAGGGGTCACTGGGGGACAAAGACTCGGAGGGAAAGAAACAGCCCGTCGATATGGAACCCAAAACCAATCCTGACTCCCGAGAAGACGCTGGGAAAGTCCCACCAGTGTCTGAGGGGTCCACGGGGGACAAAGACTCAGAGGGATATATACCACCCGCTGATATGGAACCCATCACCAACCCCTTGCTAACTATTGCTAATGTGACTGGCATACTATTCTCAGAGGATGAACTTGCTGAAACTGACGATGAAATCTTATCAGCTGGAGAAGAAGTGGACTCTGAGGTTCAACCTGAACAAGAGCCTCAGCCTGATCCAAAGGAGCAAACAGAGTCACCATTTCTACCAGAAGAAAATGACTCAGTCTCCTCATCATCCACCTCAGGGGAATTTACCTGGTTTGATAACATTCTTCCAGTTACTAAAAGACAGCTTGTTCAGTGGATCACCAAAGCATCTAGAAGGTTATACTCTGGGGTCACTGATACTCTCTGGGAACAACACACTGAGGCTGCTGCAAGTTATGCTGATCTTAAGGCTTAGGTACATGGGTTTGACGAAAATGTTCATGAGCACAGGGATCTGATGTATGAGAACCTTCATCGACTGGATGACAACTTGGCTAAACTCCTCAGGCACTGTGAAGGTGTAGGTACAAAGATAGATGAAATCAGGGAATTTGTCAAAGAAGACCCAGCACTCAACTCTCAAGTGCTAAAGGCTACTGAGGCATACTTGAAATAGTCCTCAAGACTCACTGAACTGCTCAATCTGCTCAAGTCTGCAAATGTTCAGGGTCTTCCATCCTCAGTCCAGTCTCTACAAGCTACCTTGGACTCTTTGAATACACAGGTGGCGACCATGGCTCAGGCATCTTCTTCCCTGGCCTGGAATCTCGGGCCAAGAATGACTGCTCTGGAAGTTTCTCAGGCTAATTTGGAGGCCAAAGTCACTGGTATTCAATCTGACACTTCAGACATCAAGGCTATGATCTCAGAAATTTATCAGGCCTTCAAGGGTCAACCTGCTCAGTCCCCCTCAGCACCAACTCCAACTCTTGCCCTCACTGAGGCTCCGGCAATAGTTGAGGGGGAGAAAACTGAAGAAGCTCCTCTTCACACTGAGGGGGAGCAAACACCTCCAGTCTCAGTAGCCCCATCATCATTAGCACCAGTCTCTGCAATTCACATATCATCCCTACCACCACAATCATCAACAACACTAACAGTCATGACTACAACACCACCCTTGGTTGCATCATCTTCCTCAGGCCAGGACAAGGGCAAAGGCATAATGACTACTACTGAGCCTAAGAATATTCCCTATACAATTGGCGGCACTGAATACCTGCTCACACCACAACAGCTAAGTAAACATCTTGCTAAAGAAGAAAGAAGAATGAAACTAGCTGAAGGAGAGAAAAAGGATAGAGAAGCACTAGCAAAGGTTGTCGCCGAAGAAGCTGAGAACATGGCATTAGATGCAAGCAAGCTCCAAAAGGGTCAGGCAGGGCAAAAGTTCGAGGAAGCTCAGGCTGCTCAGATGGCTGCTATGAGAAAGCAGTTTGAAGCAAAGAAAAAGAAAGTTGAAGCTGTCAGGTAAGAAAAAATTGATCATTACAACTGGACAATGACAAGCCAAAAGGAAGCCTGAGAAAATCACTGATGTCAAAATCATCCCCAACTCCAAACCACTAGCAATGAATGTCTACAGAGGGATGATAAGAGACATTTTAAGATTCATGATCCCTTAACCTTCGTTGACTTTGGGATCACTGAACTCGATGAGCGTGGTCCAACCATTGAAAAGAAGCAAAATAATGTGGTCAAGTAGCTGATGAAGATGATCAACAAAAGATATGAAAGGTTGAGAGATGCACCTGCCCAACTGGGAATTCAGCCTACCTTGACTGCACCTCAAAGATCTCAACCACAAGCATCCACTGGCAAAAGAAAGAGAGTTGAGTTCCAGCCTAAAATCAATGTGCCTGGATTATAATGCAACAGGGAGCTGCCTGAAGGTGTGAAATTTGTAAACTGTTTAGTGATTGAAAAACCTGAAAGAGGGCTATTTTTCATTGATGTCTATGGAAACCCAGCATTCCAAAGGTGGAGTGATATCGATCAGGAAGGAGTGGCTACAATGATCAGCTATATTCCAGTGGCCTCTCAGATCTAATCCCCAGCAAATATCAGGTTTTGTCAAGACCTGAATGCCAAAATAAGAGACCATCCTGATAGGGAAACACTCATCACCAAGAAAGTCAAGCTTGAAGCACTGGGAATTCATCTGGACTGACATCATTTTGTTGTACTAGTGATAGGAACTATGTAATCTGATCAATAAAAGATGTATGTTTTGTTAAATTACTCAGTGTTCCTTATTGTATTCATTAGTACATTCAGTGTAAGAAGAAGCCATTTGCTCACTTACATTGATCAAACTCTTAGGCTATTTGTATATCCAAATAGGGGGAGACTGTTGGGTTCAGTAAATACCCAAACCCCTTAATCTAGGATTTGAATAGAAAATATCCTAAGTGTTTAATCCGTTAAACATCATCAGGTCACTGAGTGCATAGTCTCTCAGTGAGCCATCTTCAGGATACTCAGTACGAGGCGAATAAGAAGCCTCTCCACTCAGTAAGGCGGAGCTTAATGGGTGAAGACTAAGTCAAGAAGAAGATGGTGGATTCAGTGAGTGATGACAATAACTCACTGAATCCCTAAGACTCCTCTCCAACTGTTAGCACTGAAGACAAAACTGAAGGAAGAGACTTGATAGAAACAAAGACCTTGATAGATCTTAAGCACTCGAAGATCGTTAGTGTTGCCTATGTAATCACAAGCAAACTAATAGAAAATCTCTATAACTTGTATTCTTTAGCGAAATGTAAATACAAGTTATAATAACTAAGAACACTTTGATCCTCTATGGATCTTTTATTAACTGAAACTCTGTGTTTTGAACACCTATCTATTACTTATTATTACGTTCCTTTTATAGACAAGGAACCCTAAATCATTTCTTGGAAAACGTCTAAGCATGCTACTAAAATATATGTTTAACCCATACAAAGAATAATTATGGGTAAACTCTAAACATGCCCATGCTAACATTGGGCAGCACAATAATATGGATGGGTTAGCATGTAAATAATAAAGCGCATGCAGATCCTAGTCAGCTTCCACCGTTCAGCAGAAACGCGGCACGGCTTTTACACTTCAGCAGAATCTCTTCTTCAGCAGATTCTACTCTACTTCAGCAGAATCCTTCGGCAGAAATGGCAGCAGAAATCCTACTTCGCATAATTCCCAACAATCCTCCCCTAAACTGGAATTTGACTTGGTTAAGTTCCAGTTTCCTTGATAGATCTTAGTGACTTCAAAACTAGAGGATTGTAGCAAATGAGAGAACTTCCCAACAATCCTTCCCATCAATATTTAAGTACCAGTTTCCAGATCTTTAAAAATTTCAGAACTAGAGGATTGTACTAGAATATCAGTAGCAAAGAACCAAAACAATTGCATCTCTATGATGACCAATCTTCTAAACGCCAGGTCTTTCCAGCAACAAATGACATAGTGTACATCAAAACTCATTAGTTGCATACTATTCTCATCAAATCCAGGTGAGTTAACTCCTGTGAGAGGTGAATCATTGAAATTAATGGATTTGATGTCTCTTTACCAATAGCCATTACTACTGGAGTAGCCAAGTGTTTTAGTTTGAAAACTATGGTACACTGATAACCATCTGATTTATTAGCAAATCAGCAACTATATAAACTCATTTGACTTGTCTTTACCTATAGCCGTTTGCTCAGGACTAGTCAATTCTTAGAATTGGTGAATTGATAACCAAATATGGATTCAGTTGCCTTTACCACAAGCCATATATTTGTGGGCTAGTCAATTCTTGGATTCCAAACAGGAATAGGCCATGGTGAATTGATGACCATACAACCCTTAGCAATTAAGCATGGGTGGTTGCAGACCCTATGATTTTGAGCAAATCATTACAGCTATCTACAGATTTGATGTGTCTTTATCAAAGCTTTACCCTTTGGACTAGCTAACTCTTTGATATACACAGGGTATATCTGGTGAGTTAAAAACCATCAACTATATACAACAGATCTGCAAGAAAGGGTTAGATAAAACAAGAATATACAAAGTGTTAGTTTTTGTTTTTTTGTTTTTTTTAACTAACAACAAGGAATACAAATATTACTAAGAAAATACATAATGCAAAAGACCATGAGAGATACCATTATGAAGATGAAGAAGCAGCTTGTTCTTGCAGAAGTTGAGTCTTGATTTTTCCAACCAGTTGTTCAGCATAAAGTCTTTCATTTCCCACTGGGTCTGGAGGAATTTCCAACTTCTGACAAAGCATCCTTTCCATAAGTCTCTTGGACAATGGATAAGTTCTTTCAGTAAACATGCAGACTGCGATTCCACCCTTTGTTTCAACCACATGCACCCGTGGGAGAGGATAAAATCTCCAGGACTCAACCCGCCATAAATGTGAGTTCTTCCAAATGGAATATCCTTTATCATTGGGAGATTGAGAGTTAAACAGGACATGAAGATCTCCCAATAGGAACATCCTTGAACCTTGTGGTGCATTATTGCAATAATGGCTGGTAACGAGAGTGTACAGTGTAAGCAAATCTGCCCTGTCTACCAAATGGAGTATTTCCTTCAAAAAGGTGAACTCCATTGAAGATTTATCCAATCGATGTATGACATTCATCTCTTTATTTATCAGAGTCCAATTGACCAACACATTTTGATATCCATCAGGAAAATCAGTGGTGGACCCTTTTTTAATAAAGGTTAACTCATCAGCCTCAGAATCCAAGGGAGTTCTTTTGGCCATCCTCTTCTTCCTCCTACCAGGCTTATAGATTTCTAAAGATGGTACATCTTCAGACTCTTCATTAGTTTTGCTAGCAGGACTAGAGGAAGTAGATGAGAACTTAGGAGAAGCACCTTCACGAAGGGCATTCATCCTGACTAGCAAGTTTCTAGCCTTTCTAGTTTCTACACTTGCTATATTAGCTTCTGAGCCAACAGATGCCACAGATGGAGTGGGAGCTGGTACATTAGGTGCTTTAGAAGAATTGGTAGATGGTTCAGCAGATGGAGCCTTGTCAGTAGAACCAATAACCTCTGTAGCAGCTTCAGCAGATACACTAGAGGGTTCAGCAGATGTCATCTGGTCATTTTCCATAACCAAAGTATTTTCATTTGCCTCAGCAGATGCTACAGTTGGGTTGGAAGAGGGCATGACTATTGCTTCAGTGGAGACACCATGAGGTTCAGCAGATTGAACCGTTTCAGCTGAATGTAGATCCTCTATTGTAGCTTCAGTAGGGAATTTGGAAGAACATGACATTGGTGGCCCATCATCAAAATTTTCCATAATCTCAACTGTCTTTGTCCTCTTATCCTTAGGAGCAACTGAAACACCAGTAATCCTTTTCAAACTGGAAGTGTATGTTGGAGAAGGTGAAGAATACCTCATGATTTGATTATACTTGCGAATCAGAACATGATCGGGGAAAGGCTTGACCTGCTTCATTAACAACCCAGAGTTATACAGAGAGCAGCTATGATTTTTCACCACAAGTCTCATTTGTGTTTTAGTAGGAGGCCTCTCTTTATTCTTTTGAGCTATGATGGCTCTCTTCTTTTCCGCTGCTTCTTGCTTCTTTTGTTTCCCACGAGCTATCATAAGTGCCACAAAATTCTCACTATTGAAGTCTGCACCTAATATACTCTGAGCAATTGAGGGATCTGAAATGGCTTGCTGAGTATAAGCATCCCAATGAGCATCAGGAAGCTTAGTGTGAATTTCATCCAGTTCCCTTTGTCTTTCAGGAGGCAAAGTAGAATAAGATTGTTCTGCAAGCTTTTTAGCAACTTCCTCACTTTTCTTTGACTCTGTAAACTCAGCCAATCAACTTTCTTGTCCTCGCCTTTCCTCTTCACTCACCAAATCCAGTCCAAGCTCATCTTCAACAAGTGCTTCCTTTGCATGATCTTCAGGATTCTTAGCACTCTCATCTTTAGTAATATCAACTAAAGGAATCTCAGAAGAAACTCCCAAGTAAACTTTAGGAGAAACATGTTGTGAGGGCTCTTCAGCAGGAGGGGACAATACATCAGTTGCTGGATTCAAATTAAAACTTCTTCCAGCAAGAAATACTTGTGAATCATCCACTGAAGGTGAAGGACCTGTTGATTCTTGTATGACTGAAGATTGACCAGGTTTAGCAGTAACATCCTTTATTGGAATATCAGCAGATGCAGCTTTGACAAACTCTGGTTCCTTGAATACTTCAGTAGATCCTTTATTCAAGTAAGGTCTCTTTGTTCTTCTATAAAGAACAGGTTCCTTATTCTTTGAGGATTTAGGAACCACTGATGAAGGATCATTAAGAGACACATCAACTAACATATTAAGAGACCCATACTGAGGTTTTTCTTGTTCTTCATCAGAAGAGACCACAAGCTTCCTTTTGTTGCCCTTTTCAAGTCTGTCCTCTAAGTCCTTAACTTTGTTCTTTAGCTCCATAATCTCAGCCCCGAGAGACGACTTAGTTTGAGTAAGCTCCTTTTTGAGATCATTAACTTCTGCAGCATACCTGTTCACTAGAGCATAGACAGAAGTTAGTGTAATGGTGTCCTCAGCTCCACCAATTGAATGCTCAATGGTAAAGGGAGCTTCATTGGACCTTTTAGGGGAATTATGGTCATGCTCAAAATGAGGAGAAACATCATCAAATGGTTCTCTTTGAGGACTAGGAGTGGTCATCATATTCAGGTCAGTCTCAACTTCATCAACAGAAGCCTGTGTAGGTGGTGGACTAGGACTTGGTCTGGGTGAAGGTACAGGTGGAGGATGGTCAGGAGAAACATTAGATGCTTCAGCAGCTGTAGAAGGGCCCTCATCAATGTTGACTGATGGATTACCATCAGTAGCAACAATTGGAGAAGGTGGGTCATTAGCAACATTCTCCTCGTCAGCATCCTCATTACCTTAAGGCAACATAGCTGCTGACAAAGGATGATGTGCCCCCTCAAAGTGAGTTCTCATAGAGGCAAATAGTTTAGCTGAAAGAGCTCCTATGGGATAAAATTCTTGTGTTTCTGTAGTGGTGTCTAAGATCATTTGAAGGAACCTAGGGTACATTAAAAACTTATGTTGTTTCCTATTTATATTTTCGACCAAATTATCAAAAATAAATTTAGAAAAATTATAAGTTAGCCTTGAGATAGACACACAATACCACAAGCCAATTGGGTAGAGAATCGATCCCACGCTCCTGTTTTGTTGCTAATGCACTGAAGTAGAGTGTGAACCAAGAATCTCCACATAGGGCAAAAATGCTTTTTCAACCATATGTCCGTCCTAGTGCCTTGATACCCAATAGCTCTCAGCCCTGAGAGAATCTCCACTATACTTGAGTGATAAACCCCATCAGCATCATCCAACCGAAGCTTTCTCCTTATCAAGTCCTCCGTCACCACATGCTCTATTTCATCAACCAACACAACAATCTCTGTTTCACTTCGTCTTTTAGCAGATTCCCAAAATTGTTTAACCAATGATTCATAAATTGCATTAGGAGAATTCGTTAGAGTAAAGTGAATCTTAGACCGCTTCAAGAACTCCACCATTGGTTCATACAACTCATCTCCCTTAGCTTTTCCCAGAAATGCAACTTTATTGTGATCTTTCTTAAATTGAAGTGTCATGAGCGATATGTGGTGTAGGGTTATGATTTTCGAACTGTAAGTGTTTTTGGATGTAGGAGAAGAGGGAATTGGGTTATTTTGATGTAAAGAAATGCGAATAGTGGAATGGTAGCAGTTACCTAAATTATAGTCAAAAGTATGGGAACTTTTGTTGACCAAATCCTACGTGTATTTCAACTTTAACCATAGGCAGAATAACGCTTCAGCAGAAAAATGGTCAATCTGCTAAAGTAATACACTTCAGCAGAAACCACTTAGGATAAGTATATCTTAAGTGAAAATCTGGAGTGTCACTGTGCCAACTAACTCGCATTAATTTACATTAACCCTTGCATCCGTCTATATAACAATCCCAATGCACACTTAATCCTTATCTTTTACCCCCAATTTTCACCACAAAACCCTAAATTCACTATGAACCACAATAAACCAAATTAAATCATGAATACTAAACCAGAGGTTGTTAATCCAACCTCTTCTCCTTCATCATCATCATCCAGTGACTTCCTTCAGTTTTGGTCATGTCCACCTGACCCTCGTCCTTTGAGATCCCCATTTCTCAGTTCTTTTGATGATGACAGTGTGGTGAATCCAAGTGAGTCTTCTAATGACTCTGAGGAACCCACTACTGAGATAACCTCTTACTCCCAATCACCAGCACCTCCACCTCAACAAAGGCCTCGTGCCGAAAGAGAGGTGGTGCTTGCTCTTCCTGCACCATGTTTTGGTGCTTCATCACATATCGTATAGAGGAGGAGCTAAAGGAAGGTGGATGGATTACTTTTTGGTGAAACGAAGTAGATGAAACACAAAGGACATGCGTGGTCATCGTCATCATCACCATTTTCATCAATCCATCCTTTCCATTTTGATCCTTAGCATCCTCGTCATAGTGGTCATGCACCTCCAGCCATCGAGATAGAAGGAATGGGTGGTTATGCAAGACTTCACGAATGCATATCCAGCGGCTACTGTGAAAGATATGAGCGATCATGCATATCCAACAGCTGTTGGAATAGATGTTATGAACTAGAATAGGTTTAGTAGATCATGTATAGTACTTTTCTTGTAGTTGCATTTGAAGTTGATTGAATTTTGTAAGCTGTAAGCTGTAAACTGTTTCTTGAATGAATAAAAGAACAATTTGACTTCAATTTCTTTTCTTCAGTACTTTAGCTTCAGTGGAATCAAATTGTTTACTTCAGTACTTTGATCTCAGTAGAAACAAGCTTTAACGCTTACTTGACCATTTACCAATCGAACCACACTTGATGAACTTGAACTTGAAATAGACAAACTGCAAAACAGACACAAATACAAACAAGAACCAAACATAGACAAACAATCTAAAATATTATTAGCAAGTTAGTGTTATCAAACAAAATTATACACAATAATATACAAATAATATACAAAGTTTACTACAAAATCCTCCCCTGAGGCCTATGCCTCCCCTTAAACTTTGCAGTCAAGGGTTAAGCATTCCAATGTTGACCACAAGGTGTTGAAACCTTGGTCCATCAAAAGCTTTTGTTAACAGATCTGCCACATTATCATCAGTATGAATTTTATCCACTTTTATCAAATGTTTTGCATATGCATCTCTTATAAAGTGGTGCCTGATTTCAATGTGTTTAGTTCTACTGTGAAAAACTGGATTTTTGACAATGCATATGGTACTTTGATTATCAATAAAAATTGTTATGTTCATGAAGTTATACCCATAATCCAACAATTGGTTTTGAATCCAAAGGACCTGTCCACAGCAATTTACAGCAGCAACATACTCTACTTCAGTAGTTGAGGTAGCCATAATGGTTTGTTTCTTGCACTGCCAAGAAATCAACCTCTTTCCAAGAAATTGGCATCCTCCAGTTGTGGATCTCCTATCCAGATTGGCACCAGCATAATCACTGTCACTATATGCTTCCAGCTTAAAAAGAGACTCTTTTGGGTACCAAAGGCCTAAATGAGGTTGGCCTTTGAGGCACTTAAAGATCTTCTTGACAGCATTGAGATTGGAAGCAAGTGGAGTGACTTGATGTCGATAACAAACACTCACAGCAAAAGTAATATCAGGCCTTGAAGCTGTTAGATACATCAATGAACCAATCATGGACCTGTACAAATGAACATTCATCGGTAGATCTAGTTCATTGTTGGTCTTTGTCTTTGGAGCTTCATAAGGTGTTGTGGCAGTCCTAATACCTTCCATACCAAATTTCTTCAAAATGTCCCTCACATATTTATCTTGACAGATAAATATCCCATGTTGTTTCTGCTGAACTTGGAGACCCAAAAAGAAAGTAAGCTCCCCCATAGCACTCATCTGAAATTCTCCCTTCATCAGCTCCTCAAACTCCCTGCACCAAGCTTCTTTAGTGGAGCCAAAAATAATGTCATCCACATACACTTGCACAAGTATGATGTCATTGGAGTTCTTCTTTAGGAAAAGAGTCTTGTCAATGGCACCTCTTCGATAGCCATGCTTCAGCAGAAATGATGAAAGCCTAGCATACCATGCTCTTGGTGCCTGATGTAGTCCATAGAGAGCTTTAACCACCTTGTAAACATGATTAGCATGATCTGGGTCTTCAAATCCTTTGGGTTGAGTGACATAAACCTCCTCTTCTATCTCACCATATAGAAAAGCACCTTTAACATCTATTTGATACACCATGAACCCCATGTAAGATGCATAAGCCAAGAAAATTCTAATGGCCTCAACTCTAGCAACAGGTGCAAACACTTCATCATAATCAATCCCTTCCTCTTGTCGATACCCTTGAGCAACCAGTCTTGCTTTGTTTTTAATAACTACACCCCTTGCATCTCTCTTGTTCTTCAGAATCCATTTGGTCCCAATTGCATACTTCTCATCAGGTAGTGGTACCAAGATCCAAACTTGTTGATTTTGAAACTGTTGCATTTCTTCTTGCATTACTTCAATCTAACTTGAGTCTTCAAGAGCTTGAGTAACACTTGTTGGTTCAACTTGAGAAAGAAAACAAGCAAACATACAATGTTTGAAGTCTGTGTGATTGTCTCTTTGCTGGTTTGAGACATAAGAGAGAAAAGCAACCTGTCCAAATTTAGGACTAGTGATAGCCCTTCGAGTTCTAACATGTGCTAGAATATCACCAATAATATTGGATTGAGGGTGAGTTATGTTGATTCTCTTATTAGCAGTGGGGTTGACTTCAATGGAAGATTCAAGATTAGACAAAGTTGGTTCATTAGCTGTATCATAGGAAGGTGAGGTGAAAATGTCAGATTTGGGTTGATGATTTCCAAGGTCTGAAGGTCTTGGAAAGCGTGTATAGGGTTCTCCAAAGTCTGTGGACACTTTAGAAGGAATAGGAGTAGAGACATCCGAGCCTTCAGCAGATTTGATGTTGATGGGAGAGGCTGGATCAATGTCAGTAGAAACATGGTTTCTACTGACAATTTCATTTGCAATATCCCCAGTCAACTTCTTAGCTTCAAGTTTAGCTGCAAACTCTTGAGTCTGAAGCCTAGCAAGGTCCTCAGCATAATGTGATTCATCTTTACTCTCATCAGAAGTATCTCTAGATGTGTCACCTGCAATTTGGTTAGGGGAGAAAGAAGGCACAATTATAGGTTGTTCATCATCTTCAAACTCAATTTCAGAGTCAGCATCCAAGGTACCTGCCTTGTTAGTAGGAGACTCTTGAGAACCTGCACTTTGGTTAGCCATATGTCTAGTATAACCCAAATAATCAGTTAAGTAGTCAAGGTCAAAAGACGACACATGACCCTGTCCTTGAACATTGGGCTTATCTTCCATGTATCTCAGGTTCAAAGTTTCCTCTATCTTCTTGGCTTGCAAATTGTACGCCCTGTATGCCTTACTATGAGCTGAATAACCCACAATATAACCATTATCAGCCTTCTCATCAAACTTCCCCAACAGATCACTGGTGTTAAGAATGGTCACTTGACAACCAAAAGGTTTGAGGTAATGAATGGCAGGAACCTTCCCAAAGAGAAGTTCATATGGTGTTTTGAGGTGAGGTCTAGTAATGAAGACCCTGTTTAGCACATAGCAAGCTGTGCCAACAGCTTCAGTCTAGAACATAGTGGGCAATTTAGAGACTGCAAGCATTGATCATGCAGCCTCTATTAAGGTCCTATTCTTTCTTTCAGCTACCCCATTTTGTTGTGGGGTTCTTGGATTGCTATAGTCCCTTTTTATCCCTTTAGACCTACAGAGTTCTATAAGAATAGCATTCTTGAACTCTGTCCCATTATCACACCGAATTCCCTTAATCTTTTTGTTCAACTGATTTTCAATAAGGGTGATGAAGTCTTTCAGCAGTGGAGATGTTTCATCTTTAGTCCTTAGAAAGAACACCCAACAAAATCTGCTAAAGCCATCAGTGATAACCAGACAAAAATACTTGTGATCAATGCTTCTGACTTGAGTTGGACTAAATAGATCCATATGTAATAGCTGAAGAGGCTCAGAAATGATGCTCACAGCTTTGTAGGAAGCTCTGTAGGAAGCTCTGTGTTGCTTTCCTTTGTTGCATGCAACACAATTATGATCATTGGTGAAAACTTTGGAGGGAATACCTTCAACAAGACCCATTTTAGAGAGTTTGTTTATGGTCTTGAAGTTCACATGAGCCATCCTCCTATGCCATTTAGTAGACTCATCCAGGGATGCTTTAGCCACCAAACAAGTGAGGTCACCTTCAGGTTGAACTTCATTGAGGTTGAATGTGTATAGATTGTGAGTACGAGGAACTCTCAGCATAATTGATGTATCTTCTGGAAGCTTGAAGTCTTTATAAAGCACAAGACATTCATCTTCAGAGAAGAGTACCTTGTTCTTGGTGTCACAAATTTGTGAGACTGAGAACAAGTTGAAGTGCTGAAGTTCCCTAACATAGTACACATTCTCAAAGTTCAGTAGAGGTGTCTTGATGGTGCCTTTCCCAGTGATTCTGCCATCACTTCCACCAAAAGTCACATTGCCTCCTCCTTCTATAGGTACAAAATTGTGCATCATATCTCTGTTTCCTGACATGCTTCTTGAACAACCACTATCAACAATACCAATATCTTTATGCTTAAGAGGATGATCCAATAGTAACAAAAAATATATACAAAAGAATGTTAGTATACAAAGGAGGTTCAAGTCATTACTGACTTGAACCTGCCTTGTGGATCATATGATTTAGGTCTAGCAGATGAAAAAGATCCACCATTGTTCTTGTATTTCCATTGAAATTTGGGTCCTTTTTTATTCTAAGAACAACCTGCTGAGGGCTTGACATCAGTACCCCAAAATCCTTTCCCAGCATTCATTGGGTCAACATGTGTAGGCCAATAACCATGATTAAAATAGGGGCTAATTGGTTGCACATAAGGTCTGGCAACTGATCTTCTCCAAGGAGATTCAGTGTAGGCTGCTTGTGGGACATAAGGTGGTATATTATCAACATTGGTCCACACTGGTCTAGGTTTCTGCTGAGTAGCACATGCACCCAATCTTTGTTCATAAAAATCACAATCCTTGATTAAATGAAATTTACTTCCACACACAAAACATGTCTTCCTTTTGGAAGATTTATTCAAATAGGGAGATGTTCTATTACATGTAGAAGTACTTAAACCAGAAACATTTAAGGAATTGTTTTTAACAGACTGATTATGCAAGGATTTAAAAGACAAGTCTTCAGTGGAAACTGTCTTGGAAGTTGATTCCTCAGCAGCTATCCTAGAAGGCTTGTAGATAGACTTGGGTGCAGGCTTGGGTGTAGGCTCAAGTGAGGGCTTGGGAAGGTCTGACTTATCACTTGAATCACAGCTGGCATAAAAGGTAGACCCTTGATCCGATGAATTGTCACTGTCAGAGCAAGAGACAAAGTCATTAGATGAAGCATCGCGGTCAGGCAAGTCTTTAGACTTTTTGCCATACAGATGGTGTGATCCATCAAAGTCAACAGTAATGGTCAGGTCAGTGGGCATGAATTCACCTCTAATAGGTCCAGGGACAGCATGTAAATCACCTTCTTTTACATAATTAGCTAATCCTGCTGGTGTTGATTTACGCCCATCATACCTAGCTTCAGGACCTACATATTTTTGAAAGCCTATACCTAAACCAGAGTTTACAGATTGACTACTATAGAGAATGTGAGCTACTTTATCACCTGATACTAACCATTCTTTATGTCTAGCTATTTCCTCAGCTAGTTTCTCTTTAAGTTCTAGGTTCTCAGACAAAGCATCAGCTTTTTCTTTCTCAGTTCGTTTTAAGTTAATATTTGCAATATCTAGATCAAATGTAACAACTTTATCTTTTCTTCATAAGCTATCTGATTCTTTTGAAACCATACCTTTTGTCTTTCTAATGTTTTTAACGATAGTTTATAAGCTTCATTATCAACATAGTATTCATTGTATCTAGGTTTCATAGTATCATAAGCTTCTTTAATGTTGGGAATTACGTGAAGTATGGATTATGCTGATATTAATGCCGAAGTGATTCTGCTGAAGAAGAGTGGATTCTGCCGAAGACATAATCTACTGAAGTTTATTAGTTATTGATCTGTTTCTGCGGAAGTGTTTATTCCGTGTTTAGTTTATTTAGTGTGGATATACATGAGCTTTATTAGGAAGTGATTGTGTATATCTTATTTAGTTTTATGATTATACGTTTCTTGGAAAACGGTTTAGCGATATTGTTTAGGGTTCCTTGTCTATAAAAGGAACACATTAGAAAGAGTTATGTACCGATTGGAAAACTCAGTTTTAGTTAATATAAAGATCCATAGAGGATCAAGAAGTTCTTAGTTATTACTTGTGTTTATATTCCGCTGATAAATATAAGTAGTAGAGATTGTCTTTTATTGTGCTTGTGATTACATAGGCATACATAACGATCCACGAGCTCAAGATCTATCAAGGTCTGTTTGTTTCAACAAGTGGTATCAGAGCCTCGTGAGAGTCTCTACGATACTAAGGACAAGTTTTTCTAAACACCCATACAACCATAACAAAATCATCATGCCTGGTTCAGATGTTGATACTGAACTCACCAACAACCAAAACTCCACCCATCTGCAACAACTAAGTCTCTCGAATAGCAATGCTAAGTTTCCTTACCTTAAAAGGGAGGAATATGATCTTTGGGCGATGAAGATGCAAAACTGGATCTCCAACATTGATTGGAATCTATGGCAGATAATTCTGAAGGGGAATAGTTTGAAGAGAACTACCACGGATGCTGCTGGTAATATGATGAATGTTCCTCCCAAAACTGCTGAAGAGTTGCTGGCAGTTCAGAGAGAAACCAAGGTCAAAACCATTCTTCTGCAGGCTATTCCTGAGGATCACTTGAGTGATTTTCACTTCATGCAAGATGCTAAGGATATATGGTTAGCAATCAAGGCGAAGTTCGGTGGGAATGACGAGTCTAGGAGACTGAAGAAGTCTATGCTGAGACAACAGTTTCAGGACTTTCAAATCTCTGAAGAGGAAGGAATTCACAAGGGCTATGATAAGTTTCACAATATTTTAAGTCAGTTGAATCAGCTACAGGCAAAGCCAGATAATGATGACTGTAACTCTAAGTTTCTGAGATCATTACCTCCATCCTGGCTACATGTCAGCATAGCTTTAGAAGCTAAAGGTGGTTTGGACATGATTACCTTTGATGAGCTGTACCACAAACTTAAAGCTCTTGAACATGATGTAAGAAGCCCTTTTCGATCATCTTCGTCTGCTAGTCATACTGCATTTGTTGGATCCTCTACTCCAAAGTCTAGCTATGGCCCAAGCCCATATCCGTCATCATCTTATACTGCTCCTTCATCAAGCCCTAATCCTAGATCAAGTGGATTTATGGAAGATGTTCTTGGATCTTTCTTTGCTGATTATGATCCTCAGCAGGATCTGGCCTATGAAGATTTGGATCAAGTGGACCCGATTGAGATGGAAGAGATGAAGCTGAAGTGGCAGTTGGCCATGCTTTCCATGGATATTAAGAACTTTGAACGCAAAACTGGCAGAAGGTTTGGATTCAAAGGACGAGATCCAGCAAGGTTTGATAAGAGGAAGGTTAAATGCTTCACATGCCATCAAATGGGTCACTTTTCTAGAGAATGCAAAGACAGGAAAGCTGGTGATGAGACAAGATACACTTCTTATCGCAGATATCAGAGGAGGCGGAACTTCAAAGGGTTCAACTGCTTTGGTCACTCTGGATAGCAATGTGGACTGGAAGCAACATGAGGAGGATGATAATGATGGTCCTGATAATGTTGGGTTGATTGCAAGCTGTACTTCAGAGGACCGACATGATCAGATTGCCTTGATGGGCATCTCTCAAGTACAAAACTGTTTGTTTGGTTGTAGTGAGCGTTATAATGAACTTAAACAAGCTTATGATATTTTGGAACCTAAATATAATGAATACTATATGGAAGTTGAAGCTTATAAACAGGCTTTGAAAACACTAGAAAGACAAAAGGTTTGGTTTCAGAAGAATCAAATAGCTTATGATGAGAAAATAGGTGTTTTAGAAAGAGATCTCGAATGTGCTACAAATGAGTTAAAATGGTCTGAGAAGTTAAGAGCAGATTTAGAGTCAGAAAATCTAGACCTTAAGGAGAAACTTAAAGAGGAGATTGCTAGGCATAAAGAATGGATAATGAATGGGAATAAGTTAGCTGGTTTTATTTACAGTAGTCAAGCTTCTAACTCTACAGTGGCTTTAGGTTTTAAGAAATATGTTGGCTTAGAAGCTAGGGATGACACACGTAAATCTACACCAGCCAAATTAGCTAATTTTGTCAAAGAAGGTCAATTACATTCTGTCCCTGGTCCTATTAGAGGTGAACATATGCCTATTGATGTGTCCAAAATTAAAGACTTTGATGGATCATATCATCGTATGGCAAAAGTCAAGAGACATGCCAGACCCTAATACTTCTTCTAATGACTTTGTCTCTTGTGTTAACAGTGACAAGTCCTCCAAGCAAGGGTCTACAGAGTGTGATTCAAATGACAAGTCTAACCTTCCCAAGTCTGACCTTCTCAAGTCTGCCCTTCCCGAGTCTTCACCCCTGCCTGCACCAAAGACTACCAATAAGAGTGTCAGAGTTCTTTGCCAAGGAATCTACTTCCAAGACAGTTGCCTCTGAAGACTTAATTTTTAATTCTTTGCATAATAGTATTGTTAAAAACAATTCTTTTCATGGTTTTGGTTTGAATACTTCTGCTTGTAATAATACATCTTTTGGTTTGAATAAATCTTCTCATCAGAAGAAATGTTTTGTGTGTGGAAGTAAATTTCATTTAATTAAGGATTGTGATTATCATGAGCAAAGGATGAGTAGGTGTGGTGATTCTAGGAAATCTAGACCAATGTGGACCAATGTTAATGATATACCATCTTATGTTCCACAAGCTTCTTATTATTATAATTCTTTTCCTTGGAGAAGATCAATTGGAAAACCATATGTTCAACCAACTAGTGAATATTTTAATAATGGTTTTTGGCCTAGATACGTGAACCCTATGACTGATGGGAAAGGGTACTGGGGCACTGCTGTAAAGACCTCAGCAGGTTGTTCTTGGAATAAACAGGGATCCAAGTTTAATTGGAAACCCAAGAACAATAGTGGATCTTATTCTTCTACTTGGCATAACTCATATGATCCACAAGGCAGGTTCAAGTCAGCAATAACTTGAGCCTCCATAGTGTACTAATTATCTGTATTATTTTGTTGTTGTTGTAGGATCATCCCCTTAAGCATAAAGATGTTGGAATTGTTGACAGTGGTTGTTCTAGAAGTATGTCAAGAAACAGGGACATGATGCATAACTTTGTACCCATTGAAGGAGGAGGCAATGTAACCATTGGAGGAAGTGATGGACGAATTACTGGAAAAGGGACCATCAAAACACCTCAGCTGGATTTTGAGAATGTTTATTATGTCAAGGAACTTCAACACTTCAATTTGTTTTCAGTCTCACAAATCTGTGACACTAAGAACAAAGTACTCTTCACAGAGGATGAATGTCTTGTGCTGTCTAAAGACTTCAAACTCTCAGAAGAAACTTCAATTCTGCTAAAGGTTTCTCGCAGTCACAATCTTTATACATTCAACTTAACTAATGTCCAACCAGCAGGTGACTTAACATGTTTGGTGGCTAAAGAATCTGTGGATGAGTCCACCAAATGGCACAGAAGGATGGCCCATGTCAATTTCAAGACCATAAACCAGCTCTCTAAACTGGGCCTTGTTCAGGGTCTTCCTGCCAAAGTATTCACCAATGATCATAACTGTGTTGCATGCAACAAAGGAAAGCAACACAGAGCCTCCTACAAAGGTGTTCCATGTCAGCAAGTAAGCATAATTTCGAACCTCTTCACCGCTTCATATGGATCTGTTTGGTCCCACTAAAGTGAGAAGCATTGATCATAAATATTTTTGTCTAGTGATCACTGATGGTTATAGCAAATTTTGTTGGGTATTCTTTCTAAGGACCAAAGATGAAACATCTCAAGTATTGAAAGACTTCATTACCCTTATTGAGAATCAGTTGAATAAAAAGGTGAAAAGAATTAGGTGATAATGGTACGAGTTCAAAAATGCAATTCTGATAGAACTCTGCAGGATCAAGGGAATCAAAAGGGACTATAGCACTCCAAGAACCCCTCAACAAAATGGGGTGGCGTAAAGAAAAAATAGAACCTTAATAGAGGCCGCAAGATCAATGCTAGTGACTCTAAACTTCCAATCATGTTTTGGACTGAAGCTGTTGGTACAGCTTGTTATGTACTCAATAGAGTGTCCATTACAAGACCACACCTTAAAACACCATATGAACTTCTTTTTGGGAAAGTTCCTGTTATTCATTACCTTAAACCGTTTGGCTGCCAAGTGACAATTTTGAATACCAGTGATCCATTGGGCAAATTTGATGAGAAAGCTGATGATGGTTACATTGTGGGGTATTCTGCTCATAGTGAGGCATACAGAGTTTACAATGTATCTGCTAAGAAGATTGAGGAGACATTGAATCTGAGGTATCTTGAAGACAAGCCTAATGTTCAAGGACAGGGTCATATTTGGTCATTTGACCTTGATTACTTAACTGATTACTTGGGCTATGCTAGACATGTGGCTAACCAAACTGCAGATTCTGAAGCATCACCAACTTCTAGTGAAGAAACTTTGGAAGCGCATTCTGAAAGTGGGTCTGATGATGATGAACAACCCATTGTAGTGCCTTCTTTCTCTCCTAACAATTTTGTAGGTGTCACTTCTAAAGATTCTACTGATGTGGGTGAAGATGAATTCTATTATGCTGAGGACCTTGCCAGACTGAAGAAATAAGAGTATGCAGCCAATTTAGATACTGAGAGGAATATTGAAGATAGTACAAATGAAGCGATCGGCAGAAACACCAATTCTACTGAAAGGGATTCTGTTTCTCCTCACCTCTCCAATTCGGCTGAAAGACATGTTGACTCGACTCCTATTTCTACTAGAGTGTCAAGTTAGGACCTTGAGAACCTTATACAAGGTTTCCAAAACCTTCAGATCTTGGTCATCATCAACCTAAAGCAGGCATCTTCAACACTCCTTCCTATGATACTGACTTTGAACCTACTGTGACTAATCTTGATTCCTCCATTGATGTCAACACCACCACTACTACAAGGATCAACAATGTTCATCCACAGTCTAATATTATTGGTGATCCTAATGTACCTGTTAGAACAAGAGGTACTGTGATGCGTTCTAAATATGGTCAGGTGGCTTTTATCTCTTATGTCTCAAATCAACAGAGAGACAATCACACAGACTATGAACATTGTCTGTTTGCTTGCTTTCTCTCTCAAGTGGAACCAACCAGTGTTACTCAGGCTCTTAAAGACTCAAGTTGGCTTGAAGCAATGCAGGATGAGATGCAACAGTTTCAAAATCAGCAGGTTTGGATATTGGTACCACTTCCTGATGGTAAGTATGCTATTGGGACTAAATGGATTCTGAAAAATAAGAGAGATGCTCGAGGTGTTGTCATTAAAAACAAAGCCAGATTAGTTGCACAGGGTTATAGACAAGAGGAGGGAATCGATTATGATGAAGTATTTGCACCAGTGGCAAGAGTTGAGGCCATACGTATTTTCTTAGCTTATGCATCCTATATGGGTTTTATGGTCTATCAAATGGATGTTAAAGGAGCTTTCTTGTATGGTAAAATTGAAGAGGAGGTGTATGTCACTCAACCTAAAGGATTTGAAGATCCAGATCATCCTAACTATGTGTATAAGGTAGTCAAAGCTCTCTATGGACTACATCAGGCACCCAGAGCCTGGTATGCTAGGCTTTCTACATTTCTTCTGAAGCATGGTTACAGAAGAGGTGCCATTGATAAGACTCTTTTCCTAAAGAAGAATTCCACTGACATAATTCTTGTGCAAGTGTATGTGGATGACATCATTTTTGGATCCACAAAGGAAGCTTGGTGCAGGGAGTTCGAGGAGCTTATGAAGGGAGAGTTTAAGATGAGTGCCATGGGAGAGATGACTTTCTTTTTGGGACTTCAAGTTCATAAGAACCGATGGTATCTTTATCAATCAGGACAAATATGTGAGGGACATCTTGAAGAAGTTTGGTATGGAGGGTGTAAGGACTGCCACTACCCCTTATGAAGCTCCAAAATCAAAGACCAACAATGACGATGATCCACCTGTGAATGTTCATTTGTACAGGTCTATGATTGGGTCTTTGATGTATTTAACAGCTTCCAGACCTGATATTACTTTTGCTGTGAGTGTTTGTTCGAGACATCAAGTTACTCCACTGACTTCCCATCTCAATGCTGTTAAGAAGATCTTTAAGTACCTCAAAGGCCAACCTCTTCTAGGTCTGTGGTACCCAAAAGAGTCTCCTTTTAAGTTGGAAGCATATAGTGATAGTGACTATGCTGGTGCTAATCTAGATAGGAGGTCCACTACTGGAGGTTGCCAATTCCTTGGAAAGAGATTGATTTCTTGGCAATGCAAGAAACAAACTATTGTGGCTACCTCATCTATCTGAAGCAGTATGTTGCTACTGCAAATTGCTGTGGACAGGTTCTTTGGATTCAAAATCAGTTGTTGGATTATGAGTACAATTTCATGAACACAACAATTTTTATTGATAATCAGAGTACCATATGCATTGTTAAAAATCCAGTTTTTCACAGTCGAACAAAACATATTGAAATCAGGCACCACTTTATAAGAGATGCATATGATAAAAATTTGATAAAAGTGGTCAAAATACATACTGATGATAATGTGGCAGATTTGTTAACAAAGGCTTTTGATGGACCAAGGTTTCAACACCTTGTGGTCCATATTGGTATGCTTAACCCTTAACTGCAAAGTTTAAGGGGAGGCATAGGCCTCAGGGGAGGCATATGCCTCAGGGGAGGATTTGTGTATAACTTTGCATTTTGCTATGTAAATTTGTATATTTGGTTGATTTTAACTAACTCTAACCTGCTAATGTAATATTAGTGTGTTTCTTTGTTGGTTTGTGTGTTTCTCTGTGTTTGTTTTGTTTTGCAGAGTGTCTGTTCTGATCAGTTGAGATTTGGTCAGAAGTACTAGAGCATGTTCCTACTGAGTTCAAAGTGCTGAAGTGAGTCAATTGTTTCTTCTGAAGATAATGCACTGAAGTTATATGATTCATACAAAAGAAGTACTGAAGCAAATTGATCATTTATTCATTCAAGAAATGTTTACAGCTATACTTACGTAGAGTACTAGCAACATCAAATGCATCTACATGATCTACTAGTCCTAATCTATTACATATCATCCGTTCCAACATCTAACAGGCTGTTGGATATGCATGATCGCACACATCTTTCACACTAAATGCCTACGCTTGTGATGTGCATAACCAACCCTAACAAGATGCTAAGGATCAAAATGGAGAGGATGGATTGATGCAAACGATGATGATGACAATGACCACAAATGATGATGGAGAAAAACAAATGTGTCCTTTGTGCTTCATCTATGTATTTCAACCAAAATGCAACCCATCTACTCTCCTTAAGTTCTTCCCTTATACGATATGTGATGATGCACCAAAACCTGATGCAGAAAGACCGAGAACCACCTCTCTATCTTCTGGAAGTGGTGGATTTTTGGCTTGTGGCCTTCGTTGAGGCCGAGGTGCTGGGGGTTGGGAGTAAGATGTTCCCTCCTTATAGGAGTCATCAGAATCATCAGCAGATATACTTGGATTATCTACACTTTCATCTTCTGATGAAGGGAGAAAGGGTGATTTCTTTGATTTTGGATATGGTTTTGGAAAATAATGAAGCCATGGATTGGTATCTTCACTTGATGATGAGGATGATGTTGTGAGATCAATGATCTCAGGTTTGGTACTCATGGTTATTATGGCTAATTTTGGGGTATTGATGAAATTAGGGTTTGGAATGATATTTGGGGGTTTTTGATGAAGTAGTATGTGTACTTTGGGATTGCTTTATAAACGGGTTCAAGTGGTAAGAGAATTAATGCGTGTGGGTGAAACAGTAAAAAGATATTTACTGAAGCTTCTTGAATAAGTAATCTGTTTCTGATTGTTCTACTTCGTGAGAATGGTTTCTATTTCCACCGAAGTTAAAAGTGAATATGAGTACAAGTAGAAATCCACGTCATCGTTGGTCAACTTTGACCAAAATTGGGAAATTTTCATTTATTCTCTACCGGTATATATTCGCTCCATATTAAGTGATTCGATTTTTAACTCATTCAAAACACTTCCTTTTGTGCATATTGTAACCCTAATCTTCAAAATCTCTAATGGCGCTTCAATTTAAACATGATCATAATAAGGTTGCTTTTCTTGGAACTGCTCGAGGAGATGAGTTGTATAGGCCGATGATTTCATTCTTACAAAGATCAAAGATTCAGTATGCATTAACGCATTCTCCAAATGCTATATATGAATCTTTGGTTACTCAATTTTGGGCAACGGCTGAAAGAAGAAGTGATACTGAGATAGTTGTCAGTGTTGATGGAAGAGAGTATGTGATAACAGAGGAACTGATCAGAAGACAACTTCGCTTGGATGATGAGAATTGAGTTTATCATTCTGATTCTACAATGGTGCTTGAAGGGCTTCAGGCGATTGGATATCAAAGTACGAGGACAGATATGTGGTTAAAAAATAAGCTTTGTCCTATGTGGAGGTTCTTGGTTCATACGTTGCTCCAGTGTTTAAGCAATAAGTCTGGAGGATGGGATCAGTTTTCAACACAAATGGGATGTGGTATTGTTTGTTTATCTAAGGGTTTGACTTATAATTTCTCTAAGTTTATTTTTGATAATATGGTTGAAAATATAACTAGGAAAAAGGGTAAGTTTTTGATGTACCCTAGGTTCTTACAGATGATATTGAATGTTTCTACACAAACCCAAGCTTTTTATCCCATAGGAGTTTTGACCTCTAAGTTATTTGCAACGATGAGAACTAAGTTTGAGGGGACACATTTTCCTTTGTTAGCTGCAATGTTGCCTCCAGAGAATGTTACTGCTGATGAGGGTAATGTTGTTATTGTACCCTCTGTCAATACTACTGATGGTAATCTTTCAGTAGATGTAGATGAGGGTCCTTCTGCTATTGCTGAGACATCTATATCTTCACCTAGTCCTAGTCAAGAACCTACACAAGTTTCAATTGATGAGGTTCAGGTTCATAATGATGAAGTTCAGGATCACATTGATGAAGTTCAGGATCACATTGATGAAGTTGAGGTTGATGCTGATAGATTGCCTACACCAAGTCCTATTAGGAATCCATTTGGTGAAGGATGTTCTAATGTTGATCAGGTTAATGTTACTCCTGAAAGGACTAATGAAGTTCCAATTCCAACTGAGCAATCAGTTGATACAGATGAGGATCCTATTACACTTACCTCATTATATGCTCTGATGAACAAGCTTACAGGTGAGGTGACTGGTCTTAAGAAAGAACTTGCAGAAACCAAGTATGTTCTTGGTGAAACGATTATGGCTTTGGAGACTAAAGTTGAACACTTGGAGGAATTACTAAGTCAGAAAGGTGATAAGAGAAGCCTGGTTTCTTCTGAGGAGGAGGACGAAGAGAATCTTCATGCATCCCTTGGAATATTGGCTGATGCAGCACTTACATCTGATGTTTCTTCTCCTATTGCTAAATCTTCAAGGAGCAAGGAGCCTATTATCTATGCTAGCAAAAGAAGAAGACAATATTTGCATAATGTATCTGCTGACACTTCAAAGAAGCCACATATGGTTGGCGCATCTGCTGATGTTATAGTTGAGGAGGTTGCTTCTGATCTTGGTCAAACTTCGTCTATACCAGAACAATCAAATGTTTCGCCTTCAGCAGATGATGAAGAGGTTTTTATTGCTGGGAGAATGTTTAAGTTGAATTCTTCTTCTGAAGTTTTCTACACCGTTGAAGAATTGTCTCAACCTGTTTCCTCTGATGTGGGTTTGCTTGTTTCTTCTGAAGCTCACGTTGGTTGTGCTGATATTGGTTCTACTGAGACATATTCTGACAAAGAACAGGATCATGTGATTGATGCTATACTTTATTCAGGTATAGTAACTGAAGAAGAAAATCAAGCTCAGGCTCGATTGTTTTCTAATTATGAGAATATGCAGAAGAGTCGTATTGTTGCTAAATTTCTTCAAGATCAGTATGATTCTAATTTATCTCCTGAAAGGCAATCAGAGCTTGATGCATTATTCCCTAGGATAACTGATGATCAATGGGATGCTTATACTTCTCAAGGAGCATCTGATCCAAATCTTGCAAAACTTATCTTAGGAGCATCTTTTGATGATGATACTTTGAGGATAAAATGGTGGCGCTTGGTAATCTAAGGAAGCAAGAATCTGCTGCAAAGAGAAGAGCTTTAATTGATCAAAGAAATAAAGCCAAAAGAGAAAACCTATGACCGTTGCTCTAAGAGGAATTATATGAGGAGTGTTGTGAAGAATTCTGCTATGTATAATTCTGGTATGTCAATGAAGCAAATCAATGCTTTGTCTGATGATGCTTTGATTAGACAGTATAATATGGTTATGAAATTTTCTTCTTCTGGTTCTACTTCTTCTACTCAATTGGAAAACATTACTTCAATGTCTGATGTTCCTACAGCCAAGAGACAGAAAACAGTTGAAATTGTGGATAATTTTGATACAGTGTTGCCTTTGGTGATTTCTCCAGTTGTTACCTCTGATACAACTTCAGTAGCTACTCTTTCTTCTGATGTGGTTGTTGCTGCCAATCCACTTTGATTTCTTCCAAATGTTGTCTAGTGTGGAGTTAAGTGATTCTCTGTGATTCAGAAAATGATCTACAACTTGATAATGATAACATTATCAAGACGGAGCAACAGAGCTTGGTTACAAGGAGTTCTGACAGATTGGCTAAGAAACATTCTTCCGAATACTACTTTAGATCTCAAGGCTGATGAATCTACCTTTATTGTAGTTGGATCTGTGGAAGTTTTTCCTGAAGGAACTCATGTGGTCTTGGTTGATTGGAAAGCTGGAAAGCTTAACACTGTTTATAGGCTGGATAATATTGTTCTTGAGTTTAATTTCTTGAAGGACATTCTTCATTTGGTGACCAGACATGATTTGAAGATGCTGTATGATCATGTCGTTCAGTATTATAAGTCTCATTCAACAACAGGTTCTGGTTTATATTTGTTGGGTGATCTTCAGGTTATGTTTGATTCTCATTCTCCAAATGGTAAAGGTTATTCTATTTGGAAGAATTCTCATAAGTGGGAGATTGAGAGTTGGAGGTTTTATCCTTTGCCTTGTGTTCATGTGGTTCAGACTACATGTGGAATGATTTTGTGTATGCTATCCGATAAGCTTTATCCTTTATCAGATACTTTTATGGAAAGGTTGCTGAGACACAAGTTGGAAGTGCCTCCTCATCCTGTTGGCAATGATGAACTTCATGCTTTTCAATGTGTTGGTTTGATTAAAAATCAGCTTCTATCACATTAAGGTTCATCTTGATTGTACTATTTTGTAATCTTTGTTTTCTTTCTTTATTTATTAGTTAATTAAAAAAAAAATAAATAAAAAAATGTTTTTGGTTTTATCTAACTTTTCTTGCAGGTTTGTTGTATACTTTTCTTGGTTCTTGACTCACCAGATATACTTTGTGTATGTCAAAGAGTTGGCTAGTCCAAAGGGTACAGCTTTGGTAAAGACACATCAAATCTGTTGATAGCTGTAATGATTTGCTAAAAATCATAGGGTATGCAATCACCCATGCTTAATTGCTGAGTGTTGTATGGTTTTCAATTCACCATGGTTTATTCCTTTTTGGAATCCAAGAATTGACTAGCCCACATGTATATGGCTTGTGGTAAAGGCAGTGGCATTCCATATTTGGTTCTCCATTCACCAATTCTAAGAATTGACTAGCCCTGAGCAAACGGCTACAGGTAAAGACATTTCAAATCCGTTTATATGGTTGCTGGTTTGCCAATAAATCAGATGGTTATCAGTGTACCATAGTTTACGAACTTAAACATATGGCTACTCCAGTAGTAATGGCTATTGGTAAAGAGACATCAAATCCATTATTTTCAATGATTCACCTCTTACAGGAGTTAACACACCTGGATGTGATGAGAATAGTATGAAACTAATTTGTTTTGATGTACCTCTTGTCATTTGTTGCTGCAAAGATATGGTGTTTTCAGCGTTTCTACATCTTTGAGATGTTCTTCTTTCGTTTCTTTGCTGTTGTTGGTGTTCGTGCTCAATCCTCTGGTGCTGTAAGATCTATCAAGAAACTGGAACTTAACCATGTCAAATTCCAGTTTAGGGGAGGATTGTTGGGAATTACGTGAAGTTTGGATTATGCTGATATTAATGCCGAAGTGATTCTGCTGAAGAAGAGTGGATTCTGCCGAAGACATAATCTACTGAAGTTTATTAGTTATTGATCTGTTTCTGCGGAAGTGTTTATTCCGTGTTTAGTTTATTTAGTGTGGATATACATGAGCTTTATTAGGAAGTGATTGTGTATATCTTATTTAGTTTTATGATTATACGTTTCTTGGAAAACGGTTTAGCGATATTGTTTAGGGTTCCTTGTCTATAAAAGGAACACATTAGAAAGAGTTATGTACCGATTGGAAAACTCAGTTTTAGTTAATATAAAGATCCATAGAGGATCAAGAAGTTCTTAGTTATTACTTGTGTTTATATTCCGCTGATAAATATAAGTAGTAGAGATTGTCTTTTATTGTGCTTGTGATTACATAGGCATACATAACGATCCACGAGCTCAAGATCTATCAAGGTCTGTTTGTTTCAACATTTAAGTTCATTGTATCTTTCACTACAACCAAATATACAGTTGTGTACCTGATAAAGTCCCATCAAGGCAAATTGATCATGCCTATCCTCTGAAGTACATCTTGCCAGCAATCCAAGCTTCTCTGTATCAGCAGCTTCCTCATCCACAGGTTCATGTGTAGCCTAGTTGACTGGTGCATCCATGGTGACAAGAGCTGCTGAAGTTCCAGCTTCTTCTGTTTCTGCCGATAGGAAATGTAGTTTGCTCCATCTCCTCTTCCTATCCTTGCATTCCCTTGAGAAATGACCCATCTGGTGGCAAGTGAAACACTTGACTTTTCTTCTGTCAAAGCGAGTTGGATCCTTTCCTTTGAAGCCAAACTTCCTCCCAGACTTCTCCTCAAACCTTTTGATATCCACTGAAAGCATGGCCACCTGCCATTTCAGTTTCATCTCCTCCATTTCAAGTGGGTCCACCTGCTCAAAATCTTCATATACAAGATGCTGCTGAGTATCATAATCAGCAACAAATGAATGAAGAACATCCTCCAACACACTACCAGTTTTAGCTTGAGAGCTTGGTGGAGAGGGAGTGTAAGAAGATGATGGAAAGTAAGTTGGACTTGGAGCATGTATCATCATATTAGAGTGAGATATCCCAACAAAAGTTGTATGACCAGAAGAGGATGCATGGTAGGGAGTTCTGACATCAGGTTCAAGAGATTTGAGTCTGTTGTACAGCTCATCAAAAGTGAGCATGTCCAACCACCTTTAGCCTTGAGGGCTATACTTACATGTAACCATGATGGAGGCAAAGATCGTAGGAACTTTGAATTGCAATCATCATTGTCAGGTCTTGCATTTAGCTGGTTTAGCTGACTCAAAATCTTATGAAACCTGTCGTATCCATTGTGGATACCTTCTTCTTCTGAGATATTGAACTCTTGAAATTATTGTCTCAGCATGGACTTCCTCATTCTCCTAGACTCTTCATTGCCATCGAACCTAGCTTTGAGAGCCATCCATATGTCCTTTGCATCATCCATGTGGTGAAAATCACACAAGTGATCTTCAGGAATGGCTTGAAGAAGGATAGTTTTTACTTTGTGCTCTCTTTGCACAGCCAGCACCTCTTCAGCAGATTTGGAAGGAGCAATGGTAAACTTCCCATCAAGGTCTGGAATAGTTTTCTTTAGACTGTTTTCTTTCTTTACGATCTCCCAAAGATTCCAATCAATATTGGAGATCCAGTTCTGCATCTTCATTGTCCAAAGATCATACTCTTCCCTTTTTAGATAAGGAAACTTACCATTACTGTTGGAAAGACTGAGTTGTTGCATGGAAGTGGTGTTGGTGTTGTTGGTGTTGGTAACTTTAGTTTCATTATCAGATCCAGGCATGGTGAATGTAGGTTTGGTTGTATGGGGGTGAGGTTAAATATGGTTCTTAGTATCGTAGAGACTTTCCCGAGGCTCTGATACCACTTGATAGAAACAAAGACCTTGATAGATCTTAAGCACTCGGAGATCGTTAGTGTTGCCTATGTAATCACAAGCAAACTAATAGAAAATCTCTACAACTTGTATTCTTTAGCGGAATGTAAATACAAGTTATAATAACTAAGAACACTTTGATCCTCTATGGATCTTTTATTAACTGAAACTCTGTGTTTCGAACACCTATCTATTACATATTATTACGTTCCTTTTATAGACAAGGAACCCTAAATCGTTTCTTGGAAAACGTCTAAGCATGCTACTAAAATATATGTTTAACCCATACAAAGAATAATTATGGGTAAACTCTAAACATACCCATGCTAACATTGGGCAGTACAATAATAAGGATTGGTTAGCATGTAAATAATAAAGCGCATGCAGATCCTAGTCAGCTTCCACCCTTTAGCAGAAACGCGGCACGGCTTTTACACTTCAGCATAATCTCTTCTTCAGCAGATTCTGCTCTACTTCAGCAGAATCCTAAGGCAGAAATGGCAGCAGAAATCCTACGTCGCATAATTCCCAACAAGACTGAAGGCTTTGAAGACTGAAGAATGAGCGGGACTAGGCGGGAAAAATTTACCCAAATAAAACTAAGTCCCCAAATGTTTATCCAGATAAAACTAAATCCCTATCTACTAAAGCCATATCTTCCCATTTATAGTAAGCGGCGATACTAAAGGATTCTCTGTTAAGGAAAGAAGCCTCGCCGCCTGTCTACAAATAGCAATGTGAACAGCAACCGAATATATCAATATTCGTGTTTGCTGTGATCTATGTTTTTGTCTTCTAGGTTAAAGTTAAATATCATACTTGTATAAATAGCATAAGAGAATTAGTGAAAAGTTTAAGCTTGTGAATTGTAAAAACACATACACACAAGCCAACTTTTCACTCCTCCAAATACAACTTTATCCTTGAGATAGCTCTGTGGGTTCTAAGAGTTGTGCTCAGACTTAGCCTGAGCTTAGAGAGGAGTCACCCAAACTTTGTCATTTCAATCCCATGTACTCTTCCGCAAGTACTTGGGTACCGTATTCTTTTGATTTATTTCTAATAAGAATATGATGTTGAAAATTACTTTGTGTGTTTTACTTATGTTAATTTTAGTCATTATTCACTGTTAAATTGTTTTAAGTACTTAATTGTTTTTAAACGATAGTGAATAGGGAACAACAAGTGGTATCAGAGCGAGGCTGATTATAAAACTTTTTAAGCCGCTCTAAAACATTTTTAAATCAGGATTCCTATGGCTGAAATTGATGTACCCCAACTAGTCGATAAAAAGGGTGGAGCTTATTCAAATTTGTTGCCCCAGACTTGAAGTTGGTTAATTCAAAAAATGGAAAAAGCGTATGCTTTGCTATTTGATTGGGATGGAACCTTATTATATCAAGTGTATTAGTGAGGGTCCATTTGTCCCAAAGACTGCTGAAGGTTTGCCCAAACCTGGAGCTCAGTGGACTCAGGATGAAAGGAGAGTGGTCAACCAAGACCAAAGACTCAAAAGTATCATCATATCATGTCTTCCTGATGATATAATGGAGTCAGTTATTAGCTGTAGTACGGCTAAACAAACCTGGGATGACCTGGTCCATAGCCATGAAGGTCCATCTAATACCAAAGAAAATAGGATAATGGACCTGAAACTTGAGTATAGTACCTTCAGGGCTAGGGACTCTGAGACTCTCTCTCAAACTTACACCCGTTACAAAACTCTTTTAAATGAACTGGCTAATGATGATGTTAAGTTATCCAAACATGAAATAAATGTTGGTTTTATAAATTGTCTCCCTGAGAAGTGGTTGAACTTCTCTCAAGGACTTAGAAATGCAAATCTGATTCGTGTCGAAACGTCAAGCTTTGCTCACACAAACTAGCCACTTGTGAATGACTAGCCGTAAGAAGCTTAAAACGGCTCGGACACTGAGTTTTTGATAATGAAGGCTTAGGGTTGTGTGTGTGGATAAAACCTTAACATCAATATCAAAAATAATCACGAAGATAGATTCAAATTCTCTTAGGAAAAAGAATAATAAATCAAATCCCGTGTGATCGTGTGTACTGATTAGTCAACCCGAATCGTTTTCCCAACGAGGCGTGAATTGCCAACGTCGTTCTTGGTTTGGATTTTAATGCTCGATGTATTGGATTATAGATTTGATTATGTTAACTACGGGAATGGGAAAGTAATTAAGGAAATTATTCTACGCGAAATCCTAAACGCAAAATACTAAAACGTAATTAGCAAAACGCAATTAAAAAGCAACTACGTCTAAATGATACCCTAAAAATGCCTAAAGGTACTTTTACTCTAAAAATGATATAAGAAAATTATTTTAGAATTAAAACTATTTTTTTGGATTTTTCGTGATTTCATAAAAATTAAAAACTAATTTAAACTATTTAAACTAATTTAAAATTCTAAAAATTATAAAAATCAAAGAGAAAAATTTGAAACTATTTTCTAAAAATCAAAAATAACTCAAAAGACTTTTTAAAACTATTTTTGTATTTTTCAGATTAATTTTCTATTTTCTACAAATTTAAATCTATTTTAATCTAATTAAAATTGTGAAAAATACCAAATAAAGGGTAAAAATAAGGAAAAATATTTTTTATGCTTTTTATATTTTTCTAAAACTGAGAAAATTGAAAAACTATTTTTTTGAACTTTTTCTCAATTATTTTCAATAAAAGCTAATTAAAATTGATTAAAATCTATTTTTAATTAAGAAAAATAGCAAATAAAGACCAAAAATTATAAAAATCTCAGGTAAAATCTAAAATGATAATAAGAATTTATGAAAAATGAGAAACTAACAGGTTATGTGTGAAATATAAAAGTTGTAGTGCAAACTGCTTATCAAATAAGCTAGAAAAATAAGCAAACAAGCTATATAAGCTACCAAACAGTTACTTCAGCTAATGTAGGCTAAATTTAGCTAAAAGCAACTAAATATATCTACTCCTAACAAGCCCTTAACTCAGATCAATGAAATAAGCTAACTGCTATTTCTAGCAAAACAGTGAAACAGTCCTACTGTTTGAGCTTATTCAAATGCTTATCAAGAGTGCTAAAGCCAAAAACAGATAGGTGGTCTTAAAGACCACCTAGCTGACTACACCTAAACCAAAAATGAGACTCTAATAATCAGTATTAAACCCTGTGCAACTTCTGCAAAATCTGAGAAAAACTGCTCTGCACATGACTTGACTTTCAAAAACAGTTTTAAAACTTTGACCTTATTGAGATTTGATCCAAATTAATTCACTGATTTTGATGTTTAGAGACTAAAGATGATTACAGCTAGCTAGATCTACTAATTCTAAAGCCAATAAGCTACTTATTACCTACTGATTTTGACAGAAACAGATTCTAGATCAGTTTCTAAATGATTTTGACTTTTTGAGTTTTACTGCTATATCAAAGACCTGAAATGACTCACTATCACCTAACTAAACATGTACCAAACACTCAAAATTGAATAGCTAATCTATACCACAGATATTTAAGCTATTCCAAACACTATGTTAATACTGACTCTATAGAACTATAAACACGTTGCTACTATATCAAACTAAACTACCATGAAACATAGATTAATAACTACGACACTAAATAACAGAGATGTAAACAAGAGATTCAATAGAGAAATGTATGAAATAGATTTGAGCACTTACAAGCTTTCCTAGCCACTATGGCTTGCCACAATGAAACAAAGGAACTCTAACCTACTTATACCCCTAATCCTAATCCAATCCATTTCAGTATTCAACCCAATTCCAGGCATCATCATCATTCCAATTCAGATCCAAACACCAACAGATACAAATCGAGCAAGCTGAGTAAACTTTGCCTTAAGTGAGATCTTTGCGATTTAAGTTTGAAAAGAAGTATAAGCTCACAATAAGCTATGAAAAGCTAATATGAACCATATAGAAACAGTAGATCAGTGTAAATCATTCCATAAACAGATTTGACATGTTTTTTATTTTTCATTGATTTTATTTGATTTTTTTTTATTTTTGAATAAATGTGAGAAACAAACTGATTTGATTGGAGATTAAGCTACTATCAACTAAAATAAGACTAATAAGCAATTTAAAAACAGTTTAAGAACATAACATAACTTTTTAGATTAAAATGGAAATTTCATTAATATCAAAATTAATACAAATACTGGAATTAAGAGAGATACAAAGAAATTATTTAAAACTCTTAAAAACTACACTTAAGCTACTGAAAAAAAATGAAAAGGAAGAGATATCTTCAAGTGAACGAAATGGGGTCTTTATATAGGAGAGCTCAATGCCTTGAGAAGGATCTAGAATTCCAATTTGTGCTTTCTCTGAGCTCCAATCCACCCTTAGATTATATCCCACGCACTTCCTCTTGATATCCACCCTTGGATCATGTGCATGAGTCAATTCGTCCAATAAGAAGAGAGTGTTTCACACGGATTGATGACCTGGACACCCCCATGTGTCAGGTGTGTCATAAAGTGTCAAGAAAAGTACTGAATTGCCCTTTGATTGTACTGGATTGGCTCAATTTATGAGAGGGTAATTTAGGGTTTATGTGAGTGCAGGTTTGGGGGAAATAAAAGGCGCGGGTTATTTGTGGGATTTTTTAATATTGTTTGGGCGTTTGACTGGGAAAACGGGTTTTGACTCGGGTAAAACTAGTGGGTTGGGTGGTTTTCGGGTAAAATAAAACCGGGTATTAGTGGTTTAATATTTGGGCTCGGGTAATACTTTGGGCCGTGGGTTTATTTGTAATGGATAATGGATTTAGGACTTGGATTAAATATGTGACCCAAAGTATATTTAAGGGACCAAAAGTGTAAATTCTGAATTCCAAGGGACCATAATTGTAAATCTAAACTCTTTTTCAAGGGCCAATCTTGTCAAACTTCAATAATCCAAGGGTGAGATTTGTAACTTTTGAATCTTTGAGGGATCAATTCTGTCAAAAGCTCAAAGTGCAGGGACTATTCTTGACTTTTCTTCAAACTTTTCTGAAACTTCAAAAATCATCTTCTGAGAATAAAATCTTCCAAAATACACAATCTTGACCTTTCGGCTCAGCTAAAACTCTCTTGATCTCTCGTGCTCGGATTTACATCTGATTTGGATCCTTTTTGTTTGTTTTGCATATCCTCAAGACAAGCACAAACTCAAAAAAACCACAAATATTAGCAATAAACGGCTTTTCCTTGGTTGTTTTGGGTCAGTTTTGATAATGAAAAGATATGTGAAAAAGCACATATCAAAATACCCCAGACGAGACCATTGTCGTGTCCTCACGCAATGCAATCAACTCACGCTTCTAAAACCAAGGATTTCAATCTCTTTCTACTAAACCTATGAAGACGCTTAAATTGGTATGCCCAAACCATCAAGTTATCTCACACAAGCTAGCCACTTGTGAATGACTAGCCGTAAGAAACTTCAAACAGTTCGAAAAACCAATAATAGAGAAGAAGTAGCAAAGATTCCTCAAAAGAGATTAAGAAAGCCTTAATTCTAAAACGCCCGCTTACCCTTTTAATACACAAGTAGATATTACGATTAAGCACATCCGATTATGAATGACGGTTTGTTGATCTTTCATGTCGATCAATAACTCAAACATTTTTCAAACGACACGTTAGGATCACGGAGTAGAAAACACAACACGGCGTGAAGTGACCATACAAATAGAATACATCGTCCCTGATTTTTCACAAGTCCCCAAACTAAGCGTAAAACCGAAATCATTGTTACATATGATTCTAGATGCTAACACTACCCATGGAAGTTACTTGTGTACTTACCTTTTGTTCCCATTTTCCTATTTTCCTCTAGAATTTTTTATTTTTGTGAGAAATGAATTTCTTCAAATTCTCGTTTTGATAACTTTTATTCCGATAAAGATACAAAGCTAAGTCGATAATTAGTTATCCACCTTCTCTCAAGAACCATTGTCGTAAAAATGAGGTCCACATCAAGGAATTTTATTTCTAACTCTTGATTTTTTCACTTTTCAACATTTTTCATCATTTTTTTTTTTTTTTTTTTCTATTTTTTTTTATACTTTTTATTTATATGAGCTGTGAACCACGGAGCTTCACGGGGTAATTCCAAGACTATAGGCTTCATGAGATGAGAATCCCGGCTGGTTAGGCTAAGACCTCATTCAATCCCGGCTAAAGATCCAAGGGTCCGATCTTGACACCGCAGCTCACAACTTAACTTATTACATTCACATATCACTTATTGCTCAATTATTTATTACGGATCCTTGATGTGTACCCAATTTTTAAAACAAAGATTCTTTTAAGAAGATAAAGAACTAACTATCGTCAAAAGCTCAACATCTCTAATTATTTAGACAGATATGGGGTGAAACAATTTTGTGGGAACAAAAAGCCATAAGTACCTTCGATGGGCTCTAAAGAGAACCAACTACTCCACGTTTAGCATCTAAACTCATAAGTAACTCTATCATTTCTCGATCTCTGCAAATTTAAAATCCCAAATAATGAGATCCAGATATGCTTACCGATAATTTTTGATTATCTATGGTTAAAGGAACAAGCTAGGGCTCAACACGCCCGGTCAAGTCAGAATTCTATTCCTACTCTCACCAGGAAAGTCAATCAAGTTGTCAAAACATATATTAACTTAGCAAATGCTTCGTCTAATGAAATCAAGTTATGCATATTTAAAGTCAATCAGGGAAACTTGCAAAATCTTGGCCTTGTGAGCTAGAATTCGCATTTTATAGCTTCTAATCTAAGAGACTAGCAAACTTTTCAATCAAAAAGACTTAACAAAAGCTTACAAAATTTTTAAATTTTGCTCATTTTGCACAATTTTTTTCTAAGGAAAACGGTTACGCGAGAAACACAAATGAAATAAGCAAGTGCGGTCAAATCAAATCGAAGATTACCCTACCCTGACTATTAGAACGAAACATTGTCCTCATGTTTAAAAAGGGTATCACGAAAATCTAAAAGCCGTTTATGAAGTATGCTAAAAGATAAACGTTAGTTGATAAGATTAAGGATATCGATTTCCATCAAGATCGATCATGAAACTCGAGTGGAGAAATGACAAACTTCGAGCACAGAGTCTTCATATCGGAACATCCAAACACAATATCACAAACAACCAAACATCAGAAATCAAGAGGGCACCCCTTCGCGTAACTTATTAGAAAATAGAAAGAAGAGAAGGATAAGCATGAGGTGCCTCCCACGAAGCGCCATCTTTTGATCACCGAAGTCGCTAGCCGACTCGTCCCCGATCATTTGTCCTTGGGGAAGAGTTGTAGAGATACCGTGGTCAAAAAAAGGTTCATTCTGAAGGAATGAGACCGGGTGGGTCGGGAGGGAAAGAAAATGGCATCGCAAGACATAAGGGTTAAATCCTCCCGAACTCACAAAAGGTTTTTCAAGAAAGATTGATCCATCATCCGGTGGTTTTGCGGGTGGACGAAAAGATGACGGATCAAGATGAGAATACTCCAAAGGAGAAGGGAGTAAATGGTACAAAGAAGTGTATTTCAAAGGTTCAACAATGAAGGCATCCAAGATAGGATCCTTTTTCCGAATAACTTTGGTGATAAGAATGTACTCTTCGATGAGTATCCCAGGATTAAAAATCTTGTCCTCGGAAAGGAACGAAATCAAAGTATCATCGACGTGAAAATCCTCACGAGAAGAGGAATCACTCTCGGATAAAAAATAGTGTGGAATCTCTGAATCAACAAGCTCATCAGTTGAAATCTTAACTTCCTTATCGTTCTTTGGGAAAAATGGATCATCATATTCGTTCTCTTTAGAAAGGATCGAGTCGGTGGGAGCAAGTTCATCGGTGAACTTCTCAAAGTAAATCGACGGATCTTGATATAACAAGTATTCAATTTCTGTAGTCGGCTCTAAAATCAAAAATATCATCCTCACTTCCGGTGGAAGGGATCCATGTGAGCGAGTTCATCGGCGAACTCCTCGAGAAGTAAATCAATGGAGGAATTTGAGCTCGGCCGAAGGATTAAAAGACGGCTTAACTTCTTGAATAACTTTTGAATCTCCGTAGCATTTGTTCAATCAAACGAATATCTCCTTCGATATCGATGTCAGCATTATCAATTTCCGGTGAAACTGAATCACTTTGCAAATAAGCCTCAATTTCTTTTATGATAGAAACATCCTCCTCATGTTGAGTATGGGAAGGGATATTTGAAGAAGAAGGAGTGGGATTGCCACTCAAAGAAAACTCGGTGTTTTTGGGAACAAGATCAATCCGATACACAGAAAGCGGAGGTGGGACAAGTGGTGTGCTCTTAGAGCTAGCATTTTCCACCACAACCGCTGTAGTCTCCTTCTTTTGTTCAGACGTATCGTGAGACAAACTCTTAACCGAAACGTGAAAGATCAAATCTCGATGTCTTAGGCCCAACTTTTGAACTCCAGGAGGTTGACGCTTTTGGTACTTCCGTTATTAGTAGGAATTCCCGGTCCTTTGTCACCGGTGTTACTAATTTTGCCACATCATATTGTTTGGTAAAGATTTAGAAGTATTGTTAACGTTAACGTGACGGCTTTTCCAACTCTTAAAGTGATTTCTCCTCCATACACATCAATCAACGCATGTCCCGCCCTTAAAAGCATCTTCCGAGAATAAGGGCACACGAGGGTCGCATCGAAATCAACAACAACAAAATCCGGGAAAATCGAACTTCCCACTTTAACAAAACATCCTCGGCTCTACCGATTGGTTGAGTCGAGTTCGTCGGCTAGCTCGAGGGTCATACATGTCGGAGTAAGTGGAGGCAATGAAAGTTTATCATAAATTGATTTCGGCATCAAATTGATACTCGCACCAAGATCGGCCAAGGCGAGCATTGATAATTCCTTGAAAATCACACGGAATGAGGAACTTGCCGGGTCACCTAACTTTTGGGAAGTTTTTGAGAATAAACCCCGAACAATTCTCATTCAAGGACGTTTTTGCCAAATCAACAATTTTCTCTTTGTTACTTAACATTCCTTTGAGTGTTGAAACAAACTTAGGCATGAGAAGAAGAGCATTCGCAGCTAATTTCAAGTGAAGATCTTGAAATATTCAAAGAATTTTTCCATTTGAAGATTTGCTTGTTCACATTGCTTTTGATCATTCATCCTTGACGGGTATGGAAGTGTTGTTTTTGAGTTAGTCTTGTTAACCGAAGCATCCTTGGGCTCAGAAGTCGGGACAACCGTGGGTTGGACATTCTGCACTCTTTATCGCAGAGGAAGCACTGGGTCCTTTGTCACCCTGGTCTCACGTCTACCATACCCAGACGGAGAAGAAGAAGAAATAGTGGTAGGAACCGTGGGTCCATCGTAAGCAACACCACTTCGGGTAGTGATAGCTTTCATGTCACCTCTCGGGTTAGGAATAGTATTACTCAGAAGGGAACTCGAGGGTTGAGAGTAAGACGTAGAGGGTTGATTAGCTTGAAAGAAACTAGCCATCATATCCTTAATTTCTCTCATATTCTTGTTATTCGTAACTTCCATGTCTTTTTTGAAATCCGTCCTCATGCTGTTAATTTGAGTTTGCAAATTTTTGATGGTGCTATCGGAACTCTTCATGTAAGATAGAAACTCGTTGTTCGGAAAAGCTTGATGAGGTGATTGATATTGTTGTTGAGGAGATTGTTGATAAACTTGAGGTAGAGATTGGTAGTTTTGATTACAATGATTAAGATTGGCTCCTCGGTTTTGATTGTAAGATTGGTTTTGATAACGGTTTTGGTTTTGTTGAGAGGAACGTGCAAAACCGGTGGTCCCATTTGGTTGGCAGTATCCTTGGTTCTCATTCGAACCGATTAGCAGAGGCTACGGAAGCATTTCGGAGATCGCCATCGGTGGCTTGACAATTATAATACGGATGAGGACCACCGCAAATAACACATGTTTCAGAACGGCTTTTGACGGATTCGATTTATGAATCTTAAACTCTCTCATCATAGAATTAATAGCATCAGTTAGTCCACTTAACTCACTCTTCAAACCGTAATTATCATTAGTAGCAATCTTAGAAACAACCGGACGGTTTCTAGACGAAGAAACTTTTGACTTATTCTCGATAATCATTCTAATGTTGGGCATAACGCTCAAGATATTACCACCACGGCCGCAGCGTTAACGAATCTTGATCGGATGGAGTAAGAGCATATAGAACGATCAATCGATGAAGATCGTAAAACCGTGATTTGGGCATTTTTGTAAAAGTTCCTTGAATCTATCCCATGCTTCTCCAAAACTCGTCAAATGTTGAAAATTTATGATTTGATTCGAACATTGTTATTTTTTGGAGGAAAGAATTGGTTCACAAACTTCTTAGAAATATCTTCCCATGTTGTAATTGACCGAGGGGTTCTTTTTCGAGCCAAGTCCCTCTCAAGGGAAAATGGAAACAATCTCAACTTAATAGACCAGAGCGACTTCCCAGTTAATCGTAGAAGCAACTTGATTAAACCAACGGAGATGTGCTGGGCTCCTCACGGTCTAAACCACAGAAAGGTTTATTAGACACCAATTGTATTAGATTCGTTTTTAGTTCAAAATTTTCGATGTTAATTGGTGGAAGTACGATAGCATCACCAGTGTCACGGAGCTTGAAGTAACTCGTTCATCGCTCGATGTCCGCCATGACGGGTTCTTCAACGATAGCGTAACTCGGGTACCTATTCTGACACGTCTACGTCGATTGGAGAGAGTGCGCATGCACTTGAAAAACCAAGTCAATTAAAAGAAACCGATATTCGAAAACACAGTGAACTTAAACCAATAATCCCAAATGAATAAATCACCTCTACAAGACAAACGCAAGCGAAGCGGAGAAGCTTTGTAGGTCAGCGAAGCTTATTAAAACCCGCTTCTTTTCGCAATTTAATGTCAGCCGTCCTTATACCCACCACACGCTTTGTTTATCCAATAGAAATAAATAAATCCACAAGCGACACAAAGGCAAGTTTTTGATCTTTTGTTCGGGAACTTATAATGATAACACCGCCGTTGAGAATGTTATATAATTGGTTTCTTCTATTTATTAGCAAAAACAAAGAGAAAATCTTTTTGTATTTTTAATCTGATATATATATATAAGAGAAAAAGGAAAATATTTTTTACTTTTTTATTTTATAGAAAAATAGTAACTTCACGAATGAAGGGTCTCAAGTCACTAATCGTCAAACCTCAAACGATATTGTCGTGACACAACCTCCCCAGCAATGGCGCAAAATTTGATTCGTCGAACGCCGTTTGCTCACAACAAACTAGCTTACTTGGAATGACTAGCCGTAAGAAGCTTAAAACGTTCGGAGGATCGAGTTTTTGATAATGAAGGCTTAGGGTTGTGTGTGTGGATAAAACCTTAATATCAATATCAAAAATAATCACGAAGATAGATTCAAATTCTCTTAGGAAAAGAATAATAAATCCCCGTGTGTGATCGTGGTACGGATTAGTCAACCCGAATCGTTTCCCAACGAGGTAAATGCCAACGTCGTTCTTGGTTTGGATTTTAATGCTCGATGTATTGGATTATAGATTTGATTATGTTAACTACGGAATGGGAAAGTAATAAGGAAATTATTCTACGCGAAATCCTAAACGCAAAAATACTAAAACGTAATTAGCAAAACGTGTTAAAAGCAACTACGTCTAAATGATACCCTAAAAATGCCTAAAGGTACTTTTACTCTAAAAATGATATAAGAAAATTATTTTAGAATTAAAACTATTTTTTTGGATTTTTCGTGATTTCATAAAATTAAAACTAATTTAAACTATTTAAACTAATTTAAAATTCTAAAATTAAAAATCAAAGAGAAAAATATGAAACTATTTTCTAAAAATCTAAAATAACTCAAAAGACTTTTTAAAACTATTTTTGTATTTTTCAGATTAATTTTCTATTTTCTACAAATTTAAATCTATTTTAATCTAATTAAAATTGTGAAAAATACCAAATAAAGGGTAAAAATAAGGAAAAATATTTTTTATGCTTTTTATATTTTTCTAAAACTGAGAAAATTGAAAAACTATTTTTGAACTTTTCTCAATTATTTTCAATAAAAGCTAATTAAAATTGATTAAAATCTATTTTTAATTAAGAAAAATAGCAAATAAAGACCAAAAATTATAAAAATCTCAGGTAAAATCTAAAATGATAATAAGATTTATGAAAATGAGAAACTAACAGGTTATGTGTGAAATATAAAAGTTGTAGTGCAAACTACTTATCAAATAAGCTTAAAAATAAGCAAACAAGCTATATAAGCTACCAAACAGTTACTTCAGCTAATGTAGGCTAAATTGAGCTAAAAGCAACTAAATATATCTACTCCTAACAAGCCCTTAACTCAGATCAATGAAATAAGCTAACTGCTATTTCTAGCAAAACAAATAAACAGCCCTACTGCTTGAGCTTATTCAAATGCTTATCAAGAGTAAAGAAGTTGAATAGGTGGTCTTAAAGACCACCTAGCTGACTACACCTAAACCAAAAATGAGACTCTAATAATCAGTATTAAACCCTCGCAACTGCAAAATCAGAAAACTCGCACATGATCTTGACTTTCAAAAACAGTTTTAAAACTTTGACCTTATTGAGATTTGATCCAAATTAATTCACTGATTTTGATGTTTAGAGACTAAAGATGATTACAGCTAGCTAGATCTACTAATTCTAAAGCCAATAAGCTACTTATTACCTACTGATTTTGACAGAAACAGATTCTAGATCAGTTTCTAAATGATTTTGACTTTTTGAGTTTTACTGCTATATCAAAGACCTGAAATGACTCACTATCACCTAACTAAACATGTACCAAACACTCAAAATTGAATAGCTAATCTATACCACAGATATTTAAGCTATTCCAAACACTATGTTAGCTACTGATATGAGAACTATAAACAGATTGCTACTATATTAAACTAAACTACCATGAAACATAGATTAATAACTACAAATTAACACTAAATAACAGATGTAAACAAGAGATTCAATAGAGAAATGTATGAAATAGATTTGAGCACTTACAAGCTTTCCTAGCCACTATGGCTTGCCACAATGAAACAAAGGAACTCTAACCTACTTATACCCCTAATCCTAATCCAATCCAAATTTATTCAACCCAATTCCAGATCATCATCATTCCAATTCAGATCCAAACACCAAATATATATAAATCAAGAACTTAGCAACTGCCCTTAATTGAGATCTTTGTGATTTAAGTTTGAAAAGAAGTATAAGCTCACAATAAGCTATGAAAAGCTAATATGAACCATATAGAAATTAGATCGATGTAAATCATTCCATAGAACAGATTTGACATGTTTTTTATTTTTCATTGATTTTATTTGATTTTTTTTTATTTTTGAATAAATGTGAGAAACAAACTGATTTGATTGGAGATTAAGCTACTATCAACTAAAATAAGACTAATAAGCAATTTAAAAACAGTTTAAGAACATAACATAACTTTTTAGATTAAAATGGAAATTTCATTAATATCAAAATTAATACAAATACTGGAATTAAGAGAGATACAAAGAAATTATTTAAAACTCTTAAAAACTACGCTTAAGCTACTGAAAAAAAATGAAAAGGAAGAGATATCTTCAAGTGAACGAAATGGGGTCTTTATATAGGAGAGCTCAATGCCTTGAGAAGGATCTAGAATTCCAATTTGTGCTTTCTCTGAGCTCCAATCCACCCTTAGATTATATCCCACGCACTTCCTCTTGATATCCACCCTTGGATCATGTGCATGAGTCAATTCGTCCAATAAGAAGAGAGTGTTTCACACGGATTGATGACCTGGACACCCCCATGTGTCAGGTGTGTCATAAAGTGTCAGGAAAAGTACTGAATTGCCCTTGATTGTACTTGATTGGCTCAATTTATGAGAGGTAATTTAGGTGTGTGAGGCAGTTTGGGGGAAATAAAAGGCGCGGGTTATTTGTGGGATTTTTTTTAATATTGTTTGGGCGTTTGACTGGGAAAACGGGTTTTGACTCGGGTAAAACTAGTGGGTTGGGTGGTTTTCGGGTAAAATAAAACCGGGTATTAGTGGTTTAATATTTGGCCTGTAATACTTTGGGCCGTGTTTATTTGTAATGGATAATGGATTTTAGGACTTGGATTAAATATACGACCCAAAGTATATTTAAGGACCAAGAGTAAATTCTGAATTCCAAGGACCACAATTGTAAATCAAACTCTTTCAAGGGCCAATCTTGTCAAACTTCAATAATCCAGGGTAGATTTGTAACTTTTGAATCTTTGAGGGATCAATTCGTCAAAAGCTCAAAGTGCGGGACTATTCTTGACTTTTCTTCAACCTTTTCAAACTTCAAAATCATCTTCTCGAGAATAAAATCTTCCAAAATACACAATCTTGACCTTTCGTCACCTAAAACTCTCTTGATCTCGTGCTGATTTACATCCGATTTGGATCCTTTTTGCGTGTTTTTGCATATCCGTACCTGCACAAGCACAAACTCAAGAAAACCACAAATATTAGCAATAAACGGCTTTTCCTTGGTTGTTTTGGATCAGTTTTGATAATGAAAAGATATGTGAAAAAGCACATATCAAAATCACATCCAAAATCTTGAACTTCCTGAAATTTATGGGAAATTTGTCTATGAGGAAAACCTCATCAACAGACGATACCCTGACTTAAAGAAGTCTCAGGAAGTCAGAAGTCCCGACCATCACCTCACCTATATCAACTGCCTTCTATTCTAACAATGTGGTTCAAGATTTTCAAGAAAATTCGATGATGATACCGATGAGAGATCAAGTGAGGAATACCTAAATGACCAACGTTGAGTTTCGAAAGGGCACTTTGCAAACTCTCGAAGGTTTATTAAAAGAAACAAAGGTTTCTCAACAGCTAAAGCAAATGAGGACACTGAATGCTTTAAGTGTCACAAAAGAGGTCATTTTCCAAATGATCGCTTTTCAAAACAATTTTGAACCCTCTTACAGACCATCGTGGTCAAATCACCTCGTGCTTTAGCAAATTTCAACCTAAAATCTATCGGTCTCATCAAAACTTTCAGAATAAATCAACTAACAAAACAATAGATTTTGAATCTAAGTATAGGAAAATCAAAGCTAAGCTTGCATTACTTGAGGCCATCCCTCAGTAACCAAAAGCGTTCAATCTGCAGGCAGGTAAAAAAAGGTCTTGTTGCTGAAAACCTTCGGACAGATGAAGAGCCCATCGCATCGATGAAATGGTGCATGTCAGTGCACTGATGGCCCTCTTAGAGGAGGACAAGCTAGTTGTTGGAAAGAATCATGCAAGAAACGGAGAATGGGTCAACATCACATTGAAGAAGGTAAATATTCTACTTTCTATGGATGATAATTCTCGATTAGTCCTATATGAACTATATCAATGTTGATCTTAATTTTGTAGAGGAGCAAAGACTAAATCTTTTTTCTAAGTACAACAAGCTAAGTTTTGAATTGAATAAGTGTAGGGATGAGTTACTTATGTTAAAACAAAACAAGCTTAAGGCTATCAGCTTACAAATTCAAAACACTGAATTAGTTAAAAGAAATCAGGCTCTTCAAGATGAACTTAAGAAAAAAAGAGAAATCATTGATAGTTTGACCACCAAGAATCCAAGAGTCTTTGATGTTGTAGGTGCCCCCAGTAGCAAAAAGAGAGTCATAGGTGAACATCATCTTTCTGACTCCCATAACAAAGACCAGAGTCCTAAACCATTTGTGTCTGGTGGCATGATTACAAATATGTTGTATGCTACCAAGCCTAGTGATTGGATTGAAAGACTTGATCCTAAGAGTAAGCTTCCTAACTTTAACTCGGAAGAATTCTAGAGCCCGAAAGTCAAGCTATAAAGAGCATACTTGGACTCCCGGATGTGCCCAGAGTATCGGAACACATCTTTGAGTCAAGATGAATCTCAAGCACCACTTCCACCTTTGGAACCTCGTGCCGATCTTAGCTCCGAGCTTACTCCCTACAATACAATACAATCCACTCTCAAAAGAAAGGTCGGACTTGGTAGAACCATCCTAAAAGACCATCAAAACCAACTCAACAAGAATCCACCCCGACAAACTTCCACATCCTCTCGTCTCCCCATGAAGTGATCATTCAAAAATGATGAACTTGTGAGGAAGCTAATCGACAAAATGGAATCCATTGAAAAGGACCCTGAACCAATCAAGGAGACAAAGTCAGCTTCCTCTAGTTCCTCAAAGTCAAAAGCCACCACCAAGAACAAGCAAAAATCTGATCTGTGTCACTATACCAGTAATACCACTGACAACTGTTATAGAATCCTTTTTTGCATGATCTGCAAAAAGTGTTAGTGCAAATATTACGATATTTAATCTATACAGTCTCGTTTGTTTTGATTGATGACAAACATGTAACTTGTAATACATAACGTAAAATGTACAAGTTACTTGTAATCACACTTTGTCTCAACATACATTCAACACCTCGCGATGTCTCAAGTCCTCGTATGTTACAACACAGGATTGTACATGTTTGTTATGTGGCATTATGATCAAACCCATTAACAAATCATTTAGAATGTTTAAAATACATTTAGAGTCACTAAGTATTTTAAATAGGTTAACCATTCTATTTCGAACCTCATTTTACATTCACAAGTATTTCAAAAGGTAACTAGACATTTTATTAACTAGTTACATAATACATTTTACAAAGTTTACCTTGATAAACCTTTTAATCTAAAAATGGAAATACATGTTACATCATGTTATGCATCATCTTTGAAATCCTTAGAAGATCACTTGAATATTTTGGTTAGATTGATACTCAATATATCAAATGTGATCTTGGTAAGATATAGCAATATCTTGAAAAGATTTGAACAAAGATTTTTTAGATTTCATGGCCGCCTCCACGACCCCTTTTTATAAAGGAGGAACCCTTTAAAGGGCTCCTTGGTCCGTGGACGCTCCTGTCCACTTTTGGCTATAAATAGAATCCCATTGTTTTCCCATTTCTTCACCACTTCAAAGCACATCTTCTCCACCTTCTTGCATACATTTAGATCAATCATTAACAATGTAGTAACACACACAACACCCTAATGATCATGATCATAATGCTTCTAACATTCATCTTTGTTGTAAGCATACTTTTTGATCAACCAAGGAAAGCTTGGAGATCTAGCCATCCCCACTCACCACAAGTTGAAGATCTATCACAAGAAGTTTAGGGAACTTGTGATCTTCATCATGAAGGCTTCCTATCAATGAAGTTCATTTAGTAGTAGTTATTCATATCCATTAGACATTTGTGTCATGGATCATTAGTGTAAACATCATTGCATCATAACAACACTTTCACCAAACTAGATTAGATGGTTTATGTGTTTGTGCCATAAAACACAAGGTTTATTATGTTGGCCATAAAATATATTGGGAGTGGTTGTACCCTTGTAAAAAGAACTCACATCTAGCTTAGTGTCGGAAATATTGTATATGCGACGTTAGGTTGGTTC
>OU343219.1:37430794-37479132 GCA_910596185.1 Chrysanthemum makinoi
CTTATTTTCTCCCCCAAAATCAAAATTACACCGCTTAGGCTCTTCATTTTCCCTTCCCATCCTCTCAATTTACCATCACATTCACCATAGTTTCCTCCGTGAATCTCGATTTCACACTTGATAGGCTAATGCTTAATACGTATTTTCTTTTGAATTTTTACTAGGTGAAATATCTCTAATTGACTGATTCTCACATCAATCACACCTCTTATGTAATTGGCATTGATTTGGTGGTCCCATCGCAACGATATTTTCTTGATTCAATCGAAAACATAAATAATATCTTTTGAATTTCTATAGTGTTAAGTTTAGACTGATTTAGATGCATTTTTTCTTTCCCCTAATTATATTGTTTCTGTTGGGCTTGATTTGTAATTCATTTATAGTATTGAATACACGTGTATTTGCTTTTGTTCTTGGGTACTATGAAATTATTGAGTTAATGTTGACGTGCACCCGTAAATCATCTAAGAATATGCAGCGTCAAAACAATAACGGCGGTTCATCATCATCACTTCTTCATAAAACTACATCCATTCAGTTCTACATGTATCACTTTTGTATGTTTATTACATCTTTGGTGATTTTTTATTTTTTATTATTTACCTTTTATATTTTCAATTCAAGATTTTGATTTTTGGTTTAAGCAATTTTGGGTTGATAAAATTATGCAGGTGCCTCATTCTTGGGCTAAGTTCATCAACAAAAACGATTACACAAGGGCCTGCGATTGCTCAATGGGTTCATCTTAAAGGTGCCTACCATGTGTTTGTTGAAAGTTTTAATATTGTTGACCTTATTAATTTAGGGTTATTGACTTTATTAAGCCATAAACTCGAGTTAATAACCTTATAAGCTAATAAAAGTGGCTTTTCTAAATTTGAGTAATGATTGTTGTTTGAATGCGCTTTTGGTGTTTGAAATTGTTATAATGAGATTATAAACCATTTCTTTGTATACTTTAGTCCAACTCATTGTTTTGTGCGTGTTTTAGCGGAGGTGGTCGGTTGGTTTTTCGCGTCATTATGATATTATGTTATTAGTACTTTCCGCTATGAGCGATGCGCATGAGCGAGAATAAATGTTTGTTAATCTGTTTCAGGTGCTCAAGAAAATGGAATTTAATTTTTTTTAGGTATTTTGCATTATGCTTATTCTAATGTATTAAAACTCAATAAGCATATAAGTAGTCCTTAAAAGCAATGCCAAGGAACCCCTTTGGAATTTTATGGATATCGATAAATTTCAAAACCTATTAAGATTGGATTTTTATCAAGGCTAAAGGATTTTTGTAGCCATGGCAGGTTTGAACCCACTTTATATTCTGGCTTCAAAGCTGTTTGGTTATCTTTTAACACTTTAATCTTCAAATGTAAGGCTGTCGAGTTATCCAAAAGGTAATAACAAAGTTATTTCTTTTATTAGCTATTGGGTCATTTCTTTATTGCTATGCAACCAAGCTACTTTAAGTTACACATTATATATATTTTTAGCTAAGTTGTGCAAAAAATACCTTTTGTGATCCATGTGCTTGAAGATAATTCATGTGCCGTTCACTGATTAAGTTTTTTTTGTTTTCTATTATGGGTTATTGGAATATCAATGTTTAATACACTTACAAATTAAGAGCCATCAATAATTAACAGATCTAACATGTGCATAATCCGAGTACATAGGCAAAGTGGTTTTTTTGCTTTCTTTGTAAAAGACTAAATGACGATTAAGGTTACAGTATGTTATGTATTTTTTATTGCAAAAAATATTATAATAGACACTTGAAATTTAATTGTGGTGAATGAATTGTTTAATTATAATTATGTGATATTGTTTGTTTTAATTTCCTAGACTAAAGTGGAACCGACATATTAAGGGGGCATTTTAAAGATGAGCTAGGGTCTTATATTTAATAGTGCATCTACATAAGTAATTGGACCTATTAGAGGGGGCCAAACACCCATGAGCCCCCTCTACACTACTACTTTCAATTTTATTCACTCACTTTAATAGAATTTCATGGCATTATGACTTGCTTCAAGGTGTAAGTGCATTGTACCAATGCCATGTAGCTTAACAATGTTTAATAAAATATACTAACATCTGCAACTTTCTAGGTTTAAAGGATGAACTCAAGAACATCACGAGGAGTAAATAACTATGTATGTATGCCAATAGCGATAAGCGCAATCCACTATTAAAGCCACCATAGAGAGGTATGTGCATTAATCTACTAGACTAGCGATTATGTGTACATGTGTTTCTTATAGAACAAAGAAAACTTTATGACTTAAGCATGTTCAATGCTATATTGCAATGACTCAAAAACATGAGAATGTTGCCAACAACTCAAACTTGATACAGCGATATGTTCAATGTCTCAAAGTTGTTAAGTGATAACATGCTTATGTGTATATGTTTATATTTGTAGATTGTTTTTATTATGTTTTACTGACTCTTTAAACAAGTTATGTTTCTTGAATGATCAATTGCAATATTTTGCTCGGGGTTAAATTCGAGTTACAATTGGCATTTAAGCGGAGACGAGGGAAGCGTGTGGTGCCACCTTTAGCCACTTGTGTCAGAGATTACCTTTAGATTGCTCCTATAGTTTGTGTCGTATTCTTTGTTCATTTTCCTTGATTATAGTGGTTGCTTGTGATTGTTATGCAGGTTTTTCAAGGACCTTGTTGATCTTCATTTGTAGTTGATGAATAAAATGATTACTTATTAGTAATATATTCATAGGGTTGTCTTGAATTGATTATTTAAGTAAGTGCTTATCTGTTTAGGATTGCTTTTTGATAATATCATTACAAGGATTGATTATTGACATAACTGCTTATATGGTTTTTTCGGGATTGCTAAGTAATCACTTGTTGTATTGCTTGATTTGGTATTCTTTATCAAAGCTTGGTTATGTAATATTGGAGTCGTTTAGGATTTCCTATTGAGACTGCTTTGTTGGAATCACTCCTAAACCTTAATTCAAGTGTTAGTAATTAATATGTAATAGTTAGCTTAATATGGCCTTTATGTTAGTAATTAGCCTTAGGCTTATGTAGAAGGCCCATAAGCCTAGGCCTAGCCCAATAAGGAGAAGGATGGGAACTAGGTTGCCCTAGTTGCTATAAATACTATGTAATAAACACTTGAGGGTTGGTTGTTCAATTTACTTTCTTTCACATACTACGCCTAACCATTCTATATGCGTGTATGTGTGTTTGTTTATTGTTCATCCGATCTCATCTCCTCTCTATTTCTTCTATTGTTACTTGTGTTGCATATTTGGGAACCTTACAGTGGTATCAATGGCCTCTAGTTGGGTGAATCGTTATTGCTTTTGAAGTGGGTTTTGGTCCTCTGCGTAAACTACGAGATACTTTGGTTCGCTTAAAAACACGTTTTTACACTTTTTAATCCAAGATTCTTGTACTTTCAATGTTTTAAGGTGTTAAAATAAGCATTTTTGGCAAAAGTTTCAAACTTTATCGTGGATCATAGTTTTAAGCTTGTTTTTTGTACGAGGGTTTCATCCTACGCGTAACTGTTTTAGGAGTTTTGGCTCATCAAGTTTCACACTTTTGTGTTATTTTGGTGATATTGAAGCTATCTCATCACAAAAATCTGGTTTAGAAACATCTTTGGGCAAAATCATTTTTACGAGTAAAGCTACGTGTAACAAAACCCTAATCTACTGCGTAACTTTATCCTTGGTTTGATCTTGAGTTTAGTGGTTTTACTCCGTGGTTTTCTTGCTTGGATAAGCTGAAAATCACGTCGACTTTGGATATCTTTTGCCTTTGTGATAGTGTAAAAGATCATTTGGAGCAAAACCCTAAACTTACGCATAAGCATAAAGCTTACGCGTAGAAATCCTACGCATAAGATTTATCTTACGCCTAAGCCTAGTCTTACGCATAAGGTAATCCTACGCCTAAGTTTTCTCGCCTAACTTCTGTTTTACGCATAACTTTAGTGTTTTTCTCCTACTTCAGCGTAAGCTAAACCTACGCGTAACTCTTTAACATTCAGCGTAACTTTGGTGTTTTTACATAAGTGCTACTTGGCTATTGTGATTTCTCGCCTAAGGATACTTCATCAACAAAGGTTCATTCGACTACAAAGATCCATTTAACAACACAAGTTTTCAACATGTCACAACCACCATACTCTAACTATTTTCCTTACACTTATAATCAACAACAACAACAACAACTAAGTCCACAACATCAACAATGGAATCAACAACAAGCAATTTATCAACAACAATTTAATCAACAACATACTCCACTACTTGCAGCAATTCCACAACCTCAAATGGTTCAACCACCACCTAGTCTTCAAGTACAACCTTACACAAACTTCTACAATCAACATCCATCCAGGAATACTATGAAGGAACCGGCATGGTTTGGCAAGATGTGTGAAGCCTTGAGTAGCCAACAATCAATTCATGAAGCTGGCTCACTTGATAGACCTCAATGCTCACTCCGGTAATTATGATCAATGGGTGATTCGGTTCTTTAGGTTTTGTGATCTAAAGAAGCCACATGGAAAGTTTTTAAAGAAGGTCATTATGGAAGGTCCATTTCGGATGCCTACTATCGTTACACCCGGAGATCCTAATGCTTTGTTCCACCAAGAGATGATGTCACCAACATTGCAAGCTGTTGCGAGAACTCACGGGTGATCAACTTCTACACTTTGAAGCCGGCGAACTTGCAATGCAATACATCCTTTTAGGATTACCCAATCCAATCCTTCGAAGTGTTGATGCTCAAAAGGCTGCCAAAGCAATGTGGGAACAGATTCATCTTCTTATACAAGGCACAACACTCAATCAGGAAGACATGGAATCCAAAATCTACTTGGCTTATGAACACTTCATGATTGAACCAGGAGAGTCATTAGAATCTTATCATCATCGCTTTTTGACATCATTAATGATTTGGACAAACACAATATCATCATGCCACAATTCTTTGTCAACACAAAGTTCCTAAGTAGTCTTGGTCCGGAATGGGAGAAGTATGTCATTTTTCTCCGTCAAGCTAAATATATGCATCATGCTACCTACGGATTGTTTATGCGACTATCTGAAGCCTCACCAAAAGAAGTTGATAAGGAAAGGATTCTCCGTGGTCAAACTGTTTCACCATCACTTTCGGACAATCAACAACTTGCTTTGTGGGCTCAAACAAACATTCCTCCTCAACAAGCTCCTCAAACCGCTCCTCAAACAAGCGCAACCATCAAACCTTCTGATCCGTCACAGCTACAAACTCAACAAAATCAATTGGTTCCATACAACAACACTGCTCAAGCTCTTTACAGATTGAAGCGATGAGGACTCCAATGCCTTCGATGAATTGCAACAAGGATTTGTTATGATTGCTAAAGCATTTGGCCGTTATACAAACAAATCCAACAATCGCATTCGTTCCTATTCTAATACAAGAAATCGGTACATTGTGAACAATGGGCGAGTTGAAGTTCAAAATCGTGGTTATGGTGCGTCGGATGGGAGGTGGTCAAGGGTTCAATGCTATGGGAAGGAATAACATTGGTGCTCCGCGACAAAGGGCTCAAGTGGTTGAACAAGGAAATGCTCGGAATGGGGTTAATGGTCTTGATGCTATAAGCGTAATGAGAAGGGTCATCGGCTAATGCATGTCCTAAACGAGGAACAAGAGGCGTGCTTATTTCAAAGAGGCTTTGCTCTTGGCTCTTAAGGATGAAGCTGGTGAAACTCTCACCAACAAAGAACGAGCTTTATGGCGGATCTGATTCGATGATGATATGGAGGACTTGCAAGGCTAATCGGCGGTGATGTTGATGGCACAAATGCAAGCACTACACATGAGTGACACGAGGCCCGTGTATGACAGCGACGGCTTGTCTCAGTACTGAACAAACAATTATCATCAATGATCGATATCTCCGCCACTTTCTCTATCCGACAAGGATCGAGTGTTCAACATGAGTCCTCCACATCTCATTCCGATGATTATCAAATAGATTCCGTAGTTATATTTGATGATCAAGATAACCTTATGGTTAATATTGATAATCAAGTTGACTTCGTCATTATATTTGAGGATCTAAAGAATGATCATGTTGAGAATCTCGTTGAACAAGCTGAGCTTTTGTCTGAGGCTGAGCTCTTGACCTTAATTAAAGACCAACATTCTCGTTTGGAAATTTGCACGTAATTAAAAGAAAAAATGCCTTTGTTAACCAGGGATAATGAATGTTTAATTCGACAACTCAATTTTTCAAAACTCAAGAAAACCGTGAAAAAGGTTTTGAAGCCGCTTTTGCCAAATCACACCAAAATGAAAAATATTTGGAACGACAGATTTGTGATCTAGCAGCTTCGAAGAATGCTTTGTTGTCTCAAATAGAACAAATGAAACATGAACATAAACAACAACTTAACGCTCTTACTTTGGAAACTCAAAAAGCAAAGGTTGAGTTGTTAACTTGTCAAAAACAGTTCTCTGAGTACAAAAAGCATTCAACGAAGCGAATAGATGACTATCTTGAGGAAATTGTCGACTTACAAAACAAAATCAAAGAGTTTAAAAATGTTGTTTATAAACATGGTGAATCAATCACAACGATTCAAAAGTTTTCTTTCAAACCTAATACAAATGGATATGGACGAATCTTGCGATTACAAACCTAAGTTTTCACACGAGCATTCAAACCAAATCCACGAAGTTTACGTCGCGAACATAGAATTGATGATTCAATTATGACTGTTGTTGAATATAATCGGATGGAGGAATTAGATTCTGATGACGAGAGTCGGTCAAAAATGGAAAATGTCGTTTACAACAAACCATTTAACTATTCAAAAGCTGTAACTTTTGTCACACAACAAGATACTTCTAACAACCCTTTGGTTATCACACGATTTACGAAGTCAGTCCTCAACCAAAAGGTGCACAAATTAATGGTCCTTTACCTTCACTTAGTGAAGTAAAAACTAATGCCGAAAGTTGTCGCGTTATCAAATACTTTGACACTTTCTTATATGACCTCAAAATTTTGGAACGTGAGATTGAATTTCATTACGAAATAAAAGTTCAACATTTTACCTTGCCAATGGCGCGAGAACATAGAGATATTCTTCAGAAAAGAATTTTACCCCATGTCAAAAATTTGAAAAATTGTGCACTATATTGGGAAAAGGATTTTCACAAGAAACTTGGTCTCATGAAAGCAGTTTTAGAAAGCGAAACATCTATTTCAAATACTAAGCGTAAAAGCTGTTGAGAAAAGATGTTGATCGACTCTTGGAAGATGTTATACGTGCTTTGATATCCATAATGTTGTGTTATTACATTCTTTGCCATATGCATCGATGATATCTCTGTGATTATGTTGATTACATTTGATAATGTTGTGAATCTTGATATGATGCATCGGTCGAGTCTTTAAAGTTGAAAATAAGCGATTGTCAAACGAACTTTCAAATGCAATACGTCGTCTTAATTGGTGTCAAAAAGATATTCACGATCAACAACTTGCTTTTAAACACAAAATCGCCCGATTCGTGCAAAATCTTACGATCCTAAAATTGAGCAACTGGATGATCAAAGCGTGTCTTTTAAGTGTCAAATCTCAAAATATGAACAAGAACTTGCAAAAGTTAAAAGGAATATGGTGTCATATTTGATTTACTCAAAAGACTTCGTGATGAAGCATCAAACGAACTTGATCATTATCTCGCACACACTAAAGAAGTCATGAATTTTCTTTGGAAATCTTAGTTCACGAAAATCAAGATTTGGTGCACACTATCACTAAGTTAAAGGAAATGTTAGGAAAGTATGAACAACTTCCGCCTACTGTGATTAAGAGAATAGTACCGGTAACACTTAGTAATCGTGAACCTAGAATCCCTACTGCCAAATCACAAGTTGCTAACGTGCTTCCTTCTCTTGAAGCAGGAATAGTTGCCTCTTTTCCAAACGTCCGCACTTCACGGCCTAGGAGCAATACAAGGAAGAATAGGAAGTTGCGACCTAAGAAAAGAACAATAAAGAATTTTGAAGTAGAAGAACACCCTAGGACTATGAATAAGACTCATGTTGCTTCCACTATAAATATTGCGTCTGGCAAATGTAATAGGAATAGTGATGTAACAAATGCTAAACCTTAAAGTACTTTTGATATTGATCGATGCACCTTGTGTTATTTGTAGTAAAAGTATGAATTCTGATTGTCATGACAAATGTGTTGCTAAAGCTATCATCTCTCGTTTACGGAATCCTAAGAATCGGAATACCTCTAGGCCCACTAATCTTTCTAAGTCAGTGCTTGGTAAACCGCCTTCTTTAGATTCTAAAAGCATTGATGTCCTGTAGTTCGGTTATCACCTCCAAGGATTGTTGTACCACCTAGTGCATTCACTAAGACTAAAGCTAAGACTAGTTGGAGATGGCCGAAATGGATACATAATACACTAGGATTTAAATGGATGCCTAAAATCATTGATGTGTGTATTTCAACTATAACTGCTTTGGAACCCTCTAACATTTCGGGTTCCACATCTACTTCTATTCCATCGTATTAGATGCATGTGTCTAATGCAGGTGTCTGATCATCCTCTGGATTGTTGATAGCGGATGTTCCGACACATGACGGGCAACCTTAAAGCTGTTATCAAACTTTGTTTCAAAGTTCATTGGCCTTTGTCGGTCGGGAATGATCACTTCGCAACTATCATGGGCTACGGAGATTACATTAATGGCAACATCGAAATTAGCAGGGTTTATTATGTGGAAGGCCTCGGTCACAATCTATTCTCGGTTGGTCAATTTTGTGATGGAGACTTGGAAGTAGCTTTGAGGGAGAAAACTTGTTTCATTCGTGATCTTCAAGGAAATGATCTTATGTCGGCCAAACGCTCATCCAGTCTCTACACTATCTCTATGCAAGACATGATTGCTTCATCTCCCATTTGTTTACTCTCAAAGGCTACATCTACAAAATCTTGGCTATGGCACCGTCGTCTCTCACATCTAAACTTTCAAACCATAACCAACCTTGCTCGACACAAACTTGTTGAAGGTCTCCCACGATTCAGGTATTCTAAAGATCACCTATGCTCGGCTTGTGAACAAGGGAAAAGCACTCGTGCTCATTTTCCTTCAAAGGTGGAACACTGACTCTCGGCATGTGCTTCATCTTCTTCACATGGATTTGTGTGGCCCGATCTTGGCGTCTGCAACGATAAATGGCAAAGCGCTACATCTTGGTAATTGTTGATGACTACTCAAGATGGACTTGGGTTTATTTTCTTGAAGTAAAGATCAAGCTCCACAGATGATCATCACCTTTCTCACGAAAATTCAAATTCATCTCCGGAACACCGTTAGACAAATTGAAGCAGACAAAGGCTGAATTTGTGAATCAAACTCTTCGGGAATATTATGAGAAAGTGGGAATTGAGCATCAAAAATCTATTGCCCGCACGAGAACAAAGCGGAGTTGTTGAAAGAGCAAATGCGTTAGTGGAAGCTGCGGAACGATGTTAATCAATGCTAAACTTCAGATTACTTATGGCTGAAGCTGTCTCAAGCGCATGCTACACTCAAAACCGTTCAATGATTACAAAGCATACAACAAAACACCATTTGAGCTTCTCCACAATCGTAAACCGAATCTCAAACACTTTCATGTCTTTGGATCTCTTTGCTATCAGAATAATGATCGTGATGACTTTGGAAAGCTCAAAGCCAAAGCGAACATTGGAGTCTTTATTGGATATTGTGAGAATTCAAAGGTTACGGATATGGAATCGTCGTACAAAGCGAGGTTATGGAAGCGATTCATGCTAATTTTGATGAACTCCTTGAAATGGCTTACGAGTATAACGACTTGGAACCGGTCACAACGCTTAAACTTCCCCAAACCCCATCATCGGTGATACAAGCCCTCGGCTTACTCGTCAACAAATGGAAAGACTATTTGCTCCTCGTTCAGTGGCGATATTGATGAGCGTGCTCAGTGTATCCGTTGTTTCATTGCTCAACGATAATACTCTAATACGATACACTGCTACAACAACTCTTGTTGAAGATGCACCACCGTTGACTCTACACAGCAGTTGAACAAACCGCTTCCAACAATGATGAACCGGTGATGATGTTCGAATGAAGTACCCCACTGCAGATTTTGATCCAAATCGTTCTTTAACCCGTTTGCTAATGAAGCTGCACGATGTCGCGGAATCATCTACAAGCCATTTGAATCCTCGGAATCGCACAATGTATACCAACATCAACCCTCTACACATAGATGGACAAAAGACCATCCTCTTGAAAATATTATTGGCAACCCGAATCAACCCGATCGTTACGAGACAAGCGTCTTCACACGAGGACGGTGAACATTGCATTTATGCACTCCACTTATGCCAAACTGAACTAAAACATTAAGGATGCAATGACAAAAGATAACTGGATTGAATCCATGCAAGAAGAACTCAACCAATTCTAACGTCTTGAAGTATGGGGGCTGGTTGAAAGACCAACGGTCTCGTCATTGGTCTAAAATGGATTTGGAAAAACAAATTGGATCTTTGAAGGAGAACGTTATCAGAAACAAGTCACGTCGGTGGCTAAGGGTTATAGTCGAGGAAGAGGGTATTGACTTTGAAGAATCTTTTGCTCGGTTGCTCGTCTTGAGGCTGTTCGGATATTTCTGGCGTTCGCGGCTCATATGAACATAACGGTCTTTCGGATGGATGTCAAAGCTGCTTTTCGAATGGTCACTGAAAGAAACGGTTTATGTCGGCCCGGAAGGATTCGTTGATCAGCGCTTCGAACCATGTCTACAAAGCTGAACAAAGCTCTGTATGGTCTCAAACAAGCTCCTCGGGCATGGTATGATAAGCTATCATATTTCTTAATTGCCAATAATTTTCACCAAAGGTTGGTTCGACCCAACTCTTTTCATACAATATCACGGGGAACATATTTTAATTGTTCAAATTTATGTGGATGACATCATTTTGGGTCAACTCATAAAAAGTACTCAATCGCTTTTGCAAAACTAATGAAGAAACATTTTGAAATGTCCATGATGGGTGAACTTACGTTCTTTCTAGGACTACAAGTTCATCAATCACCCGTGGTATTTTCTTGAGTCAGTCCAAATATGCCCTTGAAATTGAACAAATTGGAATGAATACTTGTGATACTTATGCCACACCAATGGCACATACCAAGAAGCTTGGGCTGATTTGCATGGGAAATTGGTTGACCCTACCAAATACCGAAGTATCATTGTGTCTCTCATGTATCTAACGACCAGCGGACTGATATTGTCTTTGCCGTTTATCTTTGCTCCGTTATCGGTCGCGACCAAGCTGAAACCCACCTCTCAGAGGCAAAAAGAATCCTCCGATACATAAAGGGAACAATTAATTTGGGGATCACGGTATCCAGAAGGATTACGGTTTTGAACTAATAGCTTTTGGGGCCGACCACGCGGGGATGCTTAGACTCTCGGAAAAGTACTTGAGAGCACTACAATTTCTTGGTGACAAATTGGTATCTTGGCAATCGAAGAAGCGGGATTGTACATCGCTGTCCTCAACGGCGAGAATATGTAGCCATGTCGTCGTGTTGTGCTCAAGTCATTTGGATGAGAACACAACTCAAAGACTATGGTTACGTATTTGACAGAATCCCGATGTCTTGCGACAATCAGTGCTATTGCGATCTCGTGCAACTCATTCAACACTCAAAATCAAAGCACATCGATCTTGATATCACTTCATCAAGGACCACGTGGAGCAGTCTTGTTGAATTATACTTCGTGGAGTCTGAATACCAATTGGCGATCTTCTCACCAAAGCCTTAGCTCACGCTAGGTTTAATGAGTTGGTCCACCCAATTGGTATGAGGTGTTTGACTCAAGAGGAACTGGATGAACTCTTAAAACATTCTTAAAAACCAGTCAAACACCAAAACTTCTTTTGTAAATATTTTTCAAAAACAAACTACAAAAATATAAAATCGAGATAAAACAACAAAAATATTCTTCTATCTATATTTCTTTTAACATGGCAAGTACATTTCTTCTGTCAACACTCTAATCTTTCAAAATTCAGTATTTTTCGATCAAGTGTTGAGGGGAGAAAATAAATACTACTTGTTTCAAAATAACCGTGTACTTGCATGTTACCTATCCCGTTGTTTCTTTAATAATGGTGGTCACATTTACGGTTTCGACACTCCTCGGACTAAAATTTATAACCTTTCATTATTTCTTAAGTCGAGGGGAGTGTCGTCAAGTTTCTTTCTTAAAATCTTTCGTTTGGTAACCAAAATGGAAGTTAAAGGCTTTGGATGAAAATGGAAAAGGTGGAGGGACTGAAAGTGTCAAAAGCTTAAAGTTATTTTAATAAAACACTCCACCTAACTTATCCATCACATTTATTACACATACCAAACATAATCTACGCATATAAATCGTTCAACAAATCCGTGTTTTGGATCATCAATTTGTAAGTTGTTTCATGATCTTTACGTATTTACAAACAATGGTTTTGAATTTTTATCAAATCCAACGGTAAATTGATATATGATTGATTTTGTGTTCTACGCATAGCGTATGAACACATGATCAATTGGTTGTGTGTTTATGGTTAAAAAGATAGTGTCAAAGCGTTTTATAACATCAATGATACATTTTATCCTCAAAATCCACCCGAAACCGAATTGATTGGATTTTGAAAATTAGGGTTTATGCGTTGTTTGGGTGTTTTCAAATGTGAACGTTTTGGTGTAAAGATTGTTGTATAGGAGGTTGTTTTCAAGTTGAATTGATCATATTCTAACCCGAAACTACCGAAACACTAATTGATTCATAATTGAAAATTAGGGTTTAATGTTCATATTTTGGGTATTTTTGATTCTTGAGTTTGATGTTAAAACTTGGTCATTACACTCTATATGACATCTTAGAACCTCCGAGAAAAACTTTGGTGCAATTCCTATGGCTAGATTTCATATGCGTAATTCTTGAACTCTAGGGTTTTAGCTTACTGCGTAAGATTTTCTGGCGTAAAATGTTTGATGTGTTTCATGCCATGATCTGTTATAGAATGAATGTATGTGTTAATATTGATGTTATGATGATTTTATTTCAGGCTTGCTACTCGTAAAACTCAGAATCAAGGTTATTAACAATAACTACGCATAAGGATCACCTTACGCGTGAAAGGTTATCGCGTAGAGAAATCTTACGCGTAAGCGTTCAGCGTAAGGTTCTACAAAGGGACTACTGGCGTATCTGTGAAGGATATGCGTAAGCAGATGACCACTACGCATAAGGTCTACTCTTACGAGTAAGCCTTACAGCGTAAGGTTTTATATCGCGCCTCTGGCGTAAGCTCTACGCATAAGGTCCCCTTTTCCTACGCGTAATATTTCTTACGCATAAGTAAGGATCCTACGCATAAGCTTGCGTCTACGCGTATACTTCTCACTTTTACGCATAAGCTACCATTTCTACGCATAAGCCTTGATCAAACCTTCATTATGAATTGTTGCGCGTGCAAACTTGTAAATAAATAAATCATAACGTCACGAAACCAATAAATGTCACTAATAAGCTTAAGCGTTTAATATGTTGTGAAAAATAAGTGATAACATAAACTTTAAAACTTAAAGTTAACTAACTCACGAAACTCTTCTCGACATCATTGGACTATTGAACAAACAAGTGACTTTGGACTCGTAACAATCATTGACATATATCATTCAATAAATAGACAATAAAACCATCTGTTGACTAACATAATGTCTTTCGATATGTTGGTTCTTTTGGCTAAATGTGTTATTTTGAGATCACGACATGGAAGCTCAAATGAATGTGGATGCACCAAATGTCCTCACCATTGCTGATATCTTCCCACATGGCTATCCTATGAAGATTGGAAAGAACAATCTCGAGTTGACTTTGAAACTCTCACACTTTCGGAATCTTCTTGTCTCATTGCGTGGATATTCGAAGAATCATCCCTATCGAACATGCTCACCAACTCGCCCTTTGTTCGGAGATCTACATACAACAATTCGGAATACAATGCGGATGGTCAAAGGTCAAAATCTTTGTGGCGGTGGATGCTCAATCACAAGCAACTCACCATCACTCCTGAGACTTAAGGGCATTCTCCTCATTCGACATCATACCAACCTGAATTCTCTGCTGCACCTCTTGAAGAGAGCGGTTGCAATTCTTGATCAATATTGGGATGCGAATGAAGCTTGGGGTTATCATTAAGCATTCTCACGTGGATCTCAAGAACATCCCTCAGCCTTGGAGAACCCTTTATATCTTCATCACAAAATCCATTTACAGTGCGTGGCGGTGGCTATGAGCATCCCAAGCTCGGGCGCAAATCTTTTGGGCTCTAATCAACATGAAGCACATGAAGTTGAAGCTCGATTTGGGATGACATGATGACATTCCTCTAAAAGCTTGGCTCAAAGATTCCCTACATCAGATATACTAAACTGTTGATCCAGAGAGCACTTGGGTACAACCATGACATCCCCAAAAGAATCAATGACCCCGACAATCATGACATGTTGTGCGAACCCACTCTATGTCGATTTAAGGAGTCAACGACTAAGAAACAAGGTCTTTGTGTTGCGGATCACCTTCTCTCGGATGAACTCAAAAAGCTCTACTCTTATAAAAGATACTTGGTTGCTGTGGAAGAGAACAAAGTTGGTTTTCTTGATGAAAAATCTTACAGTACGCCTAAGGAAAACCGAGAAGAGGAAGTAGGAAGTCTTTGCAAGCGAGAGTCGAGGAAGTTCCCGGGAGGAATCCTCCACGAAGAGAGGGCAGTTCGCCAAGGAAGCTGTTCCTATTCCGATACCTAAGCGAGAAAGCTAATTGGCGAGGACTCGGAGGGTACTGCATCAGATGAAGAGACTTTCTACTCAAAGCTAAAGATGACACTACAACGGTATCTAAACCTCCAGTCCACCGGTGACCAAGGAAAGGGAAGACTCGGTACTTGTGCAACTTATGAAGAAGCTCGGATGAAGAGCAACAAGGCGATTACAGGAAAAAGTTCAAATTCCTTAGACTCCAACACGTTGCAAAAGAATTTGCTAAAGATCAAATGGGTGGCCCCGGAGGGTCAAGTGGTGGAGTTCAACCTACACCAAATCCCAATGCGGTTAATCGACCCGATAAGGGATGCGGTGCCACCACTTTGGAACAACAACAAACGCGTGTGGAGGACACTCTTGATTATGACTTTGAAGAACGAGAAAAGGAAAAGGCGAAAAAGACTTACGGTGTGATGAAACAAAGGCGATGATACGACTAAGTGCGGAAAGATGATGGCGATTATGATAAGCTTCTTCTAGATAGTCCAACCGTCCCAAAGGAAAACCCGAACCTCCTAAGGACCGAGTCTCCTCATGTCTCTTCGTCATCAGATTCTTCTTCTCACTCTTCACCACCACCATCAAAAGACCAACAAATCATCATCCAAATCGGTGAAGAAGCCAACTGCATCTTGGATGTCTCATGCAAAGTCTCGAATCGTTAAAGGTCAAGCGGTCGAGAGAGAAAAATATTACAAAGAAGAAGTTAGATTTTCTTTACATATCTTCATGATGAGAAAGACAAGATGAAGTTGAAAGGGAGTATGTCCAGAAGCTCATGAAAGATGATCTTCAAGGGAAAATGGGCGAGATGATCAAAGGATACTCTCACAAGTTCCTCATGGAGGTCGTTCCTAAACTAAAAAAGGAGATGTATACCGAGAACAACTTTATCGAATCTCTTACATCTAGCCAAGCAAGCCATGAAATCAACTCCAATGAATTGAGCATCAATCCAGGTTGAATCTCACAATCTTCTCGGATGATGAATTGGTGAACCGGCTAGTAGCTCAAATGTCAGCAGCTCACGTTTGCCTCCCAGCTAAATTGTTTGAAGCATTCTTTGGAATACCAACTCAGTCGAAGCATGAGAGAAGAAGGGAGGCCTAAGCGTTCAGAGCGGCGAAGAGAAAAGATCGGGATAAGGATACGAGCCCAAGCGCGAAGAAGTCGGTGAATCATCCTCCATTCAATACTCAATGCAGCCTCCACCCCAAAGGACTCCAGCTCAACAAAGATCCCCTCCTCGCTCTTCAACTGAAAAACCTCGGGATTCGAGACACCACCCGGACTTCAGAAAACCGGTGATCACTTTGAGTATACGGGTGGTGGCGATGAGGAAGTCCCTGAGCCCCAACAACAACCCATCTCTCGACACTGACCTAAGAAAAGGGAATCTTCAACCTAGGCCTAAGAAAAGAAGAAGAAGGCGCCTATGGTGGCGTCTTATCATGGCTGGACGAGGATGATACTGAATTTGAATGGTTCTCGAAGCTTGTTGATTCCACTCCTACCCATCGAAGGTCAAGAGGTGAGAATGTAGTACATTGGAGCATGCTGAAACTCTTGCAAGAAAAATTTCCGTGTGAAAAGATGACGAAATCCGAGTTGAAGCGAATCAAGAATGAAGCATTTCAAATGCTAAAAGACAGCTCGGAAAGTGCTATAGAAGTTGAGTATCACCTTGATAATATAGCGCGAGCCATGTCTAACAACATGGATTGGCTCAACCCAGAAGCAAACATCGACTTCACCAAGCGGGACAACCCTCCATATTACACCGATGGTCCAAACCTCTACCAACAATTGGCCACGGATCGGCCTAGGATTCCATTCGATATTTCTTCAACAAAGACTTGGAATTTCTTCTTCACGGTGGCGATGGTTCAAGGAAATACGCTACATCTTTGACACTTCCATTCCGCTGACCATATACTCTAAGCGCATAGCCATCGAGGAAAGAGCTAACCACATGTTCTCCAACAATGTGGAAGAGTATGACCGTGATGCAATGTATGGGATTCACCATTGGCGGAACGCCAGAAGAATCTACTACGAGCTGCCGAGGTTGAAGTCTCAACATGAAGTGTTCTGTACTAAGAGTATCGTTGCCATCAAACATGTTGATCTTTCGTCTAAATGGGACTACACTTTCCTCAAGAATATTGTGGTCAAAAGGCAAGGCGAAAGGGATTATGCATTCTCTGAAGCGGACTTTGAGAATTTGTCTATCAACGACATTGAAGACTTGTACCTTGCCAAAGTGCGAGGTGCATGAGACAATTTTCAAGCTGAAGTACAAGCGTGAATTCATCAAGTCCTTGCTTATCTTCATCAGACGCATAGTCATCAAAGAACGTGTAGAAGATCTCCGGCTTGCGGTTGAATCATATCGGACCCGTGTCAACTTCACTCCACCTCAGCTAGATCTTCCCGACATCAACCGGCTTTCACAATACACACTCATCAACCAACCATTGAATTGGTTTACCTTAGTGAAACACTACGCAACTGCTTGATGGCGTGTAGAGATCTTTACAAGTTTGGGGATCACACATTGAAGAAGGTTAGGGGCGGATTAGCTTATAGGTTGAAGGATATTCATGAAGGAATTGGGTCTAAAAGCGATGGAATTCTAAGGAAAGAAGGGATGTGAAGAGGATCATCACCATGATTGATGAAAGTTTGTATCGAAGGGATCGTTGAACACTGGAAAGCTTTGTAGGTGGTCGTCCCAGGATTGCTCTCGCCGGCTATCAACGCCATTCGCATTCACTGGAAACATTGATGGACTTCATGGTACCCCTTGAACTGCTTCTATTTCATAATATTTTGGATGTGTGATTATATATGTATATGGCTTGTGCACACATACGATTGTACAACCCGCTCTTGTAAATAAAGGACCACGTGGTGCGCTTGATTGCCACAATCCTTAAAAAAAGAGCGAAAGCTTCTTACTTTTGAGTAAAACCTATCAAACCTTTCACTTTTCAAGGTTTTGCTCAAAAGAACAAGTACTTCCCCTTATGATTTTCAAAACCTCAACCGTTTATATCACTTGTTGAGGGGAGTATTTGACTTTAAAACTTTGTTCACTAATTGTTCACGGTGGTCATCTTCCCACAAAACTCAAAATGGTCATATTTATTCTCAACATTTCTTCAAAAATAACACTTATATGCCATTTTTGAGGGGAGAAAATTTATGTGATAAGAAATATGTTGTGTTTAATGCGCAAATGAATCTTTGTGCTATAGACTTAACCAGCGAATTGCGAGATCTTAGCTGTTAGTAACTTCGAAAAGACTTGTCTGGGCGGGTAATAATTTCAAGCTAGTTAAGCTAGTGATGTAAAGCGTGTCTCAGCAAAGGACTTGTCCAGTAGAATGTACCATTCGAGAAACTCTGGTAGACATGATCTTTGGCGGGTTTGACAACCTTTTGAGGTTTGTCCACACCTTCAAGATAGTTATTAGAGCTAGTTGTCACCTAAAAGCTACAATGTAACTCTTTAACTATTCAAGCGTAACCGTGTCTCGAGGGGATTGTCTATCTTGAGTCGATCAATTCAAAAGTCGCGCTCTTTCTCACTCGTCTTGATTTACGTCTTAAAACTCTTAAGCACATGTTGGAGGGGAGTATTTATGCTAAAAGATAAAACTCTCACAGTGGTACAAAATGTTTTCATTCACAAACACTTTGAGAGATTTTCTTGAAAATGGTTTTATGGCAATGGAGTTATAAGGAGATTAAGGTTAGGAAGAACCGTCCTATGATCCTTGAGCGGAGGGATCTACCCAAGGACACTACCAATAGTTAGAATTAGAAGTCCTTAGGTATGATTGTAAAAAGGAGAAAATGAGAATCGGAGAAAGAAGGAGTTGAAGAATTAAAAGAAATGCAAAGAAAAAGGTGAAAAGAAATAGCCCTCAAATTATTCAACTTAGAGGCGGACACCGGGTTCAATTCATATACTCTTGGTTGTCACTGATGACGGTATTGAAGATTAAAAGTCGTCATGGACCCGGTGGCGCATGCACTAAACCTTCTTAGCCACTCAAGTTTCTCTCAACAGAAGCTTGTTTCATTCTCACAGGGAACCCTACGTAAACTATCGGCTTTCTCTTAGAGATTATTGAAGAAGGAGACCCTCTCCCTAGTCTCCTTTCGGGGAAAACCAAAAGCGCACTATTGAGTCTAGAGCCACGAGATTCATCAAAAGATCTCTTAGGTACACTTGACATTTCATCACTTGGTGTTCAACAATAAGAACATCAGTGGTACGTTATCGAGTCCTTCACGAGATCTTAGCAATGCGAGAACATTTATGAGAGGTTCACAATTGTGATCCTCGGTGATTGAATGGAAACTCTGCCGGGTCAACATCAAGCGACACGGCGGTCACTTCGGTAACTCCCGTGGATTACGCAGTGTGTCTCAAGCGGTCTGATCGTGAGGTGATGCTTGATGTACCTCGGTGACTCATCTGAACCGTAGATGTACTTCGGTACATCGCGTTATCTCACTTGTGGGACTCGGTTCGGAGCGGCCTTTGTGAGAATTAGAGTTGTGTTTTCACACTATCTTGTTAACACTCTCGAAGTTCAAACTTGTAAGTGCCGGTATCCGCTTATTACTAACATTTCTTATGTTTACTTCTTATGGAAGCTCCGGAGCGGAATGATCGTGCAGATTCTTCACATGCTCATGCCAACATCATCACTAATGGAAGTTCTATCGAAAAGCAACACAAAAGTCAGAATGATTCTTCGTCAAACCAAAGAATCTACAAAGTTAAAGACTTAAAGAACTTCATCGATCTTGAAATCCAACGTCAAAGAGCGTGTGAGCATGTTGAAGAATGGCGTGGAACACTGGAGCGGCGAAGCGGAACTGAAGGCGGACTTGATGCGAACAACAACAACATACTATCACTACCATCACAAAGAACAATGATCAAAGAACAAAGATTAAGATGGCGTCAAAGCGAAGCTGTTTAAAGAAAACAATTTCTCTACCTTTGGGAGATTGTTCAAATCAAGGCAATTCTTCTCACAAGAAAGAAGAATGTCAGAAGGCGTCAAAGCTACTATTACATCGCACTTTCACCGTCGTATTCATCACCAACACTTGAGGGGAGATTGTTGGAATCACTCCTAAACCTTAATTCAAGTGTTAGTAATTAGTATGTAATAGTTAGCTTAATATGGCCTGTATGTTAGTATTTAGCCTTAGGCTTATGTAGAAGTCCCATAAGCCTAGACCTAGCCTAATAAGGAAAAGGATGGGAACTAGGAGTGTTGCCCTAGCTTCCCTCCTATACCTCATGTAAACCCTCACTTGAGGGTTGGTTGTTCAATTTACTTTCTTTCACATACTCTACGCCTAAACCGTGCTACTCATACGTGTATATGTGTTTGTTTATTGTTCATCCGATCTCATCTCCTCTCTATTTCTTCTATTTTTACTTGTGTTGCATATTTAGGAACCTAACATGCTTATAAACAAGTGTTTGCGATTTCTTAGAGCACAACATAGGTACATTAGGTATTGCTTATGTGCTTGCTTATTAACATGATTTCCATTATTGTACCAGCAACCTATAAACTCGCTTTGATCACTTGATTGTAAGCAGCCTCAATAAGCAATTCTAAACTACCTTAATAAACCGCAGTTTCAATAAGCCATGCCAAATAGCCCCCAATTTTTTTAAAAAAAAGTAAATATTAATGGAATTGGTTTTATAATATAAACCGGCCTGTGTTTTATATTCTCAAATATATAAACATGTGTGTTTACTTTATTTTAGATATTGCTTCTTAGCATAAAACAAGTCTTAATGTTTCCTAGCGAGGAGGCAGGTTGTATAACCGGTTTCTTTATGTTTTGGTTATAGAGATACCCCCCACAGAGAGTGGTTCTAAAACCACTTTCCATGAGCCATTCTAACCAGTCCCCATAGCAGTTTTTGTAGTAGTGACATTACATACCTATTATATGCTCAATTTATACCTCTTTTACAGGTTTTTGATACTACACGCCCAACACCATGCACATGTAACCGATTCAAAACTCGAACATGAAGTCACAATTAATTTCCAGTACTTGTTTCTTGTATATAACTTGTATACCTTTACACCCACACGACAGCAACCATAAGTCCATAACCATTATAAATTCGATTACAAACATGGGCCCATCAACTTTATACACTCAAGACTCATTGGTTTTATGCCTTTTATCCTCAGGTTTGATTTTTACACTATACTAGATACATAATACATAGTTTAAAACACTTGATCATCAAAAGAACTTTATTTCCCTTATGTTGAATCTTGTATCAAAATTTTAAGTATTGTAACAAGTAGTATTAAACAAAACTCTTTTAGTGATAGGGAAAAGAATTAAAAAGATGCCATGTACTAAAGTTTATTAATTATATTCATACATAACACAAGCTTTTTTTTTAACGTGATACAAGAATTAACCAACATGTATATGACGTGGAGATGGGTAACAAAAACATATTTAATGCCAAGTTATTATGTTCCCTCTTTACCGTGAATTATGTGACCATGAGTTATCATTTTATGTGACATGATTTCTTTGTATATATGATCATACATATGGAGGAAAATCACACGACACCAACCAAAAACAAAAGAAGAAAAAAGGGACGAGATGAATGGATACTAGGCGTTACCTTTGAATCGTGTAAATGAGGAAGAAACAAGGACTGAAACAAGCAAACAAACACCCTCCCTTGGACATAGAACCCACGAAAACCAAGCAGCACACAAGGCAACAAGCAACCTTTTCGTCCTAGCCAAACCCCACGACCCACGAGCACCATGATCCAACAACCTTCCTTGGCACCTAACGAGTCTCCTTTGGACCCCTTGTTGTCGACTGAAAAAAATGGAGAAGAAGGGGTTTTTCTCTTTTGCCGTCACATTAGATGTAGGGTATTTTAGGGTTTTCTTTTTGGAGTGATAATGAAGTTACAAATGAGAGAATTATGGGAATATCTTTGAGGTAAAAATGGGAGTAAATAGGGAAAGTAGATTGGACGTGTAAATGGGATTGAGGGCATTTAAAGTGGCCGAGATTTGGGGGGATGAGTCCAAATCATGCCATATCCAATTTACCTTAATTAGTTGTTACATTTTAAATTTTAATTATCAAGTATATGCTTAACACATAGTCCAAGTAACATTTCAATGTGTGATAAGACTATAATTGGTAAAAATAAGTATAATTCATTTATCATAGTCTTGCGTAAATTATTTGTGATTAAATGTTAAACGTATTTAACGATATTGACGTGTTTTGCGAGTTTTTGTAATTATTTAACTTGAGGGAAAAATGGTCATTTAACACGTTTGCATTTTTTTAGGGTTTTACATCAATACTTTAGCTACCATGAAAAATGTGTCATTTAAGTAACGTCATTTAAGTAACAGTCAACTATTTGCCAATTTTATCATCCATAGTGAGATCTTGTGTTCCAGTAATAACACAAGATCTCACTATGTGCATATGCTTCAAAATCTGGTTGACCCACTTCACTCCTGTTAGTAACTACTATACTTGTCTATTAGAAATTTAGAACTGTGAACTTACTTGTTCTTTGTGTATTTATGAATCGGTGATTTTGAAACTGATTTGATTTTGAGACACATTTATTTTTTAGTGACATTAAATGAATTGTAACTGACTAGGGAAGAAGTCTTTGAATTACAAAAGATTCATGAGGAGGCGTACAGAAGAAGTATTGTGAAGTGTGTCTTGATGGGTAGTACAGAAAGTATGATTGCCTTACTGCGAGCAAGAATTACGTCCAGTCATTGATTACGCCAGTTGCTATATAGGGTGGTACATAACTCCATTTTATCAGAATACATAGATTAGCTACAATTTTGTGTAGCCAGCTTCTTACAATTTTGTGTTATAATTTGTAGGTCTCTGAGTTTTTTTTGTGGGTCTCCGATTCATTTTTGTTGGTCCATCTTTTCTTGTGTCATTTTGATGGGTGATTATAGCCAATTGGCTATTTTAATTGTAGCCAAGATATCCCTGTAGTATATTGATAGTTGAGATTGTATAAAATGTTTCTAAAAAAATAACATTATTTACATATCAAAGGTTTTTCAGCATACTGAGGGTAAATGTAGTGGTGGCTTGTGAGAGCCGGTGAGGGTCGAAGGTCACATGCCACCCCGTTAAAAGTGGTGGCTCTAAGGATAGACCAAAACGAGGGATGAATGGTGAGGCCAGTCGCTATTCGGTTTATGTTAAAAATTGAAACACCCCCAATCCCCTCCACTTCCAACGGATACTAGAAATTAAAATAATAATAATAATAATAATAATAATAATAATAATAATAATAATTATAATTATAATAATAATAATAATAATAATAATATTAATAATAATAATATATATGTAATAATATGTAATAATAATAATAACAACAACAACAATAATAATAGTAATATTGGTATTTACTGGGACCATGTTGTATAGTGTGGTGGCACTATTGGTATTAAACATCGGCACAACATGGTGCGCGATACATTGGTTGATATATGTTCTCGATCTGGGGTCTCAGCACATAAGGAGGTCGACATCGGGTTGGGTGGAGAAAGGGAGCAAGTCTTATGGCCAGAAAATATCTTGCTCTATTCCTGGGATGGAGGGCAAGACGTATGTGTTTATTTGTGGTCGTCTCCCCTCATGCAAACGGTATATGATTGATTTTATGCCACGTCGTGTGGTGATTGATGCCATAAGCGTAAGCCGCGTCAAATGCAGGCCAAATGCGGATATGGATATGGGTTCATCCCTTTCTCACTCTCCTCTTTGGGGAACGAAGTGACAGCGGTGACCCTAGTTAAACGGATCCGAAAGTTCTCTATAACTCAAGATATTGGGGCGCGTGCGGCTACTCATATCTTTAGTTTTGCTATTGCTAAAGGTGTGGGAGCCCAGATAGTTTGACGGTTCCCACTATTTTCTTGTAATCTTATGGTTTTGTTTTTAATGAAAAGTGATGTTATAGTAATAATAATAATAATAATAATAACTTCGGGTCGGCGTGCCTGGTGGTTGTGAGGTTGTTCTTCATTTGGTGAATCGGCTTATTGAGTCTAAGGGTCACAATGTTGGGTTTTCTATGTTGTTGGTGGATTTTTAGAATGCTTTCAATCTGGTCGATAGGAATGTCCTTCTTTAGGAGACTAGGATGTGATGTCCTTCTATTTCTCCTTGGGTTGAGTTTTGCTATGCCAGACCTGCTAGACTTTATTATAATGATTATATCCTTTGGTCCTGTCAAGGGGTTGAACAAGGGATCCGTTAGGTCCATTGTTGTTTGCCCTCACTTTGCACCCCCTAGTCCAAATTGGTCCTGTGAGCTTACTCTTAAAGCTTGGTATCTTAATGATGGTACTATTGTGGGAGATACTCTCATGGTTTCCAAGGCGCTTGACATTATTATGACGGAGGGTCCGGCTCGGGGGTTGTTTTTGAATGTCGATAAGACTGAACTTTTCTACAGCTATGGAGGACCCTAGAAGCAGGGTGGAGGGTATGTTTCCTATAAATATCTCTCATCCGGTCTATGGTGTCAAACTTCTTGGTGGTTCAGTTAGTTTGGATGAAAGCTTTTGTCAGGATCTGGCTTTGAAAAGGGTTTCTAAAACTATCTTGCTCATGAAAGCTATACTTAACTTAATGACCCCAATGTGAAACTCACCTTCCCGTAATTGTATGGAGTTGCTGACATTATCTTATGCTTTGAGGACATGTTCCCCTTTAATACGTCTGAGAGGCCGATGTCGGTTTGTCGGATGTTACGTGCTTCCTTGGAGAAGATTATTATAGCCTCGGGACCAGGGTTTGGTGACTGGCAGTGGCGGCTTGCCACCCTCCCAATCAAGATAGGTGGGCTTGGCATCCTTGCTATGAGTGACATTATCCAGTATGCTTTCCTCGCCTCTCGTTTGCAAACAAGTGACCTGCAGGACCAGATATTGGTAAAAAAATGGGTATTAATTCTCATGGTCCTTCGTTTTAGCATGCTCTTGATACTTTCAATAGTGCTTGTAACATAGATATTCTTTTTGTCACCTCTGACGCTCCTGCCACCCATATGATGAAAACCTTGGCAAACTGTTACTTTGGTGTTGTTGTGAAAGATCTTGTTTCCAAGTATTAGTTGAAGTCAAGGCAATGACTATTCTCGGTTGTACCAGCCCCACATGCACAAGATTTCCTATTCACCATACCATTGATGGGTTAGGCGAGGAGGATGAACCATACGCCAATTAGTTTGGTTGTACATTTATAGGCTTACCATACCTATGTTTTAGAAGGTAGTCCTTGTCCGATCTGCAATGCGCATCGTATGGACCAATGGGGAGACCTTGTAGTTCACTGTTCCGGTAAAGTGGGTGTGAAGTTCAGACATAACCTGGTACGTGATGTTTTCGTCGATATATTCTCCAAGGTAGGGATCATGGTTAGAAAGGATGCTCCAATGGTGTTTCTCTCGAGGGATGGGAAAGAGCTTCGACCTGCAGACTTCCTATTATTCAATTGGCTCCAAGGTACGGACGCATGTTTGGATGTGACTGGGATCTCTCCTTTTACGGGTATTGATGTGACTATGTGGGCTCCGGGGGTAGCTTTACATAATGCTGTGGTGAAGAAGAAAAACAAATATGTGTCCAAATGTGAAGAAAACGGTTACAAGTTCATTCCATTTGCTTTTCCACATTTGGGAAGTTTGACGCGGAAGCTTTGGATACACTTTGACGCATCAAGACCATTGTTGTTAGCCACTCGAATAATGTCAAGAGTGGAGCGTTTATTTTCCATAGATTAAGCTTTTGTATCCAGAAAAGAGTGGGAGCCCAACTAGTGTGTCGGCTTCCCACCAATTTCTTGTAAAATCCTTTTGGTTTTCTAATGAAGTGATGTTTTTATAAAAAAATAATAATAATAAAATAATAATAATAATAATAATAATAATAATAATAATAAGGCCGCGGTAGCTACCACCAAACACTCATTGACTAATCTGGTCATTTTTTAGGCAGCTGAAGTTACTTTGAAATGTATGGGTCTCACATTTATGCGGGGTTTGTTTAAAGACATATACCCTCAGTTCTAAGTGCAAGCATGGTTCTGACCTTGTGCCCCCCCTGACTGTAGTGATGGTGTTGTTAGATTCGTATTGTTTGATCTCGTCAAACCACATGTCCCTTCCTTTGTTCTTCCAACTCAGATTGATGAATTGGTTTTGGATGAGGGTCATGGGTTTGGATTACCTCTTCTAGACACCTTGCTTTCTAAAGGGCTGCACACGGTTTAAGTCCATCCCCCCTAGATGTCGCTTGGGTTTTTCTCGCGTTTTGAAGGGGGCTCTCGATAAGGTGATCTACACACCTAATGATATTTCCTGCTGGGTCAGTTTATTTGTACTGCATCTCTGTCTTCTTAGAACCTTTTTCCCAAGGAGTAATATGGAGTCTTGATTACGCTATTAAAGCGCCAGCTAAGAAGGAAATAAATTGCCAAGGCTATACGTTCTTAGGGCATGCGGTGGTAGTTCCCTACTTGTTAGAGGTTTAGGCTGAACCACCCCATCATGGTTACGATATCGACAGCGACATTTTAGACCTTGGTGACGTAATGTCAAGCAATGTAAGGAAGATGGGTGATGGACATTACAACTATGGCGTCAGTTCTCTCTTCATCTGTGTTGCTCCCTATACTGATGCTATCCTTGATGATCTAAAAGCTAAACACCCTTTCAAGTCTGCTCCGAACTTGCCAAGCATACCCATTGATCATCATAACCTTATTGCATCTCCAGCTATAGTTCTCGACATGATCAAAAGTTTCCTCGTGAATTGCGTCATGTGGTAGGGTTTCGTGCCCAACACACGGTTGATTGTTTGAGTGGTGCTGCTGCTGCCATTTTTGATGAGTTTATTGCTTCTATCACTCAAGTGGTAAACATTTTCCTTGATGGAAAATGCCCTAGGGTAATGGGTAGTATACTTGATTACCCTCTCCTGTGGTTAAACCTGGAGGATCTTTACGATTCTTGTTGGACCATCCGGAGTTTAGTCTCCAAGTTTGGTGCTTCTATGATTGGTCATTTCTTAGATGGCTACTTGAATAACCTACAGTTTGGTGTTGGGGTTTCTAGAGGAGGCGAAGCTATTCTTCATGCTGTGAATCGATTTATTGAGGACCGAGGGGAAGAGGTTGGTCTCTCAATGTTGTTGGTGGACTTCAATACTATTTGGTGGACCAGCGGATTTATGTTGCAAGCCCTTCATTTCATACCAATTGGGTTGGTTTTGTTACTCCAGCCCGGCTAGATTATATTATGGGGAACACACTCTATGGTAGTACCAAGGCGTGCAGCAAGGTGATCCGCTTGGACCCCTCATTTTTGCTTTAGTGTTACATCCCTTGGCATGCAAGATTAGGGATTCCTTTGATCTCTCCTTTCAAGCTTGGTACTTGGATGACGGCACGATTATTGGGGATACTTTGTCTGTCGGGAAGGTTTTGGAGCTTATTATGATGGATGGACCACGTTACGGTTTACACCTCAATGTTGATAAAACGGATGTTTTTTGGCCAAAGAGATCTAGAAATGACTGCGGTGTTTTCCGCCTAATATTGCTCGGCCCTTACATGGTGTTAAACTGCTAGGTGGACCTGCTAGTGTAGATCTTGAGTTCAGCAGTGAGCTTATTTTGAAGCGGGTTGCTAAAACCATTGAACTTATGGATGCCGTTGCTAAACTCAATGATCCTCAATGTGATTTGTTGCTCCTTCGAGCATGTGCTAGTATCTCCAAGTTATATTTTCTATCTTATATGTTTCAAGTCTTTGGTAGTTCTCAGTTTTCCTTTGATGGGCCTTGGTTCTTCTTTGGAGGCGTATTGTCACCACCTCGGACACGGTTTGTTGGTAGCTTGTGGAGATTGGCTACTCTTCCTTTTTAATTCGAGGTCTTGGTGTATATGCTGCGGGTGATGTCTTAAACTATGCTTTCCTTGCATCTAGGCTCCATGCGCGACTTAGGATTCGACTCCTCAGACATTACGGCATTATAGTTCACGGATCTTCCTTTGATAATGCCCTGTGTGTTTTCAATGAGAAAATAGAAACCGACCTTTTAGGCAACTCATATGAGATCGCTGCCCCCAAAATCATGAAGAAAATGGCAGATGTATATTTTCCATGTAAGCTAAGAGAAATTTTGAATCCACCTTACGCTTATCTTCTAGACAGAGATGGCTTTATGGAGTCACAAAGGAGGACCACACTTGACGGCTTAGAGTCGTTCCGATATATGGGTTGGGACAGACCATGAATGCTAGAACTTACCATTGTGTGTTATGTTATCGGTTAGTTATCCCCCTTTTTTCTACACAAATGCCGTGTTCTGCTTGCTCTAGGGTATTTGTGGGAGACATCTATGGGGACCATGCGGTATCTTGTGCTGGTGTCATTGGTATTAAACATCGGCATAACTAGGCGCGCGATACCCTAGTTGACATATGTTCTCGTGTGGGGATTTCTGCGTAAGAGGTTGACATTTGGCTCTGCGGTGCAAGGGACCAACCCTTACGTCCAGCTGATATGTTGCTCTACTCCTAGGATGGCGGTCAAGATGCATGTGTTGATTTGATAGGGTCTTCCCCTTTGACTCAATCTAACATGGTTGAATTTGTACCTGGTCGAGCGGTGGTTCATGCCGCACAACGTAAGCGTGTCAAGTATGAGGCTAAATGTGCAGACATTGGATATGTGTTTCTCCCCTTCTCATTCTCATCGTTTGGAGAACTTAAGAAGGGTGACCCTACTAAAGCGTATCCGGAAATTCTCATTGACTAAAGACGTTGGAACTCGTGCTGCTTATCATATTTTTAGTATGATTAATTTTGCTATTGCTAGAAGAGTGGGACCCCAGTTATTATCTCGGCTCCCCTCTAATTTCTTGTAATTCCTATGATTTTCTAATGAATTGATGTTTTTATAATAATAATAATAATAATAATAATAATAATAATAACAATTACTACCATTTTATTACCTATAAATGCCTATTAAACTCAACATTTTTAAACATAACTTCTCATTTTATATACTCTCAAACTCTCAATATCATTTGATTTACAAAATCTCTCAACAAAACAATCCCCGAAACACAAAACTTCAACAACGAAATACTACCCGAAACACTCCCCCAACACCCGAAGAAACATTCAGTCTCAGAAATACTTCACCGTCAAACCAACAAATCCACTTCCGTCCACAATCGTTTTTTTTACGGAAACCAACCTTAATAAAACCAACCATACCAAAACCCATACCCACAACAAGACATGTTTAACCAATACCCACAACAAAACATGTTTAATCCATTCGATACCACTGCCTATGTAACACCCAATTTTCATGATAATGGTTTATTATTAATTTAAACCCTTTTCAGTTAGCTTTTGTTAGTATTATAAACTCTTCATTAGTTTAAAGGACCTCCTACGAAATGTTAAAGGAATAAGGACCATCCATGTAATAGTTTCACTAATAGGGACTAAACCTATCTAACGATGAAACTTACATTATAACATATATATATAAGATAACTTCATTAGCAAGAAACTTCATTCTTATCAGCCTCTTCTCTTCTCTGTTTCACGTCAACATACAAACCACAAGAACAAAACTAGGGCTTGATTCTACTTTGGATTTTAAACAAGATTAAGGTAATAAATCATTCGGTATAAGCTTAGAAACACTTAAATTAGTGTTTCCACAAGTAAATTCGAGGTATGAATCATGGTTATGTTTCCTAATTCGTTTATTAAGGTTACCCATTATTAGAATAAGCTTAAAAATTGTATTTTGATGTCATAAGTGGGGTTTTGTTCAATTTTACAAGATTATGTTAAGTTGTGATTTTCTAAAATCACCAAAAACACATGTTAATTATGTGTAGATGATAAAGAAGATTATGGGTATCTTGTTAAGATGCTATAACATCATTTTATGGTGTTATAAATTCAAAAAGTATGCTTTTCTGTTATATAAGTCGCAAACCAAACACCCCTTATGGTCTAGTTCATTTTTAAAGCTTGTTTAGGACAAGCTAAGATTTATTTTAAGTAATTTCCATGTTATTTACGTGTTCTTAGGCTATAAAGGTTAGCCGGGGAAGTTTACAAGAGCTGTGATTACAGAAACTATATAAATTGTATACAAGATTAGAAATGGGACCTTAGTAGCCCGTTAGATGTACCACCTACTCGTGGTACTCATGTTCATGTATATGTGTTATACTCGTGTTATGAGTTTATATTAGTATATTTGCATATTATGAGTTTTAATGCCTTACATAACATAAGCTTATATGTGAAATAACTCCGACGGGTCAAAACAGCATGTAGTGACCCATGTGGCCATGTTTTTAGCTTATATAATGAATCATTGCTTATTTTAACATCCTAAGTGGACGACATGATTAAAAGAGATAGTTATATTTCAAAAATGGAACTAAATATCCTAAGTGGATGATTTGTATTTATATATAATTATGTGACCCAAAAACGGGTCTAGACATCCTCAGTGGATGACATGAGCCTTTAGATGGCTTTATGACCCCAAGCGGGACTTAGACATCTTGAGTGGATGATTAATATAAGTATAGAAATCATTAGACGTCCTGAGTGGATGACATGTATTATATTGTGATCACATGTTCCAAAATGGAACTTAGACATCACAGTGGATAAATTGAGACATAAAATGACTTTATGTCTCAAAAGAGACTTAGACGTCCTATGTGGATGACTAGTATGATTATATGACTATATAGTCACTTAATGAAAAGTTTAGATATCCTATGTGGATGAATAGCATGAGTATATGAGTCATTAACTGCTTAATGCTAAGCATAAACAACCTGAGTGGATTAATAGCACATCATGTTAATGATGCGTCCCTAAAATGAGACTAGACGTCCTATGTGGACGATTAGAGCTTTTAAAGTTACGGTGAACCAAATAAGGGTTCATAATATCTTGAGTGGATGATGACTAGTATGAACATGGTAATTATATTGCTCATATGCATGATTATGAAGCACATAGCCCCCGACTAGAAAAAAAGTTTAAAGAACACGTTCTTGTGTGGAATCAATCAGAGGTGTTATCAAGCATCACGATTTACTAAGCGGGGTGTATTCAACGAAGAAACCTTTTACTCTCTCCATCCCAAAGAAAAGTGTCCACCTTACTATTTACGTTTGTCCCAAAATAAGTGTCCATTTTTTATATATGGATAGTAAGTATGACTGGATTTCCTACTTTACCCTTATAATCAAAACCGGCATTAATTACTCATTTTTTTTATTTCTATATTAACTATGAGGGTAAAAATAACTTTTCATCAATCAAAACTAGCGTTAATTACACATATCATAATTTCTTCATTTTTTGTCTGTGGACTCTCTTTTTAGGACGGAGGGAGTAGCATTATAACCATGTTATAAATCTATTTTTATGTGTTATGTCACTAAGCTTATTGCTTACGTTTCTTCGTTTATGTTTTTCTTATAGGTAAGACCAGGTTAAGGCTAAAGGTCACGGTTTAGCCGCCGGTGGAGCTTATAGTAATCGAGCTTATCCTAAACCCTCTCTTATACCAAGAAACGCTCTAGGGAAAATGCTTTTATGTCTAGATTTTTATAACCACATAATTATATGGTTGAATTCTAGTATATTTTATGTTTAAAAGTTAAAGGGGTGTTTGGTATAGTGTCACTTTAACCCAGAAAGACCCATTTTGGTTATGTACGGGTCTAAATGTATAGTAAATGTTATTTATAACTTTTCTATGGTATGAAATATGTTTTGTTTGAGTTAGTTAATTTTATGGTTGCACCAAATGAGTTTATAGCAGTTTTCTGCAGTCAGTTACACCAGACCAGTCAACACAGCGTATCTATATTTATGGATACGACGTCTTTGGCTCTATACAGGATACAATGTATTCCATTTAGGGAATATGGTGTATCAATCTCAACATAACATACGGCGTACCACATATTTGGGATACCTCAACTTTGGGAGTCCATGACTTCCATTTGTGAGGACTCTCCCGTTGAATAAGCCTCCCCCCCTCCTCCAACAAAGAAGATGACAAGAAGAAGCCAAAATAAGACTGTTCAAAATGACGAGGAACAACGTTGTAATCCATGGACAACTCAAGAAGAAATTGCATTGTGCAAAGCTTGGTTTCGTGTTTCCGAAGAAAGCATTGCTGGTAGTACGAGATAGGAGGCTGGTTTTTTTATTGAGATTTTAGAAAGCATGCATAAAATTTGTCCTATAACCAGTCGTCGGACCTACGATATGATAAACAAGAAATGGAAGACTGTGCTTTCTAAAGTTCTTAATATTGTGGTGTGTACCATAATGTCACTCGGACTGTGGTGAGCGGAGAAGGGGATTACACCCAACAACCACTTTTGGAATATCTGATGTGTATGGATTGCAACACCGAAGTTTTACAATCCTCTTAGGCAAAGTACCTAATAGTTGTAGTGTAGTATATGCAAGACTTGGAGGATTTATCGTTCTCTAGGAGAATAGTGAGGTAGGTTTGAAGTGTATGATGAAATAAATCTAAGGGTGAAGAGAAGAATACTTTTGGTCTTTTTATATTTTTATTAGAAAGCAAGTAAAAAACCGAGTTTTGAGGGTCTTTTGTATTTTAAACTACTAAATTGAACTAAAAATGCAATTATACTAATTAACAAGAAAAGTAATATATGAGGAAAAGTGTATTTTCCTATAATCTCATTAATCCTTACTTATTTTCTCACTATGTTTACCGAATTTCACTACCTTTTTTAATGTAATGTGAAGTATTCCTTATTATCTATTACGGGATGGTCAATCCTACGTCTATGAACTAGCCTAAGTGAACGACACATATTTGAATGTCAATAACATATCCAATAACTAATTCACATAGTAAATGTAAAGAATTTTTTTAAGCCCATCTAGGATATCATAACATTGATTTGCACAGCGAAATAATAAATAAGAACATCAATGTTACTTCAAGGGTTTCTATATTCACCATGATAAACTAACAAACCAACTTAAACCCTAGGCGTTTACAAAGATCTACGCCTAGGAACATACACACACTTTGGTGTTTACATCTTGCTTGACCTACTAAGAAGCTATTCTCTGCCTCTCTTTATAAACTAGAGAGCTAGGGTTACAAAATACTACTAGGGACTAGATAATAAATACTATAATAACAAATAGGTCCCTTGTCTTCAATATTCCTTTATCTTTCACATATTTTGTCATATCAACTCAATTATAATTCCCAACAATCTTCCCCTAGTTGATAATGACAAAACCAATAAGCATAAACTTCCCCTGAAGTTAGTATGATGAAAGATAAATGAACTTCCTCTTACACCATCAAGGATCTTTAAGCTGAAAAACATCAAATCATCTTCCCCTTTTGGTTATTATCGAATAGGGGTCTTCTGTAGATATGCAACTTCCCCTCAAGTGATGCATGTAGATGGCTTTATGTAGTAATTACTAATGTAGAAAACTAAATATAACCAATTTGATGAAGAAGTTGAATTTTCCAAACTTGTGTCTTATGTCTTGTACTATCCACGTGACTCCGAACTTATATCAAAGAGAAAAAATATAAGCAGACACCAACCTCTTGACAAATCCTCATTTATATCATGAGACACTGAGCACAATAACGTAACTCCTTCAAGTGATAGCAAATGTAAGCATTAAGCACCATAAGTTTGTAGATCACATACTTTTTCTAGATTTTCCAAGTCTTTGTCACAACTTTATAAAGCACAAACAAGTTATCTCCAAAGTGTTACACTCACTTTGAGATATGATAAGAGCACGCACCTGTGAAACTCAACCACAACATCAAATAAATGTTATTCAACTTTCTTCGTAATCACATCTTCAAATAAATAACCATCATCGTTGGGGATCAAGAACATGTGTGTCGTCAATAAAATAATTACTAGGGCTCATTATTGAATAAAAATTCAACTCACCAAGACTAGTAATTAACTACTAGAATTAACTTCGAACGACCAAAATGAATTTTCAAGCTGCCAATATTAACCATCTTCGCCCACCAGTATTAAGTCTTTGGTTACCAGTATTAACATAGTACCAGTACGAGAATTAATGTACCAGTATTAACTTTCGATGTGAACGAGTAGACTTTAATTTTCCATTGGGCAGTACACAAATAAATCAGTATCATAACTGTCAAGCAACCGTCCCAGACTTAATATCCAATCAAACAGTACACGAACATTATTTATCAGACCAATATTAATACTCACGCTTGACCAGACTTAACATTTATTATGCCATCCCATGTGATTATGAAATAATTGCGTTGCCATTCAAACCAATCACATGTACCAACGAGCAGACTTAATTATCATTGGTCAGTACATACACCAATTACAAGAAAAGTGATTCATGTCCCATGCGATTACTTGCACGTGATCAACTAACATATGAATTTTTTCGTTCAATTCAATAATCAAATACGAGGTGTATTCTACCAACCGACCAATCTACTCCTATTGACTAATTAAATAGATCGACAAAAAAGATCTCATGTGAACACACGCATCCAACCAGAACATTATGTTTGATATTGGATTTCATAAACACACTAAACCAATGATCAAAGAGGCGTATAAGATGATGTTTTAGAGAGAGAAAGAGTTAGAGGTTTGCGAACTTAGTGAGAGAAAGTAAAAGTATTATTATGAGCTCCAACTCTCTACCTTGGGAGGTAGAGTATTTATAGTTCTTACATAAATCGCCACCTACGGGTACGTGGATCGGGCATACTGGATTGGGTAAAGACCGTCCATTATCCACGGTGTTACTTAACTAAATACTACTTAACATTAAATAATCTACTACTACGAGCTTTCTAACGATTACATATACTTGAGGTGACCGACTCTTTAATACTTGGATTTTCTAATTCCTAACAATCTCCCCTAAGGAGGTCACCTCAAAAATACATTGAATACAAACAGATATTACATTAAAATTGTTCTTGGATTCTTGTTAAAGTTCTTTGCTCTGAAGCTCGTAGTCATTGATTCTTCATTTTGCATGTTTGGTGAATCCAAGTGGAGGTCTTTAACTGATCCACGTGATAATGAGTTTTGAATCAACTTTGAGATCATCATTGCTATCATAAATCTCGACTCATCCTTTGTGGTGTTGGTATTATGTGATGTTGTGACTTTTGGACCGACATGCTCACATTATGGATCTTGATTTCTTCTCATCGAGTAGCGAAGCTTTCGTTGATTCATGATATTGGCGTAAGCGTAAGCATGGAGTGAAAATATCAGAGTCATTGATGCACTAATCATGATTTCTTTAGAAATGAATGTGTAGTGTGAGCATGCGACTATGGATTGACCGCGTCATTACGATCATTTTAAGCGTCGAACGGCATGCACGCATACAAATTAGCAATAAAAGCGCCGCGAAAGTGTCTTTGATCACTTTCGTTGAATTGAGGTACACGCCCACGGTTCCCGTTGATCGCTGATCAAAATGCGCATACCGTGATCGTATAATTCGAAGAATTTCCTTGGCGGGTGGTTTTCAGCAATGTTCTAGTCGTTCTCAAACCGGACCGTCTCAAAGAAGACAACACGCGGTGAGTGAACCAAAGAATTGAGATTCACTGATTGATGAAAAGAGATTTGAAAAACAATCGGGTACCGCACAATAGAAATTGTTTTTGCAATACAACGAAGGTTTTAATGAAAATCAATTATCAATCATAAACACCTTTTATTTTGAAATATTAGTACACAGTCGATGTGCTAAAGAAAAGAGTTTTAAGCACAACGACCGGTTTCTCAAAGGTATCCGTCAATCCATAACTGAACCAGATTGATTCATAATTATGAATCGCCCATTGTTTACGCATTCGGTTGTCACATGGTTGATCTATTAGATAGATCTCACATGCCACCCACCGGGAGCTTGTTTGATGTTGGCTCTAGAAGGCTTTCCATCTTCATTGTGAAAATGATTGCATATCACTTTCGGATGTTCGGCAATACCACAAGGATAATGCGTAGGACTCATAAGATATAATCTCTCTTTCTACATTGTGTGAAGCAGAGAGTGTTCATTATGATGTCCTAAGGAGATTTATTTGATGATCTCGTGGCTCTAGACTCAATTGTGCACATTTGGTTCCTATGTCGGAGACTAGGAGAGGGTCTCCTTCTTCAATATCAACAAACTCTAAGAGAAAGTCGATAGATAATGTCGGTTCTCCGTGAGAATGAAACAAGCCCTTTTAAGAGGAACTTGAGTAGCTTTGGAAGTTGTAGTGCAAAGGCCACCTTTGGGTCCATGACGTCTTGTCTTCAATACCGATGTTACCTTGGTAACCACCAGTAGTATATGAATTGAACCGGTTTCCCTAAGGTTGAATAAATGGAGGGCTATTTCTTTTCACCCTTTTCTCATTTCATTTCTTTTTCATTCTTCAACCCCTTGAGTGCTTACCGAGACTTCATAACTAGAACCTTGTTGGGTTTATTCGACTAGCTCGATCTCACCGCGACTCTTCCCATATCTCACTTTTCTCCTTTTTTCATCAAACCTAAGGACTTCTACACTATCTAGTGGATTGTCCATGGGTAGATCCCTCCGGCGGATCATGGGAACAAATACCTAACCTTATCATCCTTATATCACCATACATAAAGTAAATTTGGTGGTCTATTTGGTATAGTTCATCTGCCATTGGAACCAATTGAAAACCATTTGAAAATCAATCCGGATACTTGTGATATAATATCAAAGCATTTTGTACCAATTGTTTTGATAATTTTTAGAAAAGAGCTCCCTAACATGTGCCTCATGTATTTGAAATCATTTTGGCACACGAAGGAAAGAGGAAGAATAAACTTCTTTGATTACCATTTTCTAAAAACTATCAACATCACTTCCCTGATCAAATCAAGTAGATAAAGCATGTTAAGGAAGGATGAGGTTTTCATAAATTTGCTCCCCCTCAATATGTGCCTCGAGATTTGAAAGAGTTTTGCACATATTAGAAGGAATCTGCACTTAGATACAAATTAATCACGTTTCAATTCTTTGTGGTTTAAAATAGATGCTCCCCCTCAACATGTGCATGGAAAATTTGAAATCATTTGGCACGTGTGGGGAGGAAAGCTTGCTAAACACTTACGAAGCCATTTATCAAATTATCAGTTTAAATCCAATTTAAATCACAAATTCTCCCCGATCACAATTTTCAAATCCATTGAGATTTGTGATCTCTCAGAGATTTAAATTGATTTCGAAAGCTTTTGAGGAGAAATGTGACTTGATTATGAAAGCATTTTAACTGATAAGAATCGGATTTTGAAACTTTACACTCCATTGATTAAACATGCATGATTATCTTTTTTAAAACAATTGTATGTCGAACAACCTTTTGATTTAATTGAAATCATTCTCCCCCTCAATCAATGACATAAGTTGTTGATTGAGAGATAGATATTTTGACAAACGTTAAGTCCATATGATTTTCAAAAATAGAGTTTGAGTTATTTAACAAACAAATTAGTTTTCATTAGATGGTAAGTAATTGTTTTAAAGAATCAGAGAATGAGTTTTGAAAAGCAAGATAAAGCATGGCTCTGTTCTTTCTTTGAAAAACGGGTTCTTTTGAAATGACAATAAACCATAGTTTCACTTTCTCCCAAAAATATTTTTTGATTTTTTGATTTTTTTTTTAATTTTTTTTAAGAACATTCGAACAATATCTAAAGACCCGTGTCATTCTTTGAATGACAACACAAAGATCGTAGATATTTTCGAATTGAGAAAATCATGACAAAATGACAATATTTTTTGAAATTTTTTAAGATTTTTCATATTTTTATGGATTTTTGAAGGTTTTATATTTTTCTATTTGCTTTTTGAAGATTTTGAAATTTTGTATTTCGCTTTTCGAATAATTATTTACAAGATATGGATGAAGAAAGACCTTTTACTCTTCTTCTTCCTCTTGAAGACGTTTAAGTGTTTCCGGTTGAAGACTCTTTAGACCAAGTCGTGGAGGATTAACTCAAAACGTTCTCTAGGAAGAGCTTTGGTGAAGATGTACGCTAGCGGTATTGAGTCCTCACAAAATAAAGTTCCACCACACCGTTTTCTACTTGCTCCCCGATGAAATGATGTCGAATGTCGATGTGTTTTGCTCTTGAGTGTTGAGCGTTGTTGCATGAGAGAGCAATAGCACTTTTATTATCCGCACAAGGGATTTTGTTGAATTCAAAGCCATAGTCGGATAATTGAGATCTCATCCATAGGATTTGAGCACAACAAGATGACATGGCTATGTATTCAGCCTCTGTATAAGAAATAGAAGTACTCATTTGCTTCTTTGAAGACCAGCTCACAAGCTTATCACCCAAAAAGAGCACCTCAAACGCCATTTCTCGACGTGTATCTTGACATCCCTGCATGATCGGCATACGTGCATAGGCGGTTAGTGACATACCAGTGTCCTTTGGGGTACCAAAGTCCCATATTGATGGTTCCATGGAGATACCGAAAGACCCTTATTCAAGGTGCTTTTGGTAGGCTTAGCCGATATCTAGCACACATGCAAGCAAATAACAATGTGCGGTCTCTTGGTGAGGTACATCGGGATCGATCATACTACGATATTTCATTTGGTCTACCATGATCCCCGAGTGGTCCTCATCCGTTTAGTACGCTCAATCATGGGAGTGTCAACGAGGTCACTAGAATCAAATCCAAATTTCTTTAAAATCTCATTTGCATATTTAGTTTGATTTATAAAAATTTCCTGACTTTGTGAAATTTGTAATCCCAAGAAAAATGACATTTGTCCCATCATTGACATTTGAAATTTGGAACCAATTTCATTTGAAAAACGATCACATTCATTGGTGTCAGTCGAGGCAAAAATAATATCATCAACATAAATTTGAACGTGAATTAAATGTTTGCACGACTTTCGGTGAACAATGTTGGATCAATGCTCCTTTCTTTGAATCCAAGAGATAGAAGAAACTTTGATAGCGTATCATACCATGCCCTTGGAGCTTGCTTCAAACCGTAAAGAGCTTTCTTCAAACGATAGACATGAGTAGGATGCTCTGGATTCACAAAGCCTTCAGTTGGTGGCGTATACAACTTCTTTAAGATCTCCGTTAAGAAAAGCCGTCTTTACATCCATCTGATAGACTACCATGTTCTTACTTTCAGCATTAGCCAAAAGATTATTGCCTCGTGACGACAGCAAACAGAGCAAATGATTCTTCAAAGTCAATACCCTCCTCTTGATGGTATCCTTTTGCAACTAATCGAGCCTTGTTCTTTAAAACATCACCATGCTCATCAAGTTTCACTTTGAAGATCCACTTTAGAGCGGTGATCATAGCACAATCGGAGCGATACTAATTCCCATACATCTAGTCGATCAAACCCATGAATTTCTTCTTGCATGGCATTGAACCGGTGCCTTCATTCATGGCGGTTTAACATCTTTTGGTTCGACCTTAGAGTACAGGAGTTGAAGAAGCACCATAAGGCATCGGTTGCAAGTTGTTTCGTGTGTAGATCTTTGGGCGAGAGGGTTTCCAATGATGTTGTCCAATGGATGATCATGTGTCCACTTTCTAATGTGTTCATATGGTTGTTGTTGAGGCGGCGTAGCGAGTCGATGTCTCGATGAAGATGGTTCGATGATGATTGAGGAGCAAATATGTTTTCAAATGGAGCATCTTTGGTAGTAGCAAAGGGATTAACTTCATCATGGGTGCCAGAAACAATTCCATGATGTACATTCGATGATTGATGATTTGTTGATGAGACTGAGTGATCGCCAGCAGGCGCTTCTTGGCTTAATGATATTGAAGCGAAGGGTTGACTTCATTGACAGGGATAGGAGCGACCTCGATGATGGAATTGACATTTCATTAGCATTTGGCTCATAGTGTTCATCAAACATTGGATCAAACAATTTCTTTAAATCATCTTCTGATGGTGGTACATAAGGAGTTCTGGTGAGGATTTGAAATGAGAGTAGAACCGATAGGACTACTTGATGAAAGTTGAGATCTTGGGTCCGTAACCGGTTTGTCCCTGGAGCCATTGGACCGGTGTCGACTCATCGAACGTAACGTGAATTGTTTCCATTATACTTCGGGTTCTTTTGTTGTAGATTCGGTATCCTTTTCTGTTTGGTGCATATCCTACAAAAACTCCAATGTCCGCTTTAGCTTTAATTTTGCCTAAATCTTGGCCCTCATTAGTTGGATAACACAATGCACCAAACACACGAAGGAATGAGAGATTAGGTTTTCTATTGTGGACAAGTTCATATGGAGTTTTTCCATGAGTTGTGTGAATTAGGGACCGATTTTGAGTGTAGCATGCAAGGGCAATGGCTTCGGCCCGAGAGAAACATTGGAACCTTTGAGTAAATCAACATTGTTCTTGTGGCTTCCACAAGAGTTCGATTACATCTTTCAACTACACCGCTCGTTGAGGAGTTCGTGGAACACTTCTTTGATGACTGATTCCAACACTTTCATAAAACTCACTAAGGTGTTTATTAACAAACTCGGCCCATTGTCTGCTCGGATGATTCTCGACAGCTTTTGTTAAGTCGAACCTGCAGTTGTTTGATAAGTTTGATGATGATATCTGGAGTTTCATCCTTTGTCCTTAAGAACTTAACCTAGGTGAATCGAGAGTAATCATCAACCACAACTAACACATATTTCTTCCCAAAGATATTCCGCACTCTCATGGGTCCACATAAATCCATATGAATTGTATGAAGAACTTCAGAATCGAGTTTGTAGGTTTGGGTTTGTGGGCATACTTCTTGCTTTTTCCCAATTGGCATGTTGAACAAAGATGATCCTTTTCATACTTTAGTCTAGGTAAACCTACAACTAAGTCCTTTCTGGAGAGATCATTGATGGTGCCAAGTTCAAGTGATTGAGACAATGATGCCATAACCATGACTTTGGTTTTGAAGCCTTTGACAACAAGCAAATTGGAGAAGACTTCATCATATCTTCGATAGAGATGGTGTATAGATTTGAACCCCGTGTTCCTCTTAAAAGTTCTTTACCATCAAGTTCTCTAACGAAACAAGTATGTTTTCTAAAGGCCACTTCTAGATCGAATCACGAATTGACCGATAGAGAATAAGTTATGACCAAGACCTTTTTAATATACCACGGAGATAACACTATCACCGCAACAACATAATCTCCATAAGCCCATGTTAATTGCACCAAATGACCGTTCGAATCTAATCAGCCCGATGAATTTACTCATGAAGTTCATGAGCGCGACCAAGTCTCCGGTCATATGCTTGGAAAACCGAGTCCGGTACCACGAACGATTTGAACAATCTGCAGCTTGAACACGACAAGAATGGATAATCGATAATTAGGAACCCCATGCATTAATGGGTTCCACTTGGGTAATAAAGTGATTGGAACACCCACATCAGAGGTAGAAACAATGGACTCATTAGAAATAGATGCAATGCTAGTGTCCGTATTTGACCTATTCAAAGTATGTTCGCTTCTTAAGGGAATAGTTCTACCAATAGGCATCCATTTTCTAGTGGGCATTAATTTAGCAACTTTAGGGCAAAGCTCATTAATCTTACGGCCATTAGGTATCCATTGATAACCTATATTACTAAATTTCCTTCCCGTGGGTTTCCACTGTTTTCTAACTTTCTTTTCGCCTTTGCCTTTTAGCCTTCTTAGCTTGAATTTTAACATTAACAGCTTATCAAGCAGTGACAAAGATTAGACAAAACATTCACACCACATTCATGATTAGTAAATGTAAATCAAGCAGATCATCATTACATGGTTTGCGAATAGTAGCGTAATTCAATTAATTACAAGACGCTTATAGCTAATACTAGAATCAACACGATTTGTTTTATTCAACTCAAACTTAATATTCCTAAGGTGATCTTCTACTCTTCCAATGCACATTCTTAGCTTGCGAGGTCCTATCTTGCTTGGTATTGCCCGGAGGCTTTGACCAGCTTGCTTTAATGTCACGATTACCTCTGTAGAGGGAATTATAGGAACATTAGTTGGTTGATCTACTTTTTCCATTCCTAAACTAGATGTGCAGGATCCAACTACTTGAAGGCAATTAGTGTTCACTTTCTTAAACCGGGCATAGAATGATTTGTATGTTGGCACTAGGCATGGAACAAGGCATCACAGGCTTTACCTTCGTAAGCACCTAAGGATTTAGGACATGTTGCAATTACACATTCTAGCAGCTCTTGAGATCGTTTGGCCTTAATGCAAGCAAACCTAATTTCTCTATCAAGAGGTTTATTAATGAAATCCTCTTCTACAATCTCACTGAGACATTCTAGACTATCCTTAAGGTGAGCACAATAGTCATGAAACACCGGTTCATTATTCCTAAGATGATGAGGAATGTATTTAATACCACAAGATATTTGTAGTCCGAGGATGACTTTGATGCAACATTCTCATTAAAAACAAGTGGCGCTTTCCCTTTTCCTCACGACTTCTCAGATTCTCAATTTCTTTTTGTAAAGACGTTATTTTTTCGTTGTTTTTGTCACCAGTGACTTTCATTGAATCATATAACTCTTTAAAGTGTCGTTTAACTTTTCATTTTCTTCTAGAAAACTCTCGTTTTCCTTTTGTAAAGCATTAACTAAGTTTTGAAGATGAAAGGTTTGAGAATACTGAGAATCTAAAGGAGGTGGCATTTGGGATCCAAATACATTATTCTTTTCACCCTTTAATTGAGAGATTTGGGCTTTCAACTTTTTGATCGTGTTACAATGAGCTCGAATCGTTCATCACGCTTGCTAATTTCAAAACTGATCAAATTCGTGAGCATCCAAGGATGTCTTGATATTTGAGGTTTTAACATTTTCTTTCAGATGTTGATATTTTAATTGCAAAGCAAGATGTTCAAATTCCAATTTAGAAAAATTGTTTCACCGTGTTATCATGATCATGTTCAACTTTATCATGTTTAGAGTTAGTTTTTCAATGTAACACCCTAGGCATCCTACATGGTCATGTGGCTCGAGAGAATACCGGCTCATAAGATAACATTCGCTTTATGCAATGACACAACGCGTTTTGTGGTCTACTTCTACGAGTGGAGTTAGCTCACCGCTGGCTAGCTTGTCAGAGTAGAGTAAGATCGGCTTCGGGTGACTCACGGAAGTCTTCAAATGAGGCCACAAAACAAAGCGTGAATTCAGCAGCGGACAATATTGTGGTCAGGTATGGATGTTACAAGTGGTATCAGAGCCATCTGCCGTTAGATGGTGCAAACCTCATCGAGGCATGAGTCCCTGGGGGGGGTGATTGTAACACCCTAGGAAAATCCTACATCGGTGTGGCCCGGGAGAATCTTAATGATAACATTCGCCTTCAATGACCAAGCGCTTTGTGGTTACTGCAGTAGAGTTCGAGGAACTACGCATTTAAGCTGCTCATGAGAGTAGTACCGCTTGGGTGACCAGAAGTCTTCAAACGAGGCCACAAAAACAAAGCCGTGAGCCATGGGCAAAGCGGACAATATTGTGGTCTGAGTAGGCGGGATGTTACATTCAAGCTCAATGAGACGATCATGGGAGACTTTCAGAGCAACAGATAATTCATGAAATAAGATTCTCATTCAAAGTATGCAAGTTCTTCCTCTCAATTTCATTATATTTTAATTCTCGCTCATAGTCACTAACCTCTACTATCATTGCATCAAATTCCTTTTCCATTTCTTTAATATCTAAATCCATTCCCTTTTTAAGACTCTCAAATTGACCTTTAGTTGTTTAAAGAAAGGCATGACCACGCTTAAATAGCATTCTTTAGTTTGCTCAAAACCCCTTTCCCTTGATTATCCCAAAGGTGTGATCCTTTTCTTACAAGTTTTCTCAAAATCAACAAATAATTGAAAAATACCATATTTACGGATTAAGGTCTTGCTTTTAGTGGCAATAGTTCTAGGAACTAAATGCATTGGTGTATTCTGGAGGATACACGTCAAGGCATTTTCCTAAGAGGAGGGTTTGTTACAACAAGATTCTCTGCATTTTTCTTATCTAAATCCTTTTTCCGTAACACTTGTTCGTTAACAACGTTGAGGCTTAAACTTGTTCAAGGAAATCCAATTTTCCTTTTGTAATCATGGGGTTTGATCGTTATGTTATTCTCTTTACATTCATGATCTTCTAGCTTCTTATTCATTTTCTCCCTAGATGCATCATCTAATTTTCTATCTTCCTCGGTGCACTCAATGCAACTAGGTTTCTGTCTAGGTTTAAGAATCTCATTTCCATCATAGATACATTATTAGCACTCTAGCCTTTTTAATGACCTCTGGATTTGGTTCCTCAACAAGGGGAATATTGTGCTTATCACTTAAAACCCTATGCTTAGTGATCAAGTGAGCAGTCTGAATGGTATTCCCTTGTACGTACAACTTATTTTCAAGCTTGTTTTTCAAAGTTTTAGATTGGAAAAATCATTCAAAAGTTTTGATTCCTTAGCATTGAATTCTTGCTTAAGCATTTTAACATTTTCTTGAAGTTCTTGTTTTTGCTTAGCAGTTTTAGAAAGCTTTTCTTATAAGGAGTTTAACTCTTGTTTTAATACTTCTTCTCTAAAATTACTTATTTCTAATAATGTATAGCGATTTGGTCATCCATTTCACTCAAGCCACGGGTGGTTAACTCAAACTTAGCACGTTGTTCATAAATGGCAACTTGTTCTTTATAGGCATTCACTCAGATAACAAAATCGCTGGGCACATGCAGTGTATTTATCAAAAACATAATCATCATTGACTGCAGAAGATGCATTACTTGGTACAATCTCACTTTCACTTTGCTTTACATATTGATCATATGGGACAATATTACTATTACCCACATCTTCAATATCTGATTCATAAGTTTCAAGAGATAGTACTTTATTATGCATCTTTTGCTCATCAACATCATCATATAGTTTTAATACCTCTGAAATGATTTTGTCTTTGGATTGACCAGCTTGTTGTGGTGGAGAGAACTTTGGAGAGACCATAGGTGAGATGCTAGCCATGAAGATTGTTTGGGCAGTAGGTTCATCATCGACGTTAGAGTCAAATGCATCACGCTTAGCTACTTGAAATGCATTTGATGATTATGACCTCTCTCCCATTGGTGCTCATCAACATCTAGCATCATAGGTTCGGCATTTCCAAAGAAGAAAAACAACTCCTCTTCATCCAAAGCGGCTCCATTGTCCCGAAGCTTGCAATTAAGCACATCTTATCTCTCGGTACTCAGATTTTGTGGGAGTTTTGGAGATGTGCGCCCTAGCTATATGTCCATCACCACCACAGTTGTAGCATTTGATTGGCTTTGCTTGTCCTTGATTCCCATTCCTTCCCTTATTACGATTTGCCACATATCCTTTATCAACTCCAAAGATTCCCATAACCCGCTCCAACCATCCCCGCTTTGTTCGTTGAAGTGGTTGCCCATAACCTTCCATCTCTCAAAACAACATGATTGTGTAGATTTGATGCGTTCGATCTCATTGTTAGTGTGAAGAATGTTGGTATGTGGGCTAAGGGTCAAGTTTTGTTTAACCATAAGAGCCAGTTGATTGATGAAGTGTTCCATGCATGCATCAAAGACGTTGATCGCCTGTTTGAACCTTGGATCAGGAATGAGTTTGTGATTACCATTACCCGTGGGAATGACTTGAGAGGCTTTGGTAGTAATACCAACATTGGTGTAGAAGTCATTGAGTCATTTGGACTAACCGGTTTCTCCCTCGCTAGATTTGAACTGCTTTCAAGAATCCTTTTTCAAACATAGCATGTCTCTCATTCTAAAGAAGGAAGGCATATAGTTGCTCATAGTTTGTGTCCTTCAATCCTTTGGTTAGCTTCACATAGGTGACAAACTTGTGCCATTCGGGATTCATGTTGTTCACAAACTTTGAGTTCATTTGAATGTTTGGCATAGTCATTCTGATATTTCTCATATCATTTACAAGCTTGTGGAATCTCACGTACTATTCATAGATGCTCTCATCTGGTTTCATCTTGAAGTGCTCAAACTCATCATACGCTTGTCATTCTCTGCCTTCTTTGGTTAATTCGAACCGAGAGAAGCATCTTGACATTATCCCAAACTGCCTTGGCTTCAGTGTTGTGATTGATCAGCTTGTAGATGTCTTTTGGAAGACCCAGTAGTATGATGTTTGAGGCCCCGATACAAGATCGAATCTCCTTTTCTCCTTATCATGAGCTCATCATACGCCTTTGGTCTGTCCAACCCACAGATCATGGTTCATCCGGCAGTATCAATTATGTCTCTTGTAGTCTCAATCTGATACGGTCCTTCATCAATGGATTTGGGAATGTTGACCCCATTTTCCTTTCCAAGACAAGCATAACTGATTCTGAGCCCAAGAGTCGTAGTCAGCTCTCGCCAATTATGGGTGGACAAGTATCGAGAACCGCTTGCGAACATCCTCTAAATAACAGGGAGATGATTGTAGATACGTTGGTAGACATGTTAATAGATTACACGGGATTTTATAACTCTATGATTAAACCGGAATATAGATTCTTTCACGGGATTTTACTAAATCAAGAGAAGATTACAAATAGAATTCAACCAAGTCGCTAAGAGTTATTGAACCAAGTTGCTAAGACCAAGTCGCTAGATACAAGTCGCTACACAGTCAAGTCGCTAAAGAGCAACTCGCTAAGGTCCAAGTCGCTAACACCAAGTCGCTAAGAATTATGACAACAAGTCGCTAAGCACCAAGTCGCTAGACACAGCTAAGTTGCTAAAGAACAACTCGCTAAGATCCAAGTCGCTAGTATCAAGTCGCTAACAATTTGCACTACAACTCGCTAACAATTCCTGAAGCAAGTCGCTAACCTCACCAAGTCGCTAGTCGTAGTGGAGAATCCACTAACTTGTACTATTTGTTAAAACTTGTCTCAATAGACAAGTCGCTAGGCTCAAGTAGCTAACAACTAACACTGTAACTCGCTAATTTTTACTGAAGCAAGTCGCTACGATGAAAATCACAACGAGAACCAACTCGCTAGCAAGAAAAACTTCAAAAACACACTTTTCAATCCAAAAGAAGTTCAACCACAGTGATTCAAGCTTACCAAATCAAAACCCAAGCACTTACAATGATTCTAAACACAAAAGTACACCTAAAATTGAAACTTTAACACTAGAAATGATCCAAATGATGCAAAAACCACTAAACTTTTTCAAACTCAAAAACCACCTAAAACCACTAGAAATCCAAGGATATGTAAGAGAGATGATCAAACCATGGCTCTTGATACCAATTGTTAGATATTGGATTTCATAAACACACTAAACCAATGATCAAAGAGGCGTATAAGATGATGTTTTAGAGAGAGAAAGAGTTAGAGGTTTGGGAACTTAGTGAGAGAAAGTAAAAGTATTATTATGAGCTCCAACTCTCTACCTTGGGAGGTAGAGAGTATTTATAGTTCTTACATAAATCGCCACCTACGGGCTGTGGATCAGGCATACAGTGGGTAAAGACCCGTCCGTCCTCCACGGTGTTACTTAACTAAATAGTAATTAACATTAAATAATCTGTACGACCTTAACAGCTTACATATATACTTGAGGTGACCGACTCTTTAATGACTGGATTTTTCTAAATCCTAACACATTGAATATAACAACAACAAAGATGTCGAAGGGTATTACTTGTGGATCCCACTATGATAATAATTATTGACCAACAATTTCACGGATGAGTAGCATGTCAAAAATTATTACCGACCATACGAGGTGATCATTCTTAAAAATAACAATATGCCTTTAAATAAAAATAATAATTACCTCATCAAAACTGCTTCATCTTTGATAACAATAAAAACCTTGAAATCGCCTAGACATCACGAGCCACCCGCTCTGATACCAATTGTAAAGAATCGTTTAAGCCCATCTAGGATATCATAACATTGATTTGCGGAATAATAAATAAGAACATCAATGTTACTTCAAGGTTTTCTATATTCACCATGATAAACTAACAAACCAACTCAAACCCTAGGCGTTTACAAAGATCTACACCTAGGAACACACACACACACACACACACTCTGGTGTTTACATCTTGCTTGACCTACTAAAAAGCTATTCCCT
>OU343219.1:37479232-37510777 GCA_910596185.1 Chrysanthemum makinoi
TAAATTTGATCTTGGCCGTTTAAAAGGTTTTTGGCGCCAAAAGCTAATTTAACAGCTGGGGTTGAGTGAGAGGTTGGAGAATGCATTAAATGCATCCTTGGCTTTGAGTGTGAGGTGGAGGGTAGGGGTATGATGATGGAGGAGGGAGGAGTTTGAAGCGTGTGATGATGGGTGGGTAACCGTGAGGGAGGGAAAGAGGAGTCAAATGTGTTTGACTGGAGATTAAATAATAGGGGGGTCCAAATTGCATTTGACAGGGGGTCACTTGGGAAGGAGGGTCCAAAGGGAAATGACAAGGGCCAAGGGTGTAGGTTTAAGGTTTTAATACAAGGACCTTTGTGCAATTTCTGAAAATGTAGGGACTAGAACTGCCAATTCATCAAAGATGTTTTAGGGGCTGAAATTGACAAGTTCCAAAAGTATAAGGACCAAAGATGACATTTTCCAATTTCCAGGGACCAATTTTGCCAATTTTCAAAGTTGGAGGACCAAACTTGTAATTTTCTCAAACTTTTGATATTTTTCACCAAAGGACTAATTTTGACAATTTTTTGATTTTAAAAGGACCTTTGGTGATTTTACTTTTGAAATTAAGTGCTCAGGGACTATTTCTGACAACTTTTGAAACTTGGGGGATGAAGCGCCAATTATGCAAACTTAGCTCATTTTTCATTGCGATTTTAAACATTTTGCATGAAACATATAAATGCAATTTGGAATATTTTAGATATTTTGATGCATTACGACATTTTTAAGCGTTTTGCAGTTCAGATTTAACCAAAAATGATGAGTATTTACACACTCATCAAGAATCTTGCTTCCAATTAATAGACTGAAATGAAAACTTTTAAAGATGTTATGGAGGGTTTAAAAGTCATTGGTGCTGGAACTACTACAATTGCTTTTGCTTTAGGTCTGCAGTGTAGAATTGGAAAGATATTCAGTTCGTTGATCTATTCAGTAGCATGGAGTCCGTAATTAATACCCTAAAAATCGTTTTCCGAAATTCCGATATAATTTGAAATTTTCCCTAAGTAGTATTGACATTATTAAATAATTAAAACCTTATGATATGTAAAGTATAGAACATATAAATTAAGTTTATGTAATAACTATTTGTGAGGCTCTCTTAATCCGAACTTTAGACATATTAACAATTTATTCTCATACCCCTTTAAACATTTACTTACTATTCCTTCCATCTAACTCGACATGCACACTATTAAATATGGGTTACATATCACTTACGTTACACATGAAAATAAAAGAAGGTCACACACCTAAACTTTGTACTAGAAATAATTTAACACATTGTTATATTTCATTAAACCAAGAGTATCCTATGTAGCATAAACATTATTTACACTAAAAGATATAGGCATCACACGCTCTTATGTCCCATCCTATAACCAGTTATATATTTTCTTTCTATGTGTACACAATTTAAAATAAAGATAAGCTCAAGTAAATTAGGAAAGGGTTAAGTGAGAATAAGTCTCCCAGAAGATCCGATCACATCTCAAAATCCTCTTATATTAACGATAGAATATCTCACAACTAACACACTTAAAACCCTAAACCAAAACTGAAATCGACGACTTATATTTTCTCTCTATTAGTCGAGTGGTACAAAGGAGGTACGAAGGCGGTAAGTGATCGGTTTGGAAGTATACCATCTGTGGTGAAACTTCTTGTAGGATTCGAGGATCGAAGGTAACTTGAAAATGGTTTGATCGTGGTGATTCTGGTTCGAGAGGGTTTGGTTTTGGTTATTTTAGTTCTTTGTTTCTTCCGTCTAGATCGAAGAAAGAGGTATTCTTGTCGTCTTTGCTTTATTCTTGATTCGAGTTAAAATATGAATACGTATAAGACATGATAACTCAATCTCTTGACTCATTAAATATAACTATACGAATGGTCATATAAATATACAAATAACTTATGTTTTGGTCGCATGAAAGGGTGGAAACTGAATACTACATTTGGTCATGTAAATGATTCGTTTTGATCTCTTATATATACTAAGATCTGGATTAAGACGCAAATGAATAAAACATGGCTTATATGTTATTAAACATGGTTAAGGGTTTGTCTAGGTCGAAGGGCTGTATGTGATCAGATCTCGAAATGAAACAGACGAAAGGTGTAAAAATGTGTGTCTCTTGAACAAAATGGTTAAGTTGTGTGTGTGTTGGGTCGAGCATGAATCTATTCTACCTTCGAGATATGTTGTGTGAATGTCATGGTGATAGTAGTGGGTATGTAGTTTGGATGGAAATGTGATTTCATGTTAAATATTTTGAACGAATTGCATGTGCAGGACGATTGAGTCAAATTGATATGCATGTGTATTAAAACCAGTAAAGGGTGATAAATGATTTTGTATAGGTAGGTAATGTGTTGTGGGGGTAAATTCGAGGGTCATCGGTTATGGGTTTTGGTAGGTTGTTTAAGGTGTGTTGGGAAGATGAGTGGGGTCGGATTCATATACGTGATTACTCGTCGTAAATGTTTATATGCAACCGGCAGTGTAAAAGGTTAGAGATTTTAGTGATGTTTTATTTGGTTTCTAACAAGTGTAATAAAAATACATGAATTATATTAGATGCATGATACATTTTTTATATTTACTTACCTACTAAACCCTAAACTATGATAGATTGACACACTTAACCCTATACTTTGACTATTGTTATGATCGACCCTAAACCTTATTAAAATGTCATTTAAAAGCCTAAAAATCTAATTATAACAAAGATATTATTAAACTTAACTAAATGTCTAAGAAACTCTAATTTCACCATTAATGGAAATAAATTTCGTTAAGAACCCTAATTGAATCATTTGAAGTTATTACGTTTTAAAATCCCGACCTAATTATTTCTTATTCGGAAAACCCTAATTCGATTAATTATGGAAATTGTTAAATATGGAAACCCGCTTAAAGTTACTAAAAATAGAAGGTTTCTAAAAATGGAAATAAACCCAAATTATGAAATATGAATAGCGATGAGCCCTAAATAATAATCAACCATTATTCCTGTAGATCCGCGGAGGAGGGATTAGCTGTTGTGTTCCCTTTGGTGTTCTGGTGATTGCTTTACGATTCGAGGTACAGATATTCCGTCATTTCAGTAAGGGTGAATTGCATATATATCCTTACAAAGACTCAATATTACATATATATCCGACAGAAACTCTTTATTGCATATATATCCTTCTTAAACATTATATATTACAAATATATCCAAATATATCACTTAAATTAAAAAACACAAATTATTTATCATTTAAACTTAAAGTGTCCATTATGCCCTTGTCTCTTATATTTGACTAATTAGTTAACCATTATTCTTTAGCATCCACTCTAAAACATTACCCCACTTATAAATCTTTATTGAAGATCAATTCACAAGAAAAGCAAGAAAATCAATGACCCATGAAAACTAATATCGACTAAACAACAACCCATGAAAACCATTATCGACTAAACATTGCTAAACTTATCGTTTTTTAAACAAATCCAATGGTCATTATCGTTTTTAAATGATGGTTTGGTTTGTCAGAAGGTATACGGTTTGAGAAAATGCTCAATTGAAAAGTAGATAAGGGCATTATGGTCATTATATTGTTAAATGACTATTATAGTGTGTTTTTAGTATTTTAATTATATATAAAATGATTTTAGATATATATGACATTTTTAAAGTTTATGAAGGATATATACGCAATTATGAGTTTTGGTCGGATATATACGCAATTACAAGCTTTTGAAGGGATATATATGTAATTCCCCCTTCCAGTAATGACACTTATTTTCTCTCATGACTCTTGTCTATTTTCATATCCGATTCGTATTCTCCTTACTCTGATTTGATATGATCCATTTGATATGATTCGTTATGTTATGATCCTCTGATTTGATATTCGACTATTTATTCGTTGATATGTTATCCGTTTGAGATCACTGATTGGTATGATTCAATTATATGATCAGTTTGATATGATATGATTTGTTTTATTTGGTTACCCGAGCTAACTAGCCATGGAGGTACCATGGTCATGTCATTGATGCACTAACGACATGACACTATCTGGGGCGGTGTGATTAGTCTCCGGCGTTCCCTTTATGATACGATATGATATATGTGATCACTTGGCCATTATGAATACGTATGTACAGTCTCTAACTGGCATATGTATATATGATTTGTTTTTCAGGGAGCGTATGGATGCATCCTAGGTACTCGCTTCATTTTGGTGATGTGGTGCGTGTGTAATACACCTCCGTCACAAGTACATTTGGGCTAGCTACCCATGTACACTTTGATATGAATTGACGGATTCGATATGATATTGATTGTGATATATGATTTGTAGATTTGGCTATTGGAGTATCTCCTTTAGTATAGGTGCTCGGGCAACATTCGATTCGGTTATTATATGATTATCGATATTCCGATTTATTCGTTGCTATGCCTTATTTTTTCAACGTCTGTTGACTATTTGTTTAGTCAATATTCGCATGTGATTCATTTGACTACCATGTTTTCTCTCTTTATATTGGTTCACTGATTACTTTGATTTTTCTTCGGATTACCATGCTTATTCTGCAGTTGGGACTTCCCTTTTGTTTTGATATTACATTAGCCTTGCGTATTTGGTTCTAATTTGATTATCGTTTATACATATTTGTTTATATCTGTTCCTTTGCGTTAGCTAAGCCGTTTTTCCATGCGGCAGTGTATTTAGCTGGGAGCCGGGATATGGGATTTCGAGTAAGTGGAAGACCTACAGTAGTGAACCTATTGTTGGACCTTTGGCATTTGAACTCTCTTTTATTCATATTTTGGACCATTTCACTTTAGTTTTTGGTTATGTTTTGGAACTCTTGGATGACTTGTGTTTTGATGACTTTTCATGATTTTAAATAAAGACTTCCTTCCATTTGATTAGTATATTCTTATGTGACTCCATAATGTGAAATTCGGACCCTGTCGGTCGAGGTGTTACAATGGGCCTCGTTACCCAACTCGAGCCCAACACATTTGATTTTTCCCTTGGGCTTTGCCTGCTTTGATCCATTAACCAAGCCCAAACACCCTTGGAATCCTTGGGCTTTGCCTTTAACCACACCCAATAACCAATTTAAGTAGTTGTGATACTACTCTTTGTTCCTTTTCTTGTAACCGGTCGAGCCAACAGACCCAAAACAAATATGTCTCATATGTTTCACTTGTAACCGGTCGAGTACCACAAATATTGCCCATTTGAGCACATGTCGAATAGGAAGAGGGGAGAAAAACCACACCATAAGCCACCCTAACTCATAGTTAATTAGCCTAAAGCTTAGTTAGACCACTTTGACCACCTAAGACTTTGAGATCCAATGGGTATTGTGTCACCCTTGATTCGACTAGGCAAGGGGAGTGCCACAATTCACGCTACTAACCCAAGCATGCCATATACAGACACATACACAACCTTACTCCTACATAGAACTAGGTGAAGTTTTGCATAAAATGATGCTAACACCATGCTTGCTTCTCCTTTATAAACCCACGACACACTCAAATCCCTCCAACTTACTCATATCACTCTTACACAACACCATAAAACGTCCACAGTGGTTATCGAAGAGGAGCAAAAGGAAAACGGGAAAAGAAGCTAGGTTAAGAAAAATTGGGTAAACACTTAGTCGAATAGTGTTATAAGGAGAACCTGGGGTCTCGACATCATTCTCATTCGCTCAACTCATTGTTTCATCTCCACTCTTGACGAGTGTAGTAAGTTTTCTAAAACTACTTCATTATTTCTTCTACCTTGTTTCATTCGTTTTCATAGCACAGGAACACATATCATACATTAAACACATTAAACGTACCCTTTTTACACTAGATTATATCATGTAACATGGAATAAGCAACTCCCGACACATAGCCACTCACTAATTACATGTTTATACTTGTATTACATGTCGAAAACACATCACAAATCCTTAGAACCTCTCGTACACACTTAAATTCATACGCGACATCATACGGGCCTAAAGCCCAACTGACAAGCCCAATAAGCCCAAATGAAGTCCAAATAATACTTTACCCGGCCTAATAGAATGAGAATAAGCCGATAAGCACTAAAAATAAGTTATAAATAAGTTTGTGATCGTTTTGCAAAGTTTTGTTTTCTAAAAATGTAATTCAAACTTAATTTTCAAATATTGTTGTCCTTGGGTTGAAACCGTAACTTTTTAAAAGTTAAAGGGTCTGATTTTAAACGTATATAAACGTGCATGCAAAGTCTAAGGGCTAATGTGGCCATTTTCGAAAGTGTAAGGGTATGATTTCACGTGCATGTACACGTATAAAACCACAAGGACCAATCTTGTAATATGCTAAAACTAGTTATAATATATGTTTGGGTGAAAAGTGTAAACTTGGAAAAGTCGAGATCTAAACGCGTTAAAACAAATCTATGAGGGCTGTTTTTAAAATAGTAGTTTTCTCAAACTTTTGATATAAAATACATTTTGGGTAGAAAGTGTAAATAGCTCAAACTTGAGGGACTAAACTTGTATTTTTTATAACTTGAGGGTAAAAACTGTAAATTCAGGAAAAGTTTAGAAAAACTTATAAACTTAATGTAACTTCGTGAAAAATGAGTATTTTCATCATATGAGTATTTTATTATCAGATAACGTTAAATATATTACGTATATATATATTTATAAAATTATAATTATATATATATAATCCGATAAAACGCACATGGGATAAAAACAAACTAATATACTCAACAACACTATCATTTTACGAGATCACAACAGGGAACACATTTCACTTATGTGTAAGTGAGGATCATTAACTAAGGCAATGTGGCAAGTAAAAATTAACTTAAAACGTTAAGCACTTGCATACACTATTGAATTGGACAATTCAATGATCTATTGAATAAGAATATTCAATGCTCTATTATTTTGGTTGCGAACCAAAATGTTTATCATATCTGAGACTCGCCATCTCATCATTTTAGGTTTTAGTTTGGAACCTCCGCTACATTGTGCTTGATCTATTTGTGCTTGTTCATATTATCAAGGTGAGTTCATAGCCTTGTTTTTACTTTTATTTGCTAACCCCGCGAGGGAGATACATGCTCTAAACTAGAACACAAGGTTTTTCATAAATGTTCGCTTCTTGATTATTAGAATTGCCTAAGTATTTAGCCATAAGCCCCATGTATCATGAACCATTAGTGCAGTGAGCGAGATATCGAAGTGAATAGTACTATTGGGAGTAACGACCCCGTCTCTCTAATAGAGAAATAACCGGGGCACAATATATTTGAATTCCATTAGGTAATTGGATATTACCTCCTTTGGGGAAAACTTACGTACACTAGTAATTCGGTGTATGCAGTTGAGTCTTGGTTGCATGATCTTAGCGCATAATAATCTGTGATTTTTCTTTATGATATTGTTAGTTTACAATGATCATGCTCATATACTTGTGTTCAACTATTATTTAAATCTATGAACTTCACTCAACAGGTTTGTTGACCTTTTTAAGCATGTTATCTGGTGTCAGTGAAAATTATGACCAAGGCGCGGTGTGGGGCATGGCAAGGCTTTTCTGGTGGTGTAAACATAAAGTTGTCATTTCTTTCAAACTCATGATCTTTATTTTGGGAAAAACACTTGAAAAATTTACAATGTTTTGTAACAACTATGAGTTTTCGATGAATGATAACTACTTTTAATAAAACGCCTCTTTCGAGTCGTTTTTTATAATTATTGACTATGATCTCTGTCACACCCCCAAAATATCGCAGCGGAACGATAGTGTCATTGGGGTATGACGTCATAGCACAAAGTATGGATAAAGAAAACGACCTCTATAATGAGACGTTTTGAAAAGTTTACCATTCGATAAATAAGTTAAAGTTTACACAACAAGAAATCACAAGGTTTGATAACACATAAAAAGTTTACAAAACATGTCGAATGGTAATTGTTAAAAGCACAAGACTCCAATGTATGCCATGTGACCCAAAAGCTCCATGAAATGCTATCACCTTAAGACCTGAGATAAACATACTAAAAAGTGTCAACACAAAGGTTGGTGAGTTCATAAGTTTGTAATTAAATGATCGAAAATATTTTGAGTAATGTTCACACAACAAAGGCATTGTAAATCCACTCATTCAAGTTCGCCCATACAAAACTTGCAACTGTTATGTTCACAACCCATTGCCTAAAATAGAATGACAATCATGAATATGCGCAATATGGTAGTTAAAAGTATAAATGTCACCTCAGGGTCTTCCACACTCGTGTTGGGATGTTCCTCCAACGCTACGTTGGGCGTATCCATAAAAATGGCCTTCCAACATATAAATGTTGGGATGTTTGTAAATTAATAGCCTTCCAACAACTTAATTTGGAGCCACTAATTCTTGTATGTTTGTAAATTAATAGCCTTCCAACAACTTAATTTAGAGCCATATTCTTGTATGTTTGTAAATTAATAGCCTTCCAACAACTTAATTTGGAGCCACTAATTCTTGTATGTTTGTTCCAAATATGCATATGAAATCAAGTATAAACCAATCAAGTATATAGCGATCAAGTGTGAAGTATAAGTAATGTTGTTTGGCAAAAGAGTTTAAATGTTTGGATAAATAAGCATATATCTCGCCCCAAATAGTTTATAGGAATTTAAATGAGTAAAAGCGGGATATGAACTCACGGTATCAGTAAAAGTTTAGAGTAAATGTGAAATTAAATGAAAGATTGAGCATGTATCTCCCAAAAGTAATTCAAAACGATATAAAAGTAGGGGCTATGAAACTCACAGTATGATTGATATGCTAACAAAATGAAGTACTAAAATGAGGCTGAAACTATCCGCGACCTAAAATGAATGTTATGACGGAGTTATGATATGTTGTATTGAATCGTGATACAATGTTGTGCATGCAACTCCATATGATATCCATACCACTATGCGTTTGGAAATAATGTTTATCGTCAAAGTATATGTTTATGACATCCCGTCATATTATAAAATACTTTACAAGTATTTACGTTGAAATGATATCCCACGATAGTCATTTAATGATTTATTGTGAAATTATAACTTTTCGTCGTAAAATAATGTCGTTGAAATTTTCGTGAAAGTGACTAAAATGGCCTCGAAAAGTTAGTCGTAAAAATGGTGCCGCGTCGAGTGTTAAGAAATGAACTCAACGGTTTTGGGAAGCTTGTATCATTATCTCAAAGTTTTAGTGCTTAAGTTTCCATCCTAGAGGTCTCGATCACAAAGAAAAATATTGGTTAAGTATTGTATTTCAGGTCAATATAGTTTAAGGGATGGTTTTCGGCAAGTTTGAGTGACTATATGTTATTAGATTACAACTCCGCTCAACAAGCGGTTTAACATTTTGAAAAATATGCTAGGCGAACTTACTTTTACTAGAAGACATCACGTTATAAAAAGTTCTACATCATTGTTAAAACGTCCGCCAACATGGTCCTTTAGTTGCCGTAGTATGTTTTTAATAAAGAATATATTAATTTTGCTAATAGAAAAAGTTACGGCAACTTGGTTTATCGCGTGTAATTTAATCGTTACAAGTCCGTTTCTCACGTTTTCTACATCCTTAGATTCGTGTCAAAGTATACTAATATATATTTGATAAGTCGACACAATTTATAAAACTTAAGACTCATTTTGATACCGTAAAGGTGACATTTTCATGCTGAAATTTCTGAAATTAATAGTTTTCCTCGTCAAACTTGAAAATTCATAACTTCTTCGTTATAGCTCCGTTTTAATCCGTTCAAGCGGCCAAGTTTTCGTTTTAAAGTGTATTTTCTAAATATCTAGCCCAAAATAGTATACCCACTGTTGGATTTTCCCAGAATTAAAATTATGGACAGACCCTATTTAAAACGTGTCGAAATGAGTTTTTCGTAAACCTATTCTAACCCATTCAAAACAACTCCGAAGCTATTCTAATCCTACCATACACCTTCTTAGGGTGTCATGGGTTCCTAGACATCACCAAAACTAATATATAACAAGGAGTAATTATAGGATGGATTATATATATTTATAACACTTAAAAACCTTAAAAAGTGGTATGAACATCATATAACTTGCATGATTTACTTGTGCATAATAAAAATTAACATAAAAGTGAATATGGAAAATAATGATATGTATGAAATGCTTACTAGTTAACTTGATGAGGTGATTAGAACAAGGATTAACCTAAACACCCTAGGTTTTTATTTCAAAACCTTGATTAAGAGTGTAACTAGATTGTTTAACACTTGACTTGGAAAAACTTTATGAATTCTTCTACTCCTATATGTGACCGGTTTGAGAGAGGAAGAACAAAGAGAGAAAAACAACTTGACTTGAACTTAATAATTGTTGTGAATGAAAATGAAGTGAAAGTATGTACATTGAGTATAGATATAGATGTGTAAGGAAAAAATGTTACCAACAATTAATTTCTCATCCCCCTTGGTCGGCCAAGGGGGAATGCATTTCCAAAATATATATTTTTTTTTATATAAATGTGTAATAAAATGTGTAAGTAGTTGTATGTAAAATAATGTAAGTTAAGGTAACTTGTAAATTGTATATACATTAGTGTATTTAAGGTAGTTTTAGCTAAAAGTAAACTTTAATGGATCAAAGTAAAGTATATTGAGATCATATAAATTGTAAAAATATATTTCTTGTAAAATTTGAGTGATATAATAATTATCGTGAAATTTTTAAGAAAAGTGTCGTAGTAATATAAATTTAACGATTTATATACAAAATAAATTTAAAACACTAGGTAAACTCAAAATATTATTTTTATAAACTAAAAGTAAGTATAAAAATATATCGGGATCATTTTTGGAAGTATTGGATTAAATGATCAAAATAATAACAGCGATAGCGTTTATTTAATATGAAATTTACGCGTTAAATGTGAAATGTAAAATCATGAATGAACTAATATGATGAATGTAGAGTTTAAGAAATGACCAAAAATTGAGAATTGTGACATTCTTCCCATTAGGAGGAATCACGTCCTCGTGATTCAATCGATACTATGGTTGAACCTCGACAAGGGTTCTAAAAGTTTATGCTTGTGTATGGTCTATATGATTATGTCAATGCTCATGCATATGAGTTACTCGTCCAACAAGGTACGTTCCCGTGCTATCGTGAGCAATTACCGTCCTAAATACATGCTTTCTTATGATTAGGCTCGATGAGACAAGTTTTCCCATTCTCAAGCAAAAATTTTAAAAGACTTTTTGGTATGATTTTACTTAATCCCCAACTCATCAAACAAGAACTATCATACGATTAGGCTAAATCGGTTTAGGTAACAACTTGTTTCTAGCTCGATCTATGCAACTCATCAAACAGAACGTAAACCGGATCAAACGGAAACAAGTGGTTTGAAGAAAATCTTTTGAAAATTTGGCTTGATTACGAATTGCTTACACATATGAGACTACTACTCCCTTCATTGCATGATTCTTCCTGAATTAGACATAGGTGATGAGGCTATGTATAATTTAGGAGTAACTATGCAATGCTTGGACTAATCGACTCATATGATGTTTGGTGTTGAGTCATAAGTCCTCATGTATAAAGAATGTGCACTTATAATGATATGATGAGATGCTATGATGATGTAGTTATAGTCTAGGGTCAATGATATAACCTAGTTCTCTATAGATCTCTGATACCAATTGTCACACCCCAAAATATCGCATTGTGGACGATAGTGTCATTGGGGTATGACGTCATAGCACAAAGTATGGATAAAGAAAGCGACCTCTATAATGAGACGTTTTGAAAAGTTTACCATTCGATAAATAAGTTAAAGTTTACACAACAAGAAATCACAAGGTTTGATAACACATAAAGAGTTTACAAAACATGTCGAATGGTAATTGTTAAAAGCACAAGACTCCCATGTATGCCATGTGACCCAAAAGCTCCATGAAATGCTATCACCTTAAGACCTGAGATAAACATACTAAAAAGTGTCAACACAAAGGTTGGTGAGTTCATAAGTTTGTAATTAAATGATCGAAAATATTTTGAGTAATGTTACACACAAAGGCATTGTAAATCCACTCAGTTCAAGTTCCGCCCATACAAAACTTGCAACACTGTGTTCACAACCATTGCCTAAAATAGAATGACAATCATGAATATGCTTAATATGGTAGTTAAAAGTATAAATGTCACCACAAGGGTCTTCCAACACTCGTGTTGGGATGTTCCTCAACGCTACGTTGGGTTGTATCCATAAAATGGCCTTCCAACATATAAATATTGGGATGTTTGTAAATTAATAGCCTTCCAACAACTTAATTTGGAGCCACTAATTCTTGTATGTTTGTAAATTAATAGCCTTCCAACAACTTAATTTGGAGCCACTAATTCTTGTATGTTTGTAAATTAATAGCCTTCCAACAACTTAATTTGGAGCCACTAATTCTTGTATGTTTGTTCCAAATATGCATATGAAATCAAGTATAACCCAATCAAGTATATAAAGCAATCAAGTGTAGAGTATAAGTAATGTTGTTTGGCAAAAGAGTTTAAATGTTTGGATAAATAAGCATATATCTCGCCCCAAATAGTTTATAGGAATTTAAATGAGAAAAAGCGGGGTATGAACTCCGGTAATCGATAAAAGTTTAGAGTAATTGTGAAATTAAATGGCTTGATTGAGCATGTATCTCCCCCAAAAGTAATTCAAAACGTATAAAAGTAGGGGCTATGAAACTCACCTGGTATGATTGATATGCTAACAAAATGAAGTGCACTAAAATGAGGCTCGGAAACTATCCGCGACCTAAAATGAATGTTATGACTGGAGTTATGATATGTTGTCGTGAATGCGTGATACAATGTTGTGCATGCAACTCCATATGATATCCATACCACTAGTACGTTTTGGAAATAATGTTTATCGTCAAAGTATATGTTTATGACATCCCGTCATATTATAAAATACTTTACAAGTATTTACGTTGAAATGATATCCCACGATAGTCATTTAATGATTTATTGTGAAATTATAACTTTTAAATTAGTAAATAATGTCGTTGAAATTTTCATGAAAGTGACTAAAATAGCCTTGAAAAGTTAGTCGTAAAATGGTGCACGTCGAGTGTTAAGAAATGAACTCAACGGTTTTGGGAAGCTTGTATCATTATCTCAAAGTTTTAGTGCTTAAGTTTCCATCCTAGAGGTCTCGATCACAAAGAAAAATATTGGTTAAGTATTGTATTTCAGTCCAAAAATATAGTTTAAGGGATGGTTTTCGGCCAAGTTTGAGTGACTATATGTTATTCGTTACAACTCCGCTCAACAAGCGGTTTAACATTTTGAAAAATATGCTAGGCGAACTTACTTTTACTAGAAGACATCACGTTATAAAATGTTCTACATCATTGTTAAAAACGTCCGCCAACATGGTCCTTTAGTTTCGCGTAGTATGTTTTAATAAAGAATATATTAATTTTGCTAATAGAAAAAGTTACGGCAACTTGGTTTATCGCGTGTAATTTAATCGTTACAAGTCCGTTTCTCGTTTTCTACATCCTTAGATTCGTGTCAAAGTATACTAATATATTTTTGATAAGTCGACACAATTTATAAAACTTAAGACTCATTTTTGACTCGTAAAGAGTGACATTTTCATGCTGAAATTTCTGAAATTAATAGTTTTCCTCGTCAAACTTGAAAAATTCATAACTTCTTCGTTATAGCTCCGTTTTAATCCGTTCAAGCGGCCAAGTTTTCGTTTTAAAGTGTATTTTCTAAATATCTAGCCCAAAATAGTATACCCACTGTTGGATTTTCCCAGAATTAAAATTATGGACAGACCCTATTTAAAACGTGTCGAAATGAGTTTTTCTCGCGCCAAACCTATTCTAACCCATTCAAAACAACTCCGAAGCTATTCTAATCCTACCATACACCTTCTTAGGGTGTCATGGGTTCCTAGACATCACCAAAACTAATATATAACAAGGAGTAATTATAGGATGGATTATATATATTTATAACACTTAAAAACCTTAAAAAGTGGTATGAACATCATATAACTTGCATGATTTACTTGTGCATAATAAAAATGAACATAAAAGTGAATATGGAAAATAATGATATGTATGAAATGCTTACTAGTTAACTTGATGAGGTGATTAGAACAAGGATTAACCTAAACACCCTAGGTTTTTATTTCAAAACCTTGATTAAGAGTGTAACTAGATTGTCTAACACTTGACTTGGAAAAACTTTATGAATTCCTTCTACTCCTTATATGTGACCGGTTTTTGAGGAAGAACAAAAGAGAAAAACAACTTGACTTGAACTTAATAATTTTGTGAATGAAAATGAAGGTGAAATGTACATTGAGTATAGATATAGATGTGTAAGGAAAAAATGTTACCAACAATTAATTTCTCATCCCCTTGGTGACCAAGGGGGATGTTTTTCAAAATATATATTTTTTTTATATAAATGTGTAATAAAATGTGTAAGTAGTTGTATGTAAAATAATGTAAGTTAAGGTAACTTGTAAATTGTATATACATTAGTGTATTTAAGGTAGTTTTAGCTAAAAGTAAACTTTAATGGATCAAAGTAAAGTATATTGAGATCATATAAATTGTAAAAATATATTTCTTGTAAAATTTGAGTGATATAATAATTATCGTGAAATTTTTAAGAAAAGTGTCGTAGTAATATAAATTTAACGATTTATATACAAAATAAATTTAAAACACTAGGTAAACTCAAAATATTATTTTTATAAACTAAAAGTAAGTATAAAAATATATCGGGATCATTTTTGGAAGTATTGGATTAAATGATCAAAATAATAACTTACGCGATAGCGTTTATTTAATATGAAATTTACGCGTTAAATGTGAAATGTAAAATCATGAATGAACTAATATGATGAATGTAGAGTTTAAGAAATGACCAAAAATTGAGAATTGTGACAATCTCCATTCGAGTAACACCCGAATTAGTCTTCCACTGTCATTAATATTTCGGAGGTGTTACAACTGGGATCTCTCATTTTGCGGGTATTGATGCAAATTTGTGGGCTCCAGGGGTATCCTTACATAACGCTGTGGAGAAGAAAGAAATATGAGTCCAAATGTGAAGAAAACGGTTACAAGTTCATTCCATTTTGTTAATACAAATAAGCCGTAGAAAAGTTTATTTATATTTTACGATCTTCTAATGTTTTGTCGATAACAAACGTAAAATCATTTTAACGAAACAAATAAAATAAGTAAATGTTTTGAGCCAATATTTTTCTAACAAACTTACGTTTTCACATAAAACACTAAAACAAGTATAAATGATTTTATGATTTAGTAATACATATGTACAACAACTAGTGTTTGCATATTGGGCAAATATATACATAACTATTATGTATTATAATGGGTAATACAATTGGGTAGAAACTTATGTATTTGACCCATTGACCAAATACATTGAATAGTGATAGTTTGTTTCCAAGGATATTGATATCCTTGAGGGTGTTGGAATAAGGAGTGGATCTCCTTTGGGGATAGGTTTCGTGTAGTGTTGGGTAGTAGTTCTTCCATTTTAATGGAACTCGGTACTTAGCCTAGTACCGGATAAAGGGTAGGCGACGTTGTGTGGTAGGTGTGATTCTCCTTGTGAAAGAACCCGTGGTTAGCCTAGTACCGGAAAAAAAGTAGGTGACGTTGTGAAGGCTTCTCCGCCATAAGGAGTTGGTGTCGTGTAGTGATTACTTAACTTTCGAAGTTGGTGACTCGGGGAGTGGAGTAGGGCAAGGAAGGTGTGCTTGTAGCCGAACCACTATAAATAATCGTTTCGTGGTTATGTGCTTCTTACTCTTTATCTTTCATTACACATTTATATATCTATCTATCAATGTCCAACATACACATCTAAATAGGTTGACATAAGTCGATCTAAATATTTTAAAACGAAGTTTTAATTGGTAAAACTATTCAACCCCCGGTTCTAGTTTTCCACACATTTGCTTTTTCTACTTTCGAGGAGCTTGACACGTAAGCCTTGGATACACTTTCACGCATCAAGACTGCTGTGTAGCTTGGAATAATGTCAAGATTGGGGCTTTTATTTTTCATAGACTAAGTTTTTGTAGTTAGAAAGGAGTGGGAGCCCAACTAGTGTCTCGGTTTTCCACCAATTTCTTGTAAAATCCCTCAGGTTTTCTAATGAAGTGATGTTTTATAATAATAATAATAATAATAATAATAATAATAATAATAATAATAATAATAATAATAATAATAATATGTTCATCCCATTTGCCTTCTCTACATTTGGGGAGCTTGACACGGAAGCTTTGGACACGCTTTCACGTATCAAGACTGTTGCTATTAGCCACTCGAATAGCGTCAAGAGTGGGGCTTTATTTTCTTGAGACTTAGCTTTTGTATTCAGGAGTGGGAGCCTAGTGTCTCGGCTTCCCACCAATTTCTTGTAATTCCTTTTGGTTTTCTAATGAAGTGATGTTTGATAAAAATAAATAAATAAATAAATAAAATAAAAATTAATAAATAAATAAATAATAATAATAATAATAATAATAATAATAATAATAATAATAATAATAATAATAATAATAATAATAATAATAATAATAATGGTTAATACAAATATCTTGTAAATCCTTTGAGTTTTTAATACAGTGATGTTTTATAATAATAATAATAATAATAATAATGGTTAATACAAATATCTTCATTAAACGTTATTTATATTTTATGATCTTTACCTAAGTTTTGTTAACGACAAAAGTAAATTTAATTTTTATAAAGCTTAAAGCTTGTCAAGTTTAATATGTATTAAAACAAGCTTTTCAAATAATATCTTTATCACTCAAGCATTTACATTGTGATTAATCACATTTTGATATGACTCTAAACCATAATGTATGTTAGTATTTTTAGTTCAAGAATGTTTTGGTTTCTTAAAACAAAACATTACACATGTATTTACATTTTAACATATTTCTAGAAATAGAAAAACAAACACATGACATCATGTAGTGCATCATTGAAATTCTTAGAAGATTTCACTAGATACTTTGTGTAGATTTAGACTCTACATATCTTACACAATCTTGGAAAGATATGGTTGACTTCGGTAAGATTTTGGTGATCTTGTCACATGGGGACGGCACCAAATATATTAACGGACGGAACCCTTTGAGGGGTCCGTGGTCCGTGGTGCCTGCTGATCATTTTGGCTATAAATAGCAAAGCCAAACCAAGTTGTTTTTCATCCCTTTCTATCATATTCACATACATTCCTTTTCTCTACATTTCTAACTCATTTCATATCATATTAGTGATCTCTTTTGTAGCAAAGAAGATCAAGATGCATTCAAGCTTCAACAAGAAGTTGGAAGTCTTGTTTGTTTGTTGTTGTATGATCTTGTGTTGATTCATAGATCATTGTTGTACCAAACCATCATAATATTGTGAGTGTGAGTGGTTAGTATTTTAGTCCTTAAAATACATTGTGTGTGAGTGGTTGTACCCTTGAAAAGAACTCGACATCTTGCTTAGTGTCGGATAATTGTAAGCGAAGTGTAAATGTTTCTCCGCCGTTGAAAGGATCTTGTTGACTAGTGAAGTTAAACACTCGAGTGTGAGACTCGGGGAGTGGAGTAGGGCAAGGAAAAAGAGTCCTTGTATACCGAACCACTATAAACAACTTGTTGTGCCTTGATTGTTTCTTTCCTTATCTACTCTTTATATATTGTTTGCATATTGATTATTATTCACATATATCAAAGATCAATATCAATTGATCTTTCAATAATTTCAAAACAAGGTTTTAATGGTAAACTATTCAACCCCCTTCTAGTTTTCCACAATTGGTACCAGAGCCTCGTTGCTCAAGAATTTCTAAAATATTTTTTATTTTACTAACTTGAAACGATCCATGGATTCCGAAAACTTTAAAGAAGGGCAATCTATGCAAAGACAACCACTCTTTGAAACCAATGGATTTATCTATTGGAAAAACATATGTAAAATTAAAAGATATAGATCTTTGGTTTGTTATTGTTAAAGGGGATTTTAGTTCTACAACAAAAGATATTTCTATTGATGATCAAAAGAAATTAATAGCTAAAAATAATGAAGCTAAAATGATGCTTTATAATGCTTTGCCTAGAAAAGAATATGAAAGAATTTTTATGTGTGAAATCACTAAAGATATTTGGGAATCTTTGATTATTACACATCAAGGAAATTCACAAGTCAAGGATAACAAAATTGATCTTCTTGTTCAACAATATGAACAATTTCTTATCCCTGAAGATGAAACCATTGATTGTGGCTTTGCTCGCTTTAATACTATTATTACATCTCTTAAAGCACTTGATGAATCTTTTTGTAGTAAGAACTTTGTCAGGAAATTTCTTAGAGCACTCCATCCAACGTGGAGAGCTAAAGTGACGGCTATTGAGGAATCACAAGATCTCTCAAAAGTGACATTAGACGAGCTAATTAGAAACCTCAAAGTACACGAAATGGTGATGGAGAAAGATTCAGAAATCATCAAAGGAAGAGAAAATCAAATCCGTTGCTCTAAAAGAAAGAACGGAATCAAGTGATGATGACAAATCTTGCTCGGTAGTGAATGCGGAGTATGCCATGGCCGTTAGAGATTTCAAAAAGTTCTTTAGAAGAAGAGGAAAGTTTGTAAGACAACCTCGAGAAGAAAAGAAGCCATTCGAAAAGATCGAATGACAAAAGGGTAAAGGTGAAAGAAAGTGCTTTAGATGCGGTGATGCAAGTCACCTAATAGGAGATTGTCCTAAGACACCTAAAAATAAAACTCAACGAGCTTTTGTAAGTGGTGCTTGGAGTGATAGTGAGGATGATGAAGAATCAAGCAAGGATGAGATCGCCCTAATGGCACATGAATTAAACGAGGAGTAGGACTTGCTAGAAATAAATTTAGATATAAAACTACTCAACAACGACATAAAACACCTTTTGCCAGCCCCTTTCTAAGAGCAACCAAAACATACAAACCCAACTATCAACATAACAGATTTGGAATCAAAACTTCCCTAGACCATATCAAACTCCGGATTACATGCCATGGAACTCTTACCCATCATTTCCATACATGAATCAAGTAAATGGTATGTTTAACCCAAACGGACCCATGAGATATTGGGGACCAAACACTTGAGTTATTTGTGTCTTAAGTATGCTTGAAAGTTGGATTGGAACCTGATGAGTGGATAAAAGATAGTGGATGCTCACGACACGGGACAAAAGCCTCTTCTCAACATACCAAGAGTATGACGGAAGTAATGTCACTTTTGGTAGCAATCTCAAAAGAAAAATCATTGGCAAAGGTACGATTGCTCATAACTACCTAACTATTGAAAATGTTGCTCATGTCGATAGGTTAGGATTTAATCTACTTAGTATTAGCCAATTATGTGATAAAAAGTATAAAGTACTATTTGAAGAAAATGGTAGTAAAATACTAAAATATGGTATCACCATAGCTAAAGGAGTTAGGAAAAATAATATATACGTCATGAAAATAGATAAAACATCTAATGACAAACTTTGTCTAACAACATTAGATGATAGCTCAACTCTTTGGCATAGACGCTTAGGTCATGCTAATATGAGACTTATCCGAAACCTATCTTCAAAAGAGCTAGTTAGGAATTTGCCAAAGTTTAAATATGACCAACATTTTTGCGGCAGCTTGCAAAATTGGTAAACAAACTCATAGTAGTCATAAGGCTAAAAACATGGTGTCCACATCTATGTGTCTAGAACTTTTGCATATGGACTTGTTTGGTCCGTCATCTATAAGAAGCTGTGAAGGCAACTTATACACTTTGGTCACTGTAGATGATTACTCAAGGTTTACTTGGACATTATTTTTGAAAACTAAAAATGAAGCTTTTGATAAATTTGAGATTCTTAGCAAGAAAATTCAAAATTAACTATGTATTAACATTGTGTCGATTGACGGATCAGGTCATGAATTTGACAATGAAACACAATTTGGAAACTTTTGTGATACAAATGGTATAACACACAACTTCTCGGCTCCTCGAACACCTAAATCAAATGGAGTTGTAGAACGTAAAAATAGGACCATTCAAGAAATGAGTAAAACAATGCTTAATGAACAAAACATTCCTCAAAAGTTTTGGTGTAACACCATTGACACTTCTACATATATTTTAAATAGAGTCTTAATCGTCCTTTTTAAACAAAACACCATATGAATTACATAAAGGTAAAAAGTCAACTTTAGGTTATTTTAGAGTGTTTGGATGTAAATGTTACATTCTCAATACTAAATATTATCTCACAAAGTTTGACCCAAAGTCTAATGAAGGTGTATTTCTTGGTTACTCACAAACTAGTAAAGCTTATATTGTCTTAAACAAAGAAAAAATGAGAGTCGAGGAATCGTTGAACATAACATTCGACGAAAGTCCACCTCCGTCTAAGACATCACCTTTGGTAGATGATGACTTAGTTGAAAGTCTCTACTAGAAAGTCAAGAAATAATTCAAAATGACAAGGAAGATGAACCATTAAATAATGAAATTATAAACATCAAAGAATCCAAAAGTCATCCTTTAGAAAAGGTCATAGGACAACTAAATCAAAGAACCTTAAGATCACAAGCCCAAAATCAAAATAATCATTTTTTTTTTGTATCTACCATTGAACCGAAAAACATAAATGAAGAAATAAAAGATGAATCTTGGGTAATTGCTATGCAAGAAGAGTTAAACCAATTCGTTAGAAATGATGTTTGGAAGTTAGTTCCAAAACCTAAAGATCAAACTATAATTGGAACGAAATGGGTTTTTCAAAATAAAATGGATGAAAATGGTTTAGTGTCTAGAAACAAAGCTAGGCTTGTCGCACAAGGTTATAATCAACAAGAGGGGATTGATTATTATGAAACTTATGCACCGGTAGCTAGGCTCGAGTCTATTAGAATCTTACTTGCATATGAATGTGCTTATGACTTTAAATTATTTCAAATGCATGTTAAGAGTGCATTTCTTAATGGGTTTATTAACGAACAAGTATATCTTGCTCAACCTCCCGGTTTTACCGACTTGGAGAAACCACATCATGTCTTCAAACTCAAGAAGGCATTATATGGACTTAAGCAAGCACCAAAAGCTTGGTACGATCGACTTAAGACTTTTCTTGTTGAAAACAAATACACCTTGGGATTAGTAGATAATACTCTTTTTACCAAGAAAAAGGAATCACACATTATCATTGATCAAATATATGTTGATGACATCATATTCGGATCAACTTGTCATGTGCTATGTGATGATTTCTCTAAAATCATGCACGATGAGTTTGAGATGAGTATGATGGGTGAGTTAAACTTCTTTCTAGGAATTCAAATTAAACAACTAGAAGATGGCATATCTTTAACCAATCTAAATACATAAAAGATATGCTTAAGAAATTTGGTCTTGAAGACTCAAAACCAACCAAGACACGCATGTCTTGGACACTAAACTTACCAAGGATGAGGAAGGTGAATTGGTAGATAACACTAAATATAGAGGAATGATTGGTAGCCTACTCTATCTCATGGCTAGTAGACCCGACATCATGTTTAGTGTTTGTCTATCTTCATTTCAAGAAAATCCTTAGGTATCACACTAGAAGCCTTGAAAAGGATTTTTAGATACATTAAGAGCGACATGTTTAGGATTATGGTATCCCAAAGAAGCGGTGTAGAAACTATAGTGTATGCGACTTCGGACTATGCGGTGACTATGTCGATAGAAAAGTACAAGTGGTATTTGCACTTTTGTCGGACATTATCTCACCTCATGGTTGCAAACAAACGGCTCTAGCTATCTCAACTCTGAAGCAGAATACGTCTCTGCGGAAAAGCATGTCAACAAACTCTTTGGATGAAGCAAGCTCTCGTCGATTACGGAATTCATCTCAACGATATCTCTATACTTTGCGAACAAAGGAGCTATTGATCTCAGCAAAAATCCCGTCCAATATGCTCGTGCAGAAGCATATTGAAATACGTCATCACTCTCTTCGCAAAAATGTTTAAAAAGGAAACATCTTAATTGAGAAAGTATCCTACGAAGACAACATTGCCGACATTATAACTAAGCCTCTCAAACGAGAACCATTTAATCTTCTTAGACTTGGTTTAGGGCTAATGGAACCAAACATGTAGTTGAAACATAGTCTAAACCTTAGAACAAACAAAACAAAACAAATTAGTTTAAAACACACTCACGTCCCATGGTACCAAACAACAACAGGAACAAAGTTTTTTGGTGCGTGTCCTTCGTGGTGACAAGTAGCAAAATACTACCTAAAACATCTTCCTCTAACTACTTTACCAAAACGTTTCAACATTAGACCTAACTCATTGTTGACATTTTTTCACCCACTAATCACTGCAGATAACATCTTTGTAAGTATCCTAACTACATTTCATCTCTTAATTCTGAGTCTAGGATTCCAATTTGTGCACAAAATCATTACATGGGGATTATGTATATTCTTGTACAAAACATGGATTAAATTGGCAAATTGCATAACTAATCATTGAAATTAGGTACATTGTCACATTGCATAAACAAATCATGTTTCCCACTAATAAAAGAATAATGACTATAAGGCCTTATTCAAAATAACCAAACACCCCATGTCAAAAATTTTGAAAAGCTTCTCACTTGTAGGAAAACAATTTTTCATTGTCAATACAAATAGAAACGTAAAATTTTCATCACTTGCATGCTCTTGAATACTAAAGGTAATGCATAACTAATATGCATTCCCGGGTATATTTATATGAAGCCACATTGAATTAGGAGCGTTTGGGTTATCTCATGCCTTTTGCCAAACACCCCCACTAAAAACCATTTTATGCATAAAATGAGTCGAGATAACCGCAACTCGAAATCGTTTTCATATAGGCACACACTAGAACCAAAATGCTAAGTTTATTCTTATTTTTAACATGTAAATTCTTGCTCATATGATTAACCATGGTAGCCATAAGATTCTATTATCACAAGGATACTCTTAACTACATTCCCAAACATCACAAAACCAAGGGCCTTTCCAAAGAACAAGTCGAAATCTTTAAGAGTCTTGAGCAAAGATACTTCCATGAGGGTAGAACCATTCACTCCTCCTTTGTCGACAGAGCCAATCTCCGTCAAGAACTTGCCACCATTCACTTCGATTGTCTCCTTGACATTGATGAATCCATTTGCCCTAGGTTCGTTTTAGAATTCTATGCTAGTGTTACGGCTTTCATTGATGAGGATGATGAATTTGGTCTTAGGTTTAGGATCAATCAAAATGACTACTCCATCTCCTTAACCAATTTGCTCAAGGTGCTAGGAATTCCCAACCAAGGTACATGTGTCTATTTGCATAAGTGATCACTCATTATCCTTGATGCAATCAATGACCGCTCTCTTCCTACAACTCCTTTAGCGGATAAGGATGTCATCCGTGAGCACCTTTTTAATGAAAGGCCGCTCCACCCGTGTCACCCGTAAGGAAAGGAAGTGAACCGAGATCCATATGGTATGGAGCTCAATGAGCTTAAACCTGAATTTAAGAAGTGGGAGGAACTCCTTAGAGCCAATGTCATTAGCAATATAGGAAATAGAGACCATATCAATGCTTGCCTTTGTCACATGCTCTACAACATATCCACTCGTAAACCATTCAATTTAGCCTACTACATTGCTAGGAGAATGATTGACATTCCAACTCAAGGATCGGTCACTCTTCCTTACGGGATGCTTCTCACCCGTCTCTATAGAGCCTTTGCACCCATTCCACCAAACCCAAAAGGGTTGAAGCTTGACTATGCTCTCATCCCTCACATCTTTGTGCCCTTGAGTGACGAGCGAGTGGCTAAGACTAAAGGAAAAAGGGCAAAACCTCCAACTCCATCATCATCATCATCATCAAATAGCTCCGAGGACGGTCTTCCAAATAGCTCTGAGGATGGTCTCCCGAGATTGAGAATGAATTGGCGGAGTTTAAACAAACCAATAGAATGTTCAAGTACCTTGCTAAGATGATGACTAAGAACTACAAGAAGTTAGATAAGTGAGGTTCATTTGAAGGAGTGTTTAGAACAAGACAATAACTATGGTGTATGATACAATTTGGATGTTTTTAATTTGTAGGATGATAATATGACTTAAAACAATGTTGTATGCTAACCGGATCATGCAGGGGGATAACACAAGTGTGTTATCAAATTTTACCCATTTTCACTTTTATGTGAAAATGTTAGCCCTTGGTCTAATTCTATGCTCCACTATGTTTGTGTATGTGTTATTGACTTTTCCTAACTAGAAATAATTAATGTCACATGTTTTAAGAAAAATTTCAGGTTTTGGAAAACTCCTCGACACCTAAAAAATGGGTCTGTGAACTTTTCTGGTGTCCACGGATCAGACGGCACCAAAATTTTGGTACCGTCTGTTATGCATTTTGGTACCACGTACGCCGGCGGCCCAGGCGGCACCATTTCAAGGGTTCCGCCTGTGTAAATTTTTGGTGTCGTGGATCCTATAGGTAATTTTCTAAATTTCGCTTAGTTTAACATTCCAAATTACCATACATTGCTTCTAGGTTAATCTTAACTAGTTCTTACCCATATTAGAACTAGTGTAACACACTTAGGCATATAGGATATCCATTTCCCACCAAAATTCAAAAATTTCAAAAATCCACCCAAGGAACCCTTTTAAATAAAGGAAGGAACAAAAAATTTGCTTCCTTGCAATCCGTGGGTGATCTGATTCTAAAGATCCCATAATCATTAGAACTCATTTATTGCAAATCTTTGTCTCTTCACTCCATCCTTCTTGTATGGATTGACTTGGGTGATATGACTAGCATTAAATGTAACATATTGGATTTCATAAATACACTAAACCACAAATCAAAGTAGGCATATAATATGTTTTAGATAGAGAAAGTTAGAGGTTTTGGAAAATTTAGTGAGAGAAAGAAAAATATTATTAAGAGCTCAACTCTCTACGGAAGGTCGAGTATTATTTATAGTCATTACCACAAATCGCCACTGTGACTATGGATTAGGCATACAGTGGGTAAAGACCCATCCGTCCTCCACGGTGTTACTTAAACTAAATACTACTTAACTAATAATAATCTGACTACGAGCCTTAACGATTCATATACTTGAGGTGACAGACTCTTTAATAACTTGATTTACTAAATCCTAACAATCTCCCCCTAAGGGAGGTCACCTCAAACACATCTTAGAAATTACATTGAATACAAAAAAAATATTACATTATTAATTGTTCTTGCATTCTTGATGTAGTACTTTGCTCTGAAGCTCGTAGTCATTGATTCTTCACATTGCATGTATGGTTAATCCAAGTGGAGGTCTTTTACTGATCCACGTGATAATAATTTTGAGCCAGCTTTTGAGATCATCAGCTAAAGTAAATCTCTAACTTATCCATTATGGTGTTGGTATTATGTGATGTTGTGACATTTGGACCGACATGCTCACATTCTGGATCATGATATATTTTCATTAAAGTAGCGGAAGCTTTAATTGATTCATGATATTTGGCAGCAGCGTAGCAGAAGCATGGAGTGAATATCAGAGTCATTGATGCTTTAATCATGATTACTTTAGAAATGAATGTGTTGGGTGAGCATGCGGCTATGGATTGACCACTGCATTCGTCATCTACAAACGTCGGGTGTACCCATAAAACAGGTTAGCAATAAAGTACACGAAAGTGTCTTTGATCACTTTCGTTGAATTGAGGTACACGCCCCCGATTCCCGTTGATCAAGTACAAGTACTGCTTGTGATCAGGTATAATTCAAAGAATTTCCTTGTGGGGTTTCTCGATTTGCTCTAGCCGTTCTCAAACCGGAGCATCTCAAAGAAGACAACACAGAGTGAGTGAAATAGCGAATAGAGATTCACTGATTGATGAAAAGAGATTAGAAAAACAATCGAGTATTGCTAGATACAAATTGTTTTTGCAATACGTGAACGTTTTAAAGAAAATCAATTATCAATCATAAACACCTTTTATTTTGAAATATTTGTACACAGTCGATGTGCTAAGGAGAAGAGTTTTTTAATCACAACGAACGGTTTTTCAAAGGTATCCGTCAATCCATAACCTGAACCAGGATTGATTCAAATGATTGAATCGCCCCATTGTTTCTGTTCAGTTGTCACATGGTTGATCTATTGAATAGATCTCACATGTCACCTACCAGGAGCTTGTTTGATGTTGGCTCCAACAGGCTTTCCATCTTCATTGTGAATATATTTGCATACCACTCAGATGTTCTTGCAATACCACATGGATAATGCGTAGGACTCATAAGATATAATCTCTCTTTCCACATTGTGTGAAACAGAGAGTCTTCATTGAAGGTGTCCTAATGAGATTTATAGATGATCTGTGGTTCTAGACTTCGATAGTGCATATTTGGTTCCTATATCAAAGACTAGGGAGAGGGTCTCCTTCTTCAATATCAAATAGCTCTGAGAGAAAGTCGATAGATAATGTCAGTTCCCCTTGAGAATGAAACAAGTCCTTTTAAGAGGAACTTGAGTGGCTTGGGAAGTTGAAGTGCGCCACTGGGTCCATGACATCTTGTCTTCAATACCAATGTTACCTTGGTAACCATCAGTAGCATATGAATTGAACCTGGTTTCTGCCCTAAGGTTGAATAAATGGAGGGTTATTTATTTTCACCCTTTTCTCATTCAATTCTTTTCATTCTTCACCCCTTCGCTAATTCGAGACTTCATAACTAGAACCTTGTTGGGTTTATTCCAAGACTAGCTCAGTTTAGTCGCAGACTCTTCCCATATCTCATTTTCTCCTTTTTTTCATTATACCTAAGGAATTCTACACTATCTAGTACATTGTCCCTGGGTAGATCCCTCCGGTTCTGGCGTATCATGGGAACATATACCTAACCTTATCGGCCTTATATCACCATACATAAAGTAAAGTTGGTCGGTCTCGTTGGTATTGTTCATCTGCCATTGGAACCAATTGAAAACCATTTGAAAATCAATCCAGATACTCGTGATATATTATCAAAGCATTTTGTACCTGAATTGTTTTTGATATTTTTAGAACAAGAGCTCCCCCTCAACATGTGCTTCATGTATTTGAAATTTTTTGGCACACGGAGGCAAGAGGAAGAATTAATCTTCTTTGATTACCATTTTCTAAAAGATATCATCATCACTTCCCTGATTAAATCAAGTATATAAAGCATGTTTGGGAAGGATGAGGTTTTCATAAGTTTGCTCCCCCTCAATATGTGCAGTGAGATTTGAAAGAGTTTTGCACATATTAGAAGGAACCTGCACTAAGATACAAATCAATCACGTTTCAATTCTTTGTGGTTTTAAAATAGATGCTCTCCCTCAACATGTGCATGGAAAATTTGAAATCGTTTGGTACATGTGGGGAAGAACACTTGCTATACACTTAAGAAACCATTTATCGAATTATCAGTTTTCATCCAATTTAAATCACAAATTCTCCCCCGATCACAATTTTCAAATCATTTGAGATTTGTGATCTTTGTAGATTTAAATTGATTTTGAAAGCTTTTGAGGAGAATTGTGACTTGCTTATAAAAACATTTAACCGTTAAGGATTAGATTTTGAGACATTTTGAGACTTTACACTCCATTGATTAAACATGCATGATTATCTTTTGAAAACAATTGAGTGACAAATAACTTTTTGATTTGATTGAAATCACTCTCCCCCTCAATCAATGACCTAAGTTGTTGATTGAAAGATAGATATTTTTGACAAACATTAAGTTCGGATGATTTTCAAAAATTGAGTCCGAGTTATTTTACAAAACAATTAGCTTTCATTAGATAGTAAGAATTGTAAATAGAGTCAGAGCATGAGATTTAAAAAACAAGATAAAGCATAGCTCTGTTCTTCTTTTCAAAACGTTAATGCGGACAAATATAAACCATCATTTTTCTCAAGAATATATATATATATATATATATATATATATATATATATATATATATATATATATATATATATATATATATATTTTGAAAAATTCGAACAACATCTAAAGTCCCGTGTCATTCTTTGAATGACAGCACAAAGACCGTAGATATTATCGAATCAAGAAACACATGACAAAATGACAATAATTTTTGAAATTTTTCGAGATTTTTCAAAAATTTTATGGATTTTGTAAAGTTTTATATTTTTCTATTTTATTTTAAAGGTTTTATAATTTTGTATTTTGTTTTTCGAATAAATATTTACAAGAGATAGATGAAGGAAAAACTTTTACTCCTCTTCTTCCTCTTGAAGACGTTTGAGTGTTTCCGGTTGTAGACTCTTAAGACCAGTGGGTGGAAGGATAAACTCAAAACGTTTCTAGAAGAATTTTTTGTGAATATGTATGCTAACTGGTATTCAGTCCTCACAAAGTAAAGTTCCACCACACCTTTTTCCACTTGCTCCCTAATGAAATGATGTCGAATGTTGACGTGTTTTGCTCGTGAGCGTTGTACGTTGTTGCATGAGAGAGAAATAGCACTTTTATTATCACAGTACAGAGGGATTTGTTGAATTCAAAGCCATAGTCAGATAATTCGGATCTCATCCATAGGATTTGAGCACAACATAATGACATGGCTATGTATTCTGCCTCTGTAGAGGAAATAGAAGTACTCATTTGCTTCTTTGAAGACCAGCTCACAATCTTATCACCCAAAAACTGGCACCTCCGACGTACTTCGACGAGTATCATGACACCCTACATGATCAAGATTCGCAGATAGGTTAGTGATAATGCAAAATTGGATACCAAAGTCCCATATTGATGGTTCTTGGAGATACCGAAATACCGCTTAACCGCTTCAAGGTGCTTTGGTAGGCTTAGCCTATCTACACACATGCACACATCGAATAAGATGTCTGGTCTACTAGTCAGGAATGGTCCTCATCCAGCTTAGTACGTTCTATCATGGGAGTGTCAACATGGTCACTAGAATCAAATCCAAATTTCTTTAAAATCTCATTTGCATATTTTGATTGATTTATAAAAATGCCTCCGAGACTTTGGGAAATTTGTAATCCCAAGAAAAATGACATTTGTCCCATCATTGCCATTTGAAATTTAGAACCCATTTCTTTGAAAAAGTCACACTCATTGGGATGGGTCGAGGAAAAGATGATCATCAACATAAATTTAAACGTGAATTAAATGTTTTCTCACTGGGTGAACAATGTCCCATCAACTGCTTCCTTTCAATCCAGATAGAAGAAACTTTGACAGTGTATCATACCATGCCCTTGGAGCTTGCTTCAAACCGTAGAGGGCCTTCTTCAAGTGATAGACATGAGTAGGATGTCTCGATTCACAAACCTTCTCGGCTGGCCGACATAAAACCACCTCTTCGATCTCCATTAAGAAAGGCGGTTTTAACATCCATCTGATAGACAACCATGTTCTTTCTAGCAGCATTAGCCAAGAAGATTCTGATAGCTTCGATACGTGCAACAGGAGCAAATGATTCTTCAAAGTCAATACCCTCCTCTTGTCAGTATCCTTTTGCAACCAATCGAGCCTTGTTCTTTAAAACGTCACCATGCTCATCAAGTTTCACTTTGAAGACCCATTTTAGAGCAATGATCATAGCACAATCTGGAGAAGGTACAAATTCTTATACATCAAGTCGATCAAACTCATGAATTTCTTCTTGCATGGCATTGAACCCAGCTCTTCATTCATGCTTTTTAACATCTTTTGGTTTGATCTTAGAGAGTATGGAGTTGAAGCACCATAAGGCATTGTTGCAAGTTGTTTCCGTGTACATCCGGACGAGGGATTTCAATGATGTTGTCCAATGGATGATCATGTGTCCATTTTCTAAGGTGTTCATGTGGTCATTGTTGAGGAACGAAGTAGCGTGATTCGATGTCTCCTGATGAAGATGGTTCTGATGATGAATCAAGAGCAAATATGTTTTCAAATGGAGCATCTTCGGGAGTAGCAAAGCGATTAACTTTATCATTGTTGCCAGAAGCAGTTCCATGATGTACATTCGATGATTGATGATTTGTTGATGAGATAGAGTGATCAACTGTCACACCCCCAAAATATCGCAGCGGAACGATAGTGTCATTGGGGTATAACGTCATAGCACAAAGTATGGATACAGAAAACGACCTCTATAATGAGACGCTTTGAAAAGTTTACCATTCGACAATAAGTTAAAAGTTTACACCACGAATTCACAAAGTTTGATAGTACAAAAGAGTTTACAAAACATGTCGAATGGTAATAGTTAAAAGCATAAGACTCCAATGTATGCCATGCACCCAAAAGCTCCATGAAATGTCACCTTAAGACCGAGATAACATGCTAAAAGTGTCAACACAATGGTTGGTGAGTTCATAAGTTTGTAACAAAATGATTTGAAATACTTTGAGGAGTTCCACACAAAGAAGGTATTGTAAATCCACTCGCCCAAGTTCACCATACAAAACTTGAACCTGTGTGTTCACAACCCATTGCCAAAATATAGTATGAAAATCATGATTATGTGCATTAAGATAGTTAAAAGTATAATCGTCACCACAAGGGTCTTCCAACAACTCATGTTGGGATGTTTGTAATTAATAGCCTTCCAACAACTTAATTTGGAGCCATTAATTCTTGTATGTTTGTAAATTAGTAGCCCTCCAACAACTTAATAATTTGTGTCACCATTCTTGTATGTTTGTAAGTTAGTAGCCCTCCAACAACTTAATTTGGTGCCACTAATGCTTGTATGTTTGTAAGTTAGTAGCCCTCCAACAACTTAATTTGGTGCCACTAATGCTTGTATGTTTGTAAATTAGTAGCCCTCCAACAACTTAATTTGGTGCCACTAATTCTTGTATGTTTGATCCAAGTATGCATATGAAATCAAGTATAACCCAATCAAGTATAAAACGCAATCAAGTCTAAAGTATAAGTAATGTTGTTTGGCAAAAGAGTTTGAATGTTTGATAAATAATATGTATCTCAAATAGTTTATAGAATTTAAATGAGTAAGGGCGGGGTATGAACTCACCTGGTGTGATTGATATGCTAACAAAATGAAGCGATGAAAGTGAGGCTCTAAACTATCCTCGACCTAAAATGAATGTTATGACTCGAGTTATGATATGTTGTCGCGGAATGCATGATTTGAAAACGACACCCAATATGCTACTAGAAAACTAGTTATATAAAAATATTGTTACTTGAATGTGTGACGGTTCCTTGTCAAAATAATTACTTTTGAGCTAATGGTGAAAATGTAGTTAAATCTAACAGAACGTTTTAGTAATTGACAAATCGGCCACATCGGACTTGACGCATTATAT
>OU343219.1:37510877-37666773 GCA_910596185.1 Chrysanthemum makinoi
CTACACTCAGCTTTAGTTTAGATAATTAGAGAATTAGATAAGTAGAGTAATCGGTGAAATACCAACCCCCAAATCAATACCCTAGATTAAAACACCTTTCCATTTCTAAAAAATATAAAAAGATAAAAATAATCCTCCTCAACCCCAACCTTTGCGTAGTAACTTCTCACTAGCATTCCTATTCCCCTAGAAAGCGATATCAATTCGAGGCTTACCCTAATGCTACACTACAACGATTAGGTTCAATGCCTAGGGTGTTGAAAAACTTGCTCAACGAAAAGGAAGTTCCTTTGACCCCGAACGCGCGTTGTACGCGTATCAAGTACTTTGGTTCAACAAACAAGGAATGAAGCATCTTAGTTTTGTTGCAAGTATGAATGTGAGATTATAAGGTACATAGTGATCGGCTACATGGTAATCATCAAAAAATTTAAGTTTAGTATGTATATTTTGAATGCATGTGGTGCACCGCTTTGATTGTCTTGTTTTATTACGTTTGGGTATATTATTTTATTATGTGAGGAATTTTCATTTGCTTACCTTTATTTTGATGCTTACCAATGGAAAAAACCCCATCATCCATTTATTTTGATCTAATGGTGGGGATTAACCTAAGATTTAATATGCTTAACCTTAATTCTCCCAACTATATAAAGCCATTTCTTCTTCTTTTTTCATTAGCTTCATTTTTTCCGCACAGTTACTGTGTGTTTTTCTCCCAACATGCTCTCATCATTTCCCTCCAAAAAGTAGTTATTCCAATCAAGTATTACCATTTGATCAGCACCAGTTGGATCACCATCACCATCACCATTCCAATCACCATCACCATTCCAATCATCATCTCATCATCACCTCCGATCATATCATCCTTTTTTATGCCTTCTTTTGATTTGAATGAACCGTTTGTTTCAGAGGCTGATTTGGTTGATGTTGTTGCGGTTGATAATGTTGTTGATCAATTGTTAATTATGTGGATCAAGTTGTTAACATTCCTTCTTATTATGTTGCACACCAAGTGTTTGATTAAATGTGTGAGTGAAAAATATTTGATAATTTTGTTGTTTTCTCATGTAATTCTGCTTATTAATTAAGTTGTTAGTTGAATTTTGTTTTAAGCGCATTTGAATGTTGTTTTTATGTCTGATTGTTGTTTTGAATCTGCTATTTATCGTACGTGTAGTATCACCAGTGATATTTGAAGTTGAACTGTATCTTTGTATTATTACTAGTGATATTTATATTATCACTTGTGAAATTTTGTTTATTTGATACTTTACTTTATATTTTAGATTTTGAGTAGCATTGGTTTTAGTATCATATCATTTTGGGATGGGTGAATTGATGGAAATTTGATGCATGGAAGGTGTTAGACAAAATGCCTAAGAGAGGGATGCAGAAGTTGAGAAGAAATCACATGTACCTGTTTGTCCATCATTTCATATATAACCAAATCAAAAAAATTTATTTGAATAAACAAGCTTTAGGAAATTATTCAAAGTGCACTGTAGTTATTGTAAATGAGTAATCATATCCTATGTTGCATTAGTTGATGCTTATTTTCATTTTTCTGAATGGCGTCCTTTTGAATTTTTTTTTGTGCATTTTATATTTTGCTTTCTCCATTACTCTATATTTGAGGTGATGTACATTTGATGTATTGTTAGATAATTGCGCGGTGACCTAGAGCTTAAGCCACAAGGACTGATTACTTTAACAATCGTGAAGCCAAATAATTTGAAAAACATGGAAATGATTGGGAAGTCTGATCCTTATGTGATTGCATATATTCGGCCACTTGAAAAGTTCAAAAGAAAGGTTGTTGATTACAACTTAAACCCTGTTTCAAATCATGTAATTTGGTTAATTGCAGAAGATAAGAAGACCCAGTGTGTTGTACTTGAGGTTACGCTTTTCTTCTTTTTTCTTTTATGTATTGCTTGTATCTCAGTTGTATCACATGTGATATCAAATGTGATCTCACATTTAATATCGCAAGTGATATCACATCTGTCATACCCCGCCGGAGGCGGAAACGCGAGGTGCGACGAAATCATGATTGATGAACATTCAAACCATAATTGATGAACATCCAAACCATGATTGATGAACATTCGATAAACTTATGGCCAAAGTATTGCTAAAGATTTTGTATTAGTGAACTTGGATCGATAAATATATCGTCATGTATTGTCGGTTTACATGAAAAGACTCTCGAACCCCAAATTAAAATTATACCCCCTAATTCCCAACTGCTACAAATTAGGAATAACCAAAACCATTACCCCCTCCTATATCCTCAATCCAAACATCATCAACCACACTGCTTATTATTTCTTGAAGTCCGATCACGTCCAAATGTTCATCCCTAACACTGTGTTCTCGAGTCACAATTAAAGAAGGAAAGGAAAGAAAATGAAAAGAAACAGAAAAAGCTGTGTTCTTGAGTTTCACTTAAGGAGAAAAAGAAAAGGAAAAAGGAGTGAAAATAGTGTAAATAAGATGAATATCAAATAACCCAAACGTAAAATGATATATTAAATAACCCACGTATTAAGTGTCATATAAATTTCTATTTTAATAAGACAATTAGAAATAAGAGCGGAAGTTGTCGGGCCGCCGTGACTCGCCGTCGTCCGAAATGGCTTCCAGGAGTGTCTTGGTGCGTCGTTAAATGACGAGGTATTCAATCTTCGACAAAAAGTGATTCGAACGTTTATATTTGAAATTTTATCCGTTTAATAACGGATACAAAACTTTTTATTTTTATTTTTTTAAAAACCAACCACTCTATAAATAACATATCATATCCTACAATTTTTATCATATTCAATCAAAATACTAAACCATTTCAAACTTGTTGAAACATGAGTTACACGAGTGAATCATCTTATTCCGGTGAAAGTGACCTTGAAGAGTTAACAGAACTAGAAATGTTTATTCAAGAGTTCGAGCGAGCAAGCGTTGAGGAACAAAAGCGGGTCCTTCAAAGCATCGTCAATACGTCCCTCGTGAGCGTGAAATTAAGCTTAACGTCTACTTGCCGACTATTTTGGTGACAACCCAAAATATCGGACGATAATTTTAGGCGTCGATATCGTGTGAGTCGTCTATTTCTACAAATAGTACAAGGTATTGAAACATATATTGAAACTCATCATCCTCTTCCTAAGCATTTTGATTTCTTTAGAGTGCGACCCGATGGTAGGAGTGTAATGAGTTTTAAGCGTGATTATGAAATGCATTGTGCCCCTCGGCAATTGGCTTACGGAGTAACACCTGATGCGTTCGATGAGTATTTACAAATAGGTGAACATTGTGCACGCGATTGCCTAGATTGTTTTCTTATGTGCATAATCCATCTATTTATTAAGGAGTTTTTAAGAAAATCAGATGAGGATGATATTCGTCACTTATACCATGTACATAACACTGTTCATGGGCTTTCGGGAATGATGGGGAGCATCGATTGTATGCACTGGGAATGGAAAAACTGTCCGAAAGAATGGCAAGGCCAATTTCATAGAGGTGATAAAAAATATCCAACTATAATGCTTGAAGCCGTTGCTTCATACGATTTGTGAATTTGGCATGCATTTTTTAGGGTAGCGGGTGCGAATAACGATCTAACGTTTTAAATAATTCCGTTATTCGATGACTTGCTTAATGACATCGCCCCGAGGTTGAGTTTGAAGTATCTGGTGCAAATTTAAGCAAGGGTATTATCTAGGCGACGGAATTTACCGAGTGGGCATCTTTTGTCAAGTCATTTACAGTTGCAACTAATCCAAAAAATGTCGCATTCAAAGCGAAACAATAAAGTGCTCAAAAAGATATCGAAAGAGCTTTTGGTTTCCTCCAAGGACGTTGGCATATCATTGCCCAACCGGCGCGACAATTTACTATTGGCAAGTTACGGGAGAATCGTATGCAGCGTGCATAATAACATGATTTTGAAATATGAAAAATTTGCGATATCCGACATTGCTCAAACGTATATTTCTCCGACACCAAATTTACAGCAGACATAGATTGAACGCTGCCAATTGCAAAGGATAAAATCCAAAGAACTAAATGATAATTGCAAACACGCAAAGCTTCAACGATGTATCATCGAGCATGTTTGGCAACAAATTCAATGGGGACAATTTCAACAACAGAATCCAAATAATTAGTTTCGTTATAATTTAATGTATTTCTTGTGTATGTTTTTTTCGTATCTTTATTTTATGTTTTGTATGTTTTTTATTAAGTTATGTATTGTATTTTATTTTGAATGAAATGAATTTAGTTTATTTGGAAATGAAATTGAATACAAAAAATAAAGTGGTAGTGGTGGGCCTCAAATGAAGAGGTTGAGGTTTGTTATGAGTGAGGGGGTTTGTTGTGGTTAGTTGTGGAGAAGTGGGATGCTGATGTGGCGCTGAGGTGACACTGATGAAGAGGGTGAGGCTTGTTATGACACCTTCCGCTCTAAGAGTCATATAAATTTTGTGTGAAAGGACTTTTATATCAAGTGTCCTATTATGTTCCATGTTAATAAGACTTTACTAAAATTGTGTCTTATAAATAAGTTTATTAGAATCTACTCTTAAGGGTCCTATTATAAACCAATATAAAAAACTAAAAAGTTAAATGGTTTTATAAAATGTATTTTAGGACGCTATACCCGCAGAAGGGTACTAAAAGACCCGTTTTTTGGTAGTGAAAGAAGTTAACCTTCGCCTCTACATCCATTGGTTCACGGGAAGTAACTGTTGTCGCCTAGTATAGAGTTGGTTGAGCTGTGTGGTGAATATTATCCTTCTTTTAAATTCGTTAACAAATATATGTTTAATATGGTATAGAGATAGAAAATATATATCAGTTTTATAAGATAACTTTTATTACTAGTTAAACAAGATCCTTAAGAATGGGTAAATTATTTTTTTACCGTAGCAAATACTCGTAATCTATTGGTTTATACTTAGTACAATTTTATGCTACCACTTGAAAGTTTAACATTTTTAACTGCTTAAAAACTATTGAAAAATACATAATTCTCTATGTTATTTTTAATTGTAAATAAGTATTCTAAAGAAAAGTAAAACAAAAAATAAAAATAAAAAAAGTAAAACATAAAAAATTGCACATACAAATTTATACGCTAATAAGTAGTTATGTGAAAAAAACTAGCGACGTATTTGAGACACCTGAAACAATCCATCGTTATGTCGTCGAAATTCTGCCGCTAATAGTTGCAACCTAAGTTCGTCACTAACTGCGTCTCTGTATGATTACATTTAGCGATAGAATTGTGACAGATGCGTAATTCATCTCTAATTTTATTACTGGTTTGTCACTACTTTTTCGCTAATTTATCAAATCAAGTTTTGTAGCTAATCTATCTCTAATCCGTCACTGTGAACCATTTTCCTTATAATCAACTTTGCTTTTGCTTTTGGCTTGCTGACAATGTGTTGATCTTGCACCAGGTGAGTTTGTGACTCATCCTACAAAAATGAAATTATCAATGATGATAAACCATGTAATTTAAACTTTTCATTTAGAAATACATGTATCTTATGAACTTACTCCTAGCATTACTGATCTATCTTCAGCAAATGAAACACCCATTCCAGTAGGTCTTGACCGACCAGAATAACACATAGCAGCAACACCCCTCCCTTTTGATCTTCCACCACCACCTCTACTTGTAGAACCACCTGTTCCTCTTAAACCACCTCTAGCACTCGAATCACCTCTAGAAACTGATTCACCTTTACGTTTACTTTATTAATTGTTGCATTTAGATACTCTTTAACAGTAGTTGATCCACCATTGTTATCAGTTGAACCATAAGTAGCTCCATCAGTACGCATGGCACTCCTTTTATCACACTTCTTGCAATGCATAATTCTGCCGAATCTACTAATTTCGTTCCTATTTTTATCATTTCGTTCACTAGCATCTCTCTTTCTTTTGGTTGGTGGCCTTCCAGGCATTCTTCTAACAATTGGGCAATGGTTTTGGTAATTTGGTAGGCCATTGCAACATTCCAGTTAGGGGGATTATGAAATGATTGTAAACAGCTCTGAAGGTTGACGTCTTATACCAATCAGAAACATACATGTCTTGGTTTTTATGTAAAAAGTAAATGGCTTCAAACCCATGGGCTCATGGTATTCCGGTGAGCTGCCATTGCCTAAAAGTACATGTCTTATTTTTTTCATCAACCCTTAATGCCTCAAACCCATCCTAACTTCAAAAAAGTATTCACCACTTGGAATGACCCTCCAATTTCTGCATATGATGATAGTTATTGATTTTATACTATATTGTAATGAAAAACAGATGATTTAAATTATATATGTACCTATGTTGATCTTTAATGATTTCAATTTTTTTCTGTATGTTTGGGCAGAGTTCATCCTTCCACTCTAGATGCTTATCCCTCATCTTTTTCATCCTTTCCATTATATAAGTTTTTATATCCTCAAGCATGTTAATAATAGGCTTCCTTCTAGCATCCACTATTAATGAGTTAAAGCATTCACTGATACCATTCTCCACAGCATCACATGCCCTATCAGTAGTGAAAAAAGCTCTGCTCCAGCTTTGCGGATTCCTATCCATCAAATGTTTGTACGCGTCACCACTTATTGATTTGATTTGTTGCATCGCCTCTTTAGATTGTGCGGGGAAAGTACACTTGGCTGCTTTCTAGAATAGGTTCCTGTATAACACACCTGAAACAAAAGATTTCATTTATACTTATTTTAAATACTTAAAGCTGAGAAATAATTACCTGTGAATATTTTTCTAAAATTGGCATAAATTTGTCTAGCACATTGCCTGTGTTAAGCCATAGGCATAACTTCCTTTGCAGCTTCAACAATGCCCTCCATCACATAAAATGAACAATCATACACATGTAACTAAGTAACTAAATTGTATAAAAATCGCATGTATTAGTACCTTATGTTGATCCGATATGATAGTAAGTCCCTCACCATAAGCTATGCCCAAATCATCAATTAAACATTGCATAAACCACATCCAATTTTCTTTATTTTCAACGTTAATAACCGCCCATCCAATTGGAAACACTTGATTGTTACCATCTCTTCCAACCGCTGATAACAGCTCACCCTTGCATATTGTTTTCAAAAAAAGTCCATCGAACCCTATTACCCTTCTACATCCTGCCAACCAACCATCTTTTCATCCTTTAAAACAAACATAAAAGCTTTTGAAATAGTTTTTACCATCCGGCATGCCATTAACACCCATCAAACATGTGCTTCCGGGATTAGATGTGAATATCTCGCTAGCATATGACCATAACTTACCATAGTGATCTTCCAAACAAGTCTCGTATTGCTCCAATCCTTTGATCTTGCCCCTTCTAACTTGACCAGTTGTCACCTTACACTTATACTTCTTCAATATAAGACTTTGTATCTTTTTAACCTTGATAGAAGGTTTTGTCATGATCTTTTTTGCATAATTTCTTGCAATCCAGTTACATGTAATCAGAGTACCAAACTCATATGTCCTAGAACAACAATGCTCATCAACTAAACTCATCACTTGGAATGATCTCTCCTTTTGCATCCATGATGCCCACATTCTGTAAGTGCATTATGGTTTTCCATTTGCATTTCTACTACATCTTTTAAGCAGCCTCTTTCCAACATTGACTTCATAATAGATTTTGTAGCCATTAGAAAGATCATAATAAGTCAAACATCTTTTTAATTGGTCTGGCCCTTCAAATCTTTCACCTAAAACTGGTCTCATAAATTTCCATTTTGTTTTTGGATCATGAATAGGCCAAAGTTCACCCAATCTATCTTCATCTTCAGGATTCAAGTCATCATCGAGCACAACAATATTCTTTTCAACATACTTATCTTTATCCAGTCCTTTAAAAATCGTAGCCAAGAATGTATCATCAAACATGACGGGTATTTTCTTCTTAGTCTTAGGTTCTGGTTTTTGGGTTCTTACGCCCACTATTTCATCTTCACCATCAGATAAGTGATCAAGGGATGCAGTGTCATCCTCCACAGAACTGTAAATGTCATATATATCATAATCATCTTCATCACTTCCACTATGATGATTGATTTCTATTATTCTATCATCAAAGTCAAACCTAGAATGAGCCATATAGACATCAATTTCTCCATCATTCCTAAGAGCATACTCCCTTAAATTACGCATACCATCATCATTTTTTAAAGACCAGCCATTATTTAAATCAAGACCAGGCACAACAAAGTACAAAGCATTGCTCATAGCATGACTTACTGTCTCTAAATAAGTTACAAATGTTGAGTAGTCCATTGCATGTATATCAACATTGTCAAGTTTGGAAACCATATCAAAGTCATATTTTAGAGGGTTTGCTTCAAATACGCCACCATGGTGAAAATTTATATGTATAGTCGTAGTAGAACAGGATGAAGATGCCATCTGCGAGAAAAAGAATATATGAAACATAATTTTAACAGAAAGTTTTATAATAACTACATATTGGAGGTATTAATTACCTAGTGAATATAGTGAGGAACCACCAGATGATCAAAGACGTCTTCTTGTGTTCTTGAAAGTTGAGCCGTGCATGTAAATGATGTGAAGACACTACAGCAATCGCGACTTTCGCAGGCGAATTATCAGGGCTTTCACCGGGGACATGTCCCCTGCGAACCCTATTACCGGGGACATGTCCCAGGCGAAAGCCCCCCGGCAATACCCTGTCCGAATATACCGGGGACTAAAACTATTTTACCAGGACATGTGGGTCCCGCACCAATTCTACGCTAGTCAAACACGTCCGATGTGGCACTTTCTTTTGCCGTGGACTGTCCCCAGGGAAAAGGGTAAATAAAGATTACCTTTGACACCTTCGCCGGGGACAAGTCCCCGGGGAAAAGTCCCCGGAGAAAATGATAAACTAATCAAGGTTGTCAGGATCGGGATCCTACCTAGGATCGTTTTCGGCTTTACAAGATCGTAATCGTAGGATCGGATCGTGATCGTAAGATCCTATGAAAATGTATATAGTTTTATATAACAGTTGTAGTTTTATATTTTATATAATATTTCATATGATAAATGAATCTAAATGGATGATAAAAGAAAAAGTTATATGTTCAAGTACCATAGTAGTAAAATATTAGATATATTGCAATGCACTTGCACAAAGTTACTACATACGTGCACCGTGCACCTACTTCTTTTTTTAATATTTTTTTTCTAGGTTTTACGTGATAACATTTATGCAAAAAGATAACGTTAATTATTAGCACGTGATTCTGTAACTTTTTTTACAATATATAGATTAATGCAAAAAGATAAAAGGATTGTATATGAAAATAAAAAGACATAATTTATAATAGAGGGCAACGCAATTTTTTTTCTTGATGACCAAATAAATAAAATTAGAATATTCTAATAATATTACTGATTTTTTTTTTCATGATGACCAAATAAATTAAATTTGAATATTCATGCTTTTATATGTAACATAAAATAAAATATGAACAAAATTGGGTCAAGTATGTAGATAGTTTACTTATAAAACAAGCTTTTGACATTTTACAAAGAACGAAATCGTTTTTCATAATAAACCCAAAAAGACATTTCTAAACAATTTCTAAATAGTCCATAAAAACATAATGATTTTACACGCATTAATCTTGCAAGAGACAATTAATTAACAGCACCAAAATAATATTTTTTTTGAAAAATTCTTAGTCATTGGGCTTTAAGACATGAGCTTATACTTAATAAGTTAATATACAAAAAAAAAAAAAAAAAAGACTCTAGTAATAGCCGATCCTATAAGATCCGATCCGATCTTACGATCCTACGTGCGATCCTACGATCCTGCTGCGATCCTACCTGGATTACGATCTTGTTAAGATCTTGATCGTTTTTTGTGTGTAGGATCGTAGGATCGTTCGATCCTACGAGCAGGATCGCGATTTTGACAACCTTGAAACTAATATTATCTATAACTCTTTCGCCGGGGACATGTCCCCGGGGAAAGCCTTTGACCCATATTGTGTGAGAGAGAGAGAGCAGAGATGATAAGAAGAGATCAAAGGGTTTGTAATGATAGTGCTGGAACGGTGCCGAGTGAAGTGGGGTTAATGAGGCACCCTCACAAACCCTTTCATCTCTCGCCACCATACCATGACTATCCTTACCAATCCATTCATCTCCCTTCTTATCATCTCGGCTCTCTCTCTCTCTCACACACACACATACACACACATAGAGTTTCACACCTAAAAACACACACAGTTATGAGCTCTCAAAGCAAGCTAAACCCTTTTTCACCACATTTCTACCCGTCAAGATTCAACTCTCATCATCAGGTAACCATAACAAACCGTAACAAGAAATGGGCTGTACACTTTTCCTGTATCTACTGGACCAAGAAACCGTGTACCTCCTCATCGTAAACCATCGGAGAAGCCCGCGTGTGCTAACTTCATTTTTGTTGTTTGATAATATAGGAGAGAATTGTTGGTGAGTTTTTGGGAAGATCATTGTAAAAGGAGAATGAAATGATGTCGGGAAATGGTGTAATAGCACTTTAACTAGACACACTAACACCATTCTCATGTTTTCACCAACCCTCAACCCTAGACACACTGTTCAAATAGTCTTAAGCAAACATGATCAAATCTTTTGTATCACAAGCAGATGAAACAACATGATCTCATTAACATAGTTAAAGTGCTATAGCACATAAAAGAGGGTGGACCCCAACACCTTGCCAAGATCTTGGTTTAGCTCCCAAAATCCACCATCCTACTCTCCTACCCTAATTGTTAAAATGACCAATTCAACCCTAAGGGTTTAAAGGGTCTTTTTGATACCCGATGCTTGGATAGTTCTCATTACCTAAAACCCTAAAATATTTGAAATACGCAACGACATATCTTACCTTTTTGTCTTGGCTGTGGTCGCTGCTTTGCACCCGTGACACCCTATATTCCTACAAGTATAAAAGCAAATCACATAATAAGTATACTAGTCAATACTGATTTTACCATAACGCTAGAGATAAAACTTAATTAAGCTACAACAACTACTAATGGAACTATAAAATGTAATTTGTAATTTTTTTTATCTTACAGCTTGTAGATAGGAATGCAACTTGGTGATCAACACTAAACTTGTAGTGATTTAGTAACCTGCTTTTGTAGCTATTGGTATACTGTAGTTGTCATAAGTGTTAAAGCTCAACTACTAATGGATAGCCTTGACTATACAACTTCAACTTAACAACCGATTACCCCAAAAAAACTTGGATAGCCTTGTTTAGTTGTCTTAAAGCTCAACTACTAATGGATAGCCTTTTCATGAAACTGATTTTACCTTAAACTAGTCAATACATTCATAGCATCTTTATGCACTATAACTAGCAAACCACTGAAATTAACACATCAAAGTTTTGGCGAAACTTTTCATGAAACTGATTTTACCTTAAACAAAAACTACACTAAAACTTATTTTACCTTAAACTTTCCAGCAGCCCTTTCATCCACAGAAACTGGTCTTGGTGCATCGTCTCCAGCAATTCCGGCCTAGAACCAAGATCCAAAAAACAAATGTAAAGGCCATCAAATTCTCGATTTAAAACTAAAAAGAACTACCATAACTATAAGACTTATTCCTAAAGAAAGTGTATAGAGCTTAGGAAATGAAAACTTGAGTAGATGTAACAATGAAAGAAAAGGATTCAAATAGATAGAAGTAGACGCTCGTGTCAGGTCAGCGACATTGCATCTTACAACCATGGAGCCAAAAATAAACACTTTCAACAATATCGAAACAAGAATGAAAGAAATTGAAGTACCTCGTCAACATATGGTGCGTGGTGGAGATGGAGATGGTGGTACAGATGGAAGTGGTGGTGTTGTGGTGGTTGCAAACAGCAGAGAGAAGTGGTGGTGAGGAGAGATAGATTTTTTTTATCTCACACTGATAACATATCTCGTTAATAATTGAGGTGTTTCTTACGCTTAACTTTTCCCGGGGACAAGACCCCGACGAAAGTATCGTTTGTCTTCTAGCGGAACCTTTGGCGGGGACGGGTCCCCGGGAAAAGTAATGGCGGGATAAAGTGAAAAGAAAGGAGGGAAAATGGAAACTTTTGCCAAAATTTTCCGCGGGGACATGTCCCCTGGAAAAGCTTTAATTATTCAATTTTTTTTTTTGAAAAAACTCTTTATTATCATTTTAAATAATTAAAATTAATAATAAATCAGTTTAAATTTAACCTAAAAATTATAAAATTAATTTAAGTATAAGTGCTACGGTATACGTATCATGTTAAACGGCCGAGTATAGGTGCTATGGTATACGTATCATATTAAACGGCCGAGTATAGGTGCTATGGTATATGTATCATGTTAAACGACCAAATATAGGTGCTATGGTATACGTATCATGTTAAACGACCAACTATAGGTGCTATGGTATACATATCATGTTAAACGGCCGAGTATAGGTACTATGGTATACGTATCATATTAAACGGCCGAGTATAGGTGCTATGGTATACGTATCACGTTAAACGACCAACTATAGGTGCTATGGTATATGTATCATGTTAAATGACCAACTATAGGTGTTATGGTATACATATCATGTTAAACGGCCGAGTAAAGGTGCTATGGTATACGTATCATGTTAAACGGCCGAGTATAGGTGCTATGATATATGTATCATGTTAAACGACCAACTATAGGTTCTATAGTATACGTATCATGTTAAATGACCAACTATAGGTGCTATGGTATACGTGTCATGTTAAACGGCCGAGTATAGGTGCTATGGTATACGTATCATGTTAAACGGCCGAGTATAGGTGCTATGGTATACGTATCATGTTAAACGACCAACTATAGGTGCTATGGTATATATATCATGTTAAACGGCTAAGTATAGGTGCTATGGTATACGTATCATGTTAAACGACCAACTATAGGTGATATGGTATACGTATCATTTTAAACGGCCGAGTATGGGTGCTATGGTATACGTATCATGTTAAACGACCAACTATAGGTGCTATGGTATACGTATCATGTTAAACGGCCGAGTATGGGTGCTATGGTATATGTATCATGTTAATCGACCAACTATAGGTGCTATGGTATAAGTATCATGTTAACAAGATGATGGTTTTCAAACACCCCTTTTCCAAAATCGCCTATTACACATGAATAAAGAAACAACTTGACAACAAAACGAAACAGATCAAACGAAACAACTCGGCAAGAAAACGAAACAACTTAAATGATATGATACACATGACATAGACCATAACAAACATCGCCCATTCAATATTTTTCCCTGCTACTTCCCGCTCTACTAGAACCTGGACCATCTTTTCCCTTCCTTTGCTTGAGAAAACTGTTCAAACAATGCTTCAAGATTTGTTACCCTATTTCCCGCATCATCAAATGTGTAATCGAATGGGCTTTTTTCAGCTTCATCTTTTTCCTTCCATTGCTTGACGAACTCCTCAAACATTGCTTCAGCTTCCAGCGTGTTTTCTCCTCCAACACCATTAGCTTCACATTCCAAATATATCCTGTAAAATGGCTCTTTCCTTAACCATTCCAGAATGCGGTCTCTCATTAACGGGTCTATGTTCTTATAAGAACCATATTCATCATAAATTTCTGACCCATACGTATCAAGAACTCGAGTAAAGAGATATATCGATGATAAAACCAGTGACCACTCTTTTTTCGGCGTGTAATGAGCCATTATATTGTTACGTGTGTTTTGTGAGAATTGACGATTGGGTTATTTATGTTTTTCCAAGCATTGGGGTTCTAGTTATGTATTAATAGTTGCAATAAAGTGTATTTTTGTAAACATTACTTTTGCCGGGGATATGTCTTTGGGGAAAATTTTTGCGGGAATTTTCCCGCGAACAATTAACATGCTTTAGACTTTGGTCAAACTTTGGTAAACGTGAAATACACTTTCGCCGGGGACATGTCCCCGGAGAAAGGTTGCGTTGAATTTTGACTAGCCGGTCAAAGTTTGAGAAAAATCAAACGTAATTTCGCCGGGGACATGTCCCCGTTGAAAATATGCGTTGAATTTTCCATAACAGGTTAGCGTATTCATGTGCCACGTCAGATTTTATTTTGTCGTTTAGTGACTTTCGCCGGGGAAATTTTGTCTCCGGCGAAAGTATCCTCGCCCGTCCATCCGATTGTTGTAGTGAGAGACGATATATCAAAACCATAATTATCTTAATATTCTATTTTTAATTTAAAAATAAATGACACGTCAGCTAAATATAATGGACACATAAGCCTTAAATGACACGTGAACTTCAATTCCGGAAGGAGTGATCTGAATAAATGATTCTATTTGTCCAGTTACTCCACTAAACATAAAAAGAGTATAATGACTTAAATGAACATTTTATAAAAGTACAATGACCCCCAAGTGTAAAAACCCTTAAGAATACTGGAAGCATTTAATTGATTATAACACATGTCAATATGTTCCAATGTAGTAGCTAATAAGTGAGCGGGGATGGTGTTGAAGACTATTTCCTCGTCACGTCAAATAATAAATAACTCTATTACACTTTTCACACTTCTCAATTGTTCATTATAAACAAATTTTTATTTATTTATTTATATTTTATAACGGCATCATACTTGAAATCCGATCTCGGAGTTAAACCATCCAAATGGGCAAGCCTCGGGATCCGAACCACTAGGAGAGCCCCACGAAAAGAAACCTTTGGAACTCACGGATTCGCACTAAGAGAAAAATACGGATTTTTTTGTCGCTTGCGAGACTTGAACTCGGGTAAAACCCATCCCCAAGCTCCAGAAAGCTTAGTCGGTTGGTTCATTATATACAAATTGAATCAAAAAATGATAGGAAGGAACAAATATTTGCTTTTTATTCGATGCACACTTACTTGGTAACTTACCAAATGATGTCCCGTATAATTTCAGTTGTCTTAAAAAGAAATATACATTTGATAAAGATACAACATAATCGGATCGTCCTAAGGGGGTGGCAACGCCTCTAGGCATGGATTCGGTATCCGTCATGCCGATCGGCATGATCATTGCCATCAATTAGGCATCAATCGGTGTGGCATCAAATGATGTTAATTCGGTATACTTTGCCGAATCTACATGAGCACGTGTGTGTGTGAGGAAGACAAAAAGGAAGAGGCAAATAAAAATAAAATTAGATGAGGTATGGGTTAGGCATGGTTGCCACTAAAAATCTATTGTTAGGTATGAGATGGAAGGATATTATTGGTGGGTGATTAGGCATGAAAAATCTTGTTAGGCATGGTTGCCACCCCCTAAGCAAAGCCAAAGCCCCCGTTTGGTTCATTGTAATATTGCGTAATTGGATGTAATTGTAATTTAATTAGATTACGTAAGGTGTTTGGTTTGCATAATGAATGTAATTGTAATTCAAATTACATTACGTAGCTTGTTTGGTTTGCAATAAAATTTTAATTCAATCATTCCAATCCCAATTACATCAAGTGAGGTAATTCAGATTATATAGCAAGTTGGAAGGAAAGTTTTGAATTACGTTGTAATTCAGTATCTTAGAATTCAAAGCATTTGTTTTTATTATTATTATTATTATTATTATTATTATTATTATTGTGGAAAACTAGAAGTGGGGTTGAATAGTTTACCAATTAAAAACTTTGTTTTGAAACTTATTGAAAGATCAATTGATTTTGATCTTAGATATGTTAGTGAATAATAATCAATATGTAAACAATATATAAAGAGTAGATAAGGAAAGAAACAATCAAACCACAACAAGTTGTTTATAGTGCTTCGGTCTACAAGGACTCTTTTTCCTTGCCCTACTCCACTCCCTGAGTCTCACACTCGAGAGTTTAACTTTACTAGTAAACAAGCTCCTTTCACCGGTGGAGAAACCTTTACACTTCGCTTACACACTATTTCCGACACTAAGCTAGATGTCGAGTTCTTTTCAAAGGTACAACCACTCCCACACACAATGTATTTTAAGGACTAAAATATTAACCACTCACACTCACAATATTATGATGGTTTGGTACAACAATGATGTATGAATCAACACAAGATCATACAACAAAAAACAAACAAGACTTCCAACTTCTTGTTTAAGCTTGAATGTGCCTTGATCTTCTTTGCTACAAAAGAGATCACTAATATGATATGAAACTGAGTTAGAAATATTAGAGAAAAGGAATGTATGACAATATGATATAAAAGGATGAAAAACAACTTGGTTTGGCTTTGCTATTTATAGCCAAAATGATCAGCAGGCACCACGGACCACGTACCCCTCAAAAGGGTTCCGTCCGTGTTAATATTTGGTGCCGCCGGGGTCTGACAACAAGATCACCAAAATCTTACCAAAGTCAACCATATCTATCAAAGATTGTGTAAGATATGTAGAGTCTAAATCTACACAAAGTATCTAGTGAAATCTTCTAAGGATTTAAATGATGCACTACATGATGTCATGTGTTTGTTTTTCTATTTTTAGAAATATGTTAAAATATAAATACATGAGTATGTTTTGTTTTAAGAAACCAAAACATTTTTGAACTAAAAATACTAACATACATTATGGTTTAGAGTCATATCAAAATATGACTAATCACAATGTAAATGCTTGAGTGATGAAGATATTATTTGAAAAGCTTGTTTTAATATCTATTACACTTGACAAGCTTTAAGCTTTATAAAAATTAAATTTACTTTTGTCGTTAACAAAACTTAGGTAAAGATCATAAAATATAAATAACGTTTAATGACGATATTTGTATTAACAAACTCCCCCTTTTTGTTGAGGACAAAACATAAATTTTATTTATATAAAAGATGTAAAGATTGTACCAGATTTATAAAAATATTAGTTTTAGAACTTGAAAGATAAAGATGATAATGCAAGTATGTCCAATTTAGACATGATGTTGACTATTTCAGAAAGTCAAGGTATGTAGTTGACTTTTTATTAGAAAGTCAAGGTCTTCATTAGTTGAAGTATGATGTTGTCTTTTTAGAAAGTCAAAGTATGCAATTGACTTTTTCAGAAAGTCAAATATAACTAAGTTCTATATATTTCTCCCCCTTTTTGTCTCAACAAAAAGAAGATGCGAGGCGAAAAATGTAATGAGCCCGAGTCATTATATCCCCCTTGACCAATGCTCCCCCAAAATTGAGTGCCAAGAGAAAGATACACGAATTGTGAAAAAGCTACAAAAAAAATGTTAGTAATAAGCACCATCACAAGCATTTCCAAACACCATGTAACAATCAACAACCATATAAGAAACCCCATTCATTTGTTAAAATTTTTCATGATTTATGAATCATGAAAAGGGAACACAATGAAGTGTTAGTACAATAATAAAATCCTAGAAAATAAAAAAAATTATCCTAGAAAATAAAATAAAAAATACAAGAAAAATCTAAAAAAAAAAGAAAAATGCTTAAAGAAAATAAGCTAGGACCCTCCTATTGAGGTGGTGGATGATCAAGAGAATTGATTTGCTCTAGGATGTGATTGAGGATGAACCTCATTTCGTCTTGAAGCTCATGGACCATCACCCGGGTCCTTTCGGTTATGTGGGCGGTCCGCTCACAATTTGAGCAACCATGTCTAGGAGGGTAGTATGGTTCATGATTTTGTGGTGGTAGAATGGTGGAGTTGGTGTTGTTGGTGTTTGGAGTGGTGAATATGGAGGCTATCAAAACACTTTGCATTTGCATAGCATCACTAAGATGAGAATCCACCATATTGAAAAATTGGTGGAGATGATTGAGCTCGGCTTCAATCTCTTCTTTGATGGGGTGATCCTCCTACATGTATTCCTCAATGTCCTCTATATGAGAGGGCATTGATGTTGTAGGTAGTGGTTGATCTCCATATAAAGGATGGACGTGGAGACTCGTGAGCTATTCGCTTAATAGTACCAAAAGATGGTAGTGGTGGTGGATGATTGGGCCTGGGAGGCAAGTCCTCCAAGTCTTCCAAAAACTCTAATGGGATGAGTGTTCGAGATTTTGGAGGTGATGGTGATTTAGATGTTTGGATAGGAGCCGGTGGTGGTGAGCTAGGAGTCTTTGTTGGTGGTGGAGTAGTAGCAATGGTAGGTGATTGTAGAGGTGGTGTAGGAGTAGCCAAAGTGAAAGTTGTTTCATCTCTTATGGGAGATAAGATGGTTAATGGAGATGACTCGGAAGAGGAGCTTATGTTGACAAAACAACAACGTCTTATGCTCATTCTAGCGGTTCTTTTGCAAGGCTTTGTTGATGGTGAAGACTTAGTCATTTTGGCTCAAGGTTTTGCATGTAGATTGGAAGATTTGAGAAGGTGTGAGGATGATCATGGTAAAAGCTCTTAATTTATTGGAATGAAAAATTATGGAAAAATGTGTTTGATTTGATGTTAAACCATAGAAGAGATGAGGTTCCTAATGATTTTGAAGTGGGTTTAATGTTAGGATTTAGTAAATCCAGTTATTAAAGAGTCGGTTACCTCAAGTATATGTAATCGTTAGAAGGCTCGTAGTCGTAGATTATTATTAGTGAAGTAGTATTTAGTTTATGTAACACCGTGGTGGACGAACGGGTCTTTACCCACTGTATGCCTGATCTACAGCCCGTTAGGTGGCGATTTGTGTAATGACTATAAATACTCTCTACCTTCCAAGGTAGAGAGTTGGAGCTCATAATAAGATTTTTCTTTCTCTCACTAAAGTTCCGAAAACCTCTAACTTTTTCTCTCTAAAACATATTATACGCCTACTTTGATTTGTGGTTTAGTGTGTTTATGAAATCCAATATGTTACAAATGGTATCAAGAGCCATGGTTTGATCATCTCTTACATATCCTTGGATTTCTAGTTGTTTTTAGGTGGTTTTAGAGTTTGAAAAAGTTTAGTGGTTTTTGCATCATTTGGTTCATTTCTAGTGTTAAAGTTTGAATCCTGGGTGTATTTTTGTGTTTAGAATCATTGTATGTGCTTGGGTTTTGATTTGGTAAGCATGAATCATCGTGGTTGGGTTGTTTTTGGATTGAAAAGTGGTGTTTGTGAGATTTTCTTGCTAGTGACTTGAGCCACGGATTTTTATTCTTGGTAGTGACTTGCTTTGTAAGTTCATAGCGAGTTGTAGTTGAAGTTGTTAGCGAGTTGAGCTTAGCGACTTGTCTATTGAGACAAGCCGACAAACAGTACACTTAGTGGATTCTCCACTACGGGTAGCGACTTGGTTAAAGTTAGCGACTTGAACTTAAGTTTGTTAGCGATTTGGTGTTAGCGATTTGGTGCTTAGCGAGTTGCTACTTAGCGACTTGACAACTTAGCGACTTGGTGCTTAGCGAGTTGTTCTTTAGCGACTTGACTCTGTCTTAGCGACTTGGCATTATAGCGACTTGATATTAGCGACTTGGTACTAGCGACTTGGTTCACTGAAATCTGTAATCTAGCGAGTTGCTACTTACCGACTTGGTGTTTAGCGACTTAGTTAAAGGTTTCTTAGCGACTTGGTTAAATTTTGTTTGTAATACGGTTTTCTCTTGATTTAGTAAAATCCCGTGAAAGAATCTATTTCCCGATTTAATCATAGAGTTATAAAATCCCGTGTAATCAGTTAACATGTCTACCAACGTTTCTAGAATCATCTCCACTGTTGCTGAGGATGTTCAAGAAGCAGGTTTTGACACTCGTCCACCCATGCTTGACAGAACTGACTACGACTCTTGGGCTCAACGAATCAGATTGTACTATCTTGGAAAGGAAAATGGAGTCAATATTCTCAAGTCAATTGATGAAGGTCCATATCAAGTTGAGACAACCAGAGACATAATTGTTACTGCTGCAGATGGAACCATGATCTTTGGTTTGGACAGACCCAAGACGTATGATGAGCTCAGTGATAAGGAGAAAAAGAGATTCGATGCTGATATCAGGGCTTCTAACATTATACTTCAAGGTCTTCCAAAAGATATCTACAAGCTTATCAATCACAACACCGAAGCCAAGATAGTGTGGGATAATGTCAAGATGCTCCTCTCTGGTTCTGAATTAACTGTTGAAGACAGAGAATCACAACTTTATGATGATTTTGAGCACTTTAAGATGAAACCAGATGAGAGTGTCTATGAGTACTACGTGAGATTCCATAAGCTAGTGAATGACATGAGGAACATCAAAATGACCATGCTAAACATTCAGCTGAACTCAAAATTTGTGAACAACATGAATCCCGAATGGCACAAGTTTGTCACCTCTGTGAAGCTTACCAAAGGATTGAAGAATACAAACTATGAGCAACTCTATGCCTTCCTTCTTCAGAATGAGAGACATGCTATGTTTGAAAAAAGGATTCTTGATCAGTTCAAAAATAACCAGGGAGAGACAAGCTCATCAAATGACTCAACTGCCTTCTACTCAAATATTGGAATTACCACCAAAGCATGTCAAGTTATACCCATGGGTAATGGTAATCAAAAACTCATTCCGAAGTTCAAACAAGCTGATGCTGATACAGCCATGGGTAATTTCATTAATCAACTGGCTCTCATGATTAGTCAAAACATGAACTCTCTCCCACATACCAACCACAACCTCAGAACAGCATCTAATCCACACAATCAAGCCACTGTCAGAGATGGGAAGGTTATGGTGCAACCAGTTTAAGAAAGGCAGTATGAACAGGGAAGAGGAGGAGTTGGTAGAGGATATGTGGCAAATCAGAATAGGGGAAGGAATGGAAATCAAGGACAAGCTAAGCCTATCAAGTGCTACAACTGTGGTGGTGATGGACACATTGCTTGGAACTGTACATCTCCAAAACGTCCTCGAATGCGAAATACTTGAGACAAGATGTTGCTCGTGCAAGCTCGGATAATGGTAGTTTAGATGAAGAGAAGTTGTTGTTTCTCTTGGGGCAATGCCAAGACATATGATGCAGATGTGGATGAGCAACCAATTTAGGAGATAGGTCATAATCATCAGAATGCTTTCCAAGTCGCCGACTGTGATGCATACGACTCTGAAGTCGATGATGAACCTCTGCAGACAATTTTTATGGCTAGCATTTCTCCAATGGTCTCCCCAAAGTCCCTCACCACAGCAAGCTGGTCAATCCAAAGACAAACTCATCTCCGAGGTACTAAAACTATATGATAATGTTGATCAGCAAAAGATACATGATAAAGTGCAATCACAGGAAACTTGTGACTCAGATATTGCTAATATGGGTAATGATAATATTGTCTCATATAATCAATATGTGATCCAAAGTGAGAATGTGATGGTACCAAGTGATGTACCTTCTGTAGTCAATGATGATTATGTCTTTGATGAATACACTACATGTGCTCCTGATGACTCTGTTATCTCTGAACTTAATGCCAATAAAGAACAAGTTGCCATTTATGAACAACGTGCTAAGTTTGAGTTAACTACCCGTGAGCAGGAAATGGATTACCAAATGCGTACAATTATTAGAAAAAGTAATTTTGGGGAAGAAATACTTAAACAAGAGTTAGATTCATTAAAAGAAAAGTTTAATAAAACGCTTAAGCAAAAACAAGAACTTCATGAAAATGTGAAAATGCTTAAGCAAGAATTTAATGCTAAAGAATCAAAACTTTTGAATGAGTTTTCCAACCTAAAAACATTGAAAAACAAACTTGAAAACAAATTGTACGTACAAGGAAACACCATTGAGAATGCTCACATGATCACTAAGCATAGAGTTCTAAGTGACAAACATAGTGTTCCATTAGTTGATAAACCAAACCCTGAAGCATGTAAGAAAGCTAGAGATGCACAAAAGGTAATCTATGATGGCAATGAAATCCTTAAGCCTAGACAAAAACCTAGTTGCGCTGAGAACACCGAGGAAGATAAGCAGTTAGAGGATGTCACTAGAAAGAAATTGGATGAAAAACTTAAGACCTCTCTATGCATAGAAAAGAAAATCAGTTATAAAACACCCAACTATGCTAAGGAAAATTGGATTGCCTTTAACAAGTTTAGACCTCAAACTCAGCTGACCCCTGAACAAGTGTTCTGGAAAAAGGATATAGACATGCAAAAAGCTGATGAGTTTGTTGAAAAGAATCCCCCGTGTAGAAGAATTCCTCCTGTCACTGTGTATCCCCCTAATACACCAATGCATTTAGTGCCTGGATCAATTCCCACTAAGAGCAAGACCTTAATTAGTCAGTATGTGATTTTTTTATTATTTGTTGACTTTGAGAAGACATGTAAGAAAAGGATCACACCCACTGGGATAACTGAAGGGGAAAGGGGCTTTGAGCAAACAAAAGAGTGCTATTTAACAGAGGTCATGCCTTTCTTTAAACAATTAAAAGGTCAATTTGAGAGTCTTAAAAAGGGAATGGATACTGACATTAAAGAAATGGAAAAGGAGTTTGATGCAGTGATAGTTAAAGTTAGTGACTATGAGAGAGAACTAAAATATAATGAGATTGAGAGGAAGAACCTACACACCTTGAATGAGAATCTTATTGCTGAATGTATTACTCAAGATGTGTTTTACACTGCTACAAATTGTTCCATTAATGCTTCTCAATTTCATAAATTATTTGTTGCTCTGAAAGTCTCCCATGATCATGTCATTGAGCTTGAAAAAACTAATTCTAAGTTGCATGAGAAAATTGAACAAGATGATCATGATAATCTAGTAAGACATTATTCTAAATTGGAAGTTGAGCATCTTGCTTTGAAATTAAAATATCAACATCTAAAAGAAAATGTTAAAACCTCAAATATCAAGACATCCTTGGATGCTCCTGAATTTGATGCACTTTTTGAAATTAGTAAACGTGATGAACAGATTCGAGCTCAATGTAACACGATCAGAAAAATGAGAACCCAAATTGCACAATTAAAGGGTGAAAAGTACAATGTGTCTGGCTCCCTAATGCCTCCTTTTTTAGATTCTCAGAATTCTCAAACCTTTCATCTTCAAAACTTGGTTAATACTTTACAAACGGAAAATGAAAGTTTTCTACAAGAAAATGAAAAAGTTAAACAACATTTCAATGAGTTATTTGAATCAATAAAGGTCACTCGTAACAAAAATAACGATCAAATAGCTTTATTGCAAAAGGAAATTGAGAATCTGAAGAGTCATGTAAACGGAAAATTGCCAATGACCAATGAGGAGAATGGTGTATCAAAGGTGCCTGTTTGTAATAAATATGCTTTGTCTGTGAAATATGTTCCTCCTCATCTTAGGAATAACAAACTTGCAATTCAAACATATTTCTCATACCTTAAGGATTGTCTAGAATGTCTCCGTGAGATTGTTGAAGAGGATAAGTTAGAGAAACCACTTGATAATGCAATTGGACATGCATGCTTATATGCCAAACAATCTCAAGAACTTCTAGAATGCTTAATCAGTATATGCCCCAAGTCCTTAGGTGAGAGAATTAATCCTTTGATTCCTTGTTTTATGCCTAGTGCCAAGCATGTAATCCATTCTATGCCCAAGGATAGTGCTAAGAAAGTGAGGTTTAATGTGCCTTCAAGTAGTTCAGATCCATGCACGTCTAGTTCAGGAATGCAAAAAGTAGATCAACCAACTAATGTTCCCATAATTCCCTCTACAGGAGTAATCAGTGACATTAAAGCAAGCCGGTCAAAGCCTCCAGGCAATACCAAGCAAGATAGGACCACACAAGCTAAGAATGTGCATTGGAAGAAAGTAGAAGACCAACCTACGAACTTTAAGTCTGAGTCGAATAAAATGAATCGTGTTGATTCTAGTATTAGCCATAGGCGTACTATAATTAATTCGAATTCTGATACCTTTTGAAAACCATGTAATGATGTCTGCTTGAATTCTGTTGCTAATCGTGAATGTGGTATGAATGTTTTGTCTAATACTGTCAAATGCCCAGTTAAAATTGTTAATGCTAAAAATCATGAAAGAAAGTTAGAAAACAGTGGAAACCCACAGCAAGAACATTTAGTAAGATAGGTTATCAATGGATACCTTTTGGTCATAAGGTAAATCAGTTCTGTCATCAATCTGCTAAGACAATGCCCACTAGAAAATGGATGCCTACTGGTAGAACTATTCCCTTAAGAAGTGAACATACTTTGAATAGGTCAACTACGGACACTAGCACTGTATATATTTCTAATGATTCCATTGTTTCTACGTCTGATGTGGGTGTTCCAATTACTGTTACTAACCAAATGGAACCCATTCTTGCATGGGGATCCCAATTATCCAGTTATCCATTCTTGTCTGTGTTCAACTGCAGATCGTTTAAATCGTTCTGTGGTACCTAGACTCAGGTTGTTCCAAGCATATGACTGGAGACCGGTCGCGGCTCATGAACTTCGTGAGCAAATTCATCGAGACGGTTAGATTCAGGAACGATCATTTCGGTGCTATCATGGGTTATTGAGATTATGTCGTCGGTGATAGTGTTATCTCTAGGGTATATTATGTGGAAGGTCTTGGTCATAACTTGTTCTCTGTTGGCCAATTTTGTGATTCTGATCTAGAAGTAGCCTTCAGAAATCATACTTGTTTCGTTAGAGAACTTGATGGTAAAGAACTTCTCAGAGGAACTCGTGGTTCAAACCTATACACCATCTCTATCGATGACATAATGAAGTCTTCTCCAATCTGCTTGCTGTCAAAGGCTTCTAAAACTAAGTCTTGGTTATGGCACCGTCATCTCAATCACTTGAACTTCGGCACCATTAACAATCTCTCCAGAAAGGATCTTTTCAGAGGCTTACCCAGATTAGAATATGAAAAAGATCATCTTTGTTCAGCATTTCAATTGGGAAATAGCATAAAATATGCCCACAAACCAAAACCCACAAACTCAGTAATGGAAGTTCTACATACTCTGCATATGGATTTGTGTGGACCAATGAGAGTTCAAACGATTAATGGGAAGAGATATGTGTTAGTAGTGGTTGATGACTACTCCTGGGTTTTTGAGGACAAAGGATGAAACTCCAGATGTCATCATTAAACTCATTAAACAACTTCAGACTTCGTGATCCGAACCGACCTGAGTTTGTTAATAAAGAACTCAATAACTATGAAAGTGTTGGAACGGTTCGAAGTGTTTGTCAACCAAGACCGAATGGAACAACTGATTTAGTTTGTGTGACAACACTGCATGTTACACTCAAAATCGATCTCTAATTCATACATTTTCATTTCTAACACGATGCATGTCTCATTATTTCAACATTTATGGTAAACGAAAGCTGGACATTGGAGTACTTGTAGGATTCAAATTCGCGTAACCTGAGGTTTAGCGCGAATTCATGAAACAATTCGTTCGTTTGATGATGACATCACGACATTTCATATGACCCGACTATGAGTCCCATTGGTTCATCCCTTGTACCAAACTCCTCTACATATGTATTTCGGAAGATGATTAAAGACATCATGTGCATCTCATAAATTCATTCACGACATTTCATTTCATATTTTACAAAGCTGTTGATGTAATTTTATGTTTAATAACTCTACTTTACTAGTCGCATGGGTTTTGTTTCACATTAAAGTAATTTCATTTAAATACCTTTTTAATATTTAACATTTGATCCTACTTTCAAAAATGATCCCGAGGTATTTTTAAACTTACATTTAGTTTATAAAAACTATATTTTTAGTTTTCCTAAAGTTTCAAATTTATTTGGTATATTAATCGTTAAAGTTTTATTTATTACGTCGTTTTCTTAAAAATTGTACGATAATTATTTTATCACCCAAATTTCACAAGGAAAGTATTTTTACAATTTTTATCATCTCAATACAATCTATTTTTTTGACGTGAAAATTTATTAAATCTAACTTACTAAATTGTACCAAAACTGGGTCCATTTACCTTACAAGATTTATTTAACTTACATATTTCTTATACTTTGTCAAATATATACATATACTTTCAATGTTAAAAAAAAAAAAATATAATTGAAGACAACCTCCCCAAAACCGCCAAGGGGGGGTGTCACATAAATGATGTATGGTGAATGTTTTTCTAATAATTCAAGTGTAAATAAGTCTCATTTCACAAGTATACTTTCACATAGTCTCAAAAGTTAGTAGAAAATCTCTTCCTCTCTTCTTTGGCTCCATAGAACCGCCACACCTCAAAGGATCAAGAAGGATCAAATTTTCTTCAAGTTCAAGTGTTATTTCAACCTAGATTATATCCTTTTTATGGTTTTGAAATAAAAACCAAGGATATTTAAGTTAATCCTTGTTACCTACACCTCTTCACTTGCACTAGTAAGCATATTCTTATCATTTTTATGTTTCCTCTTCATTTTCATGTGTTCCTTTTATTTTGGAGCTTATATGCATGTATTGTGATTTATACCATTTATTTCAAGATTTTTGAGTTATATATATACCTAAGGTCATCCTATAATTATCCCTGAAAATGGTGAAAAATGATTTATCAAAGTGTTTTGATCTTTTACTTGAAGGTCTTGATGGTTTATGTTTAATTATATGTTTAGGTCATATAAACCCAAAAATGTCTTTTTACACCCTAAGAAGGTGTATCGTAGGATTAGATTAGTTTTGGAGTTGATTTGAAGGGATTAGAATAGGTTTTGTCCGAGAAGTTGTGGTTAAACAAGTATTTTCGATAACTATATGGTAAGTTTAAAATAAGCGTTCTGTCCTTGTTTCATTTTTCTGGAAAATCCGACAGTAGGCACGACTTTTTGGCCTTGAATTTTAGAAAATATACTTTAAAACGAATCCGTGGCTTTTGAACGGAATAAAACGGACTTATAATGAAAGAAGTTATGGATTTTGAAGTTTGACGAATTAAATATATAATTCAGAATTTTCAGCAACATGTTTTTAGTCCGAATTTTCGGTCAACCCAAACGAGCCTTAAGCTTCACAAATTATTTCGACTGAAGTCTCAAGTTTAAAAATATATTAGTTTACTTCAATACGGCTAAGGACATATAAAGAACTTGAAAACGGATTTGAATCGACAAAGATATACACTTTTTCATAAACTTGCCGTAACTAATTTTTGCACAATTGGCCAAAACCACCATCTTTAACCCTTATATTTTTTATGATCGAGACCTTTTGGACGAAAACTCCAATCAAACTTTTAGATATGGATACAAACTTTCCAAAACCGCCGATTTCGCTCTAACGATCAACGGGTACCGCTTTTACGATTGTTTTTCCGAGCCATTTTTGGCAATTTCATGATTTTTCCGACGACATTGTTTTAAGGTCGAAAAGTGGTAATTTCTCTAAAAATCATTATAAAACCATTGTAGGATGACATTTTGACGTATAAACATGTAAAGTAATTTTTTGATTGGTCAAGACGCCAAAAAATGTATTTTTCGACGACAGTATCTTTTTCAAAACTCGTAAATGGTATAAATTACATACGTAGTGCATGCATAACATTACATTGCAATTCATGACATATCATATCATTGATAATAGGTCCCGTTTGACGCATTACATTAAACCTCGTGTACTCACTTTTGCCATTATTCCAGTTTATCCAAGTGAGTTTTCATAGCCCCGCTTTTACATGCTTTCGATTATTTCAAACCCACGGGGGAGAATACATTGCACTACATTTTCTTTGTACGATACCAAGTATGTTAAATTCATTACATTGCTTAAGTTACCTCATTTGCCAATATTGAAAGTCCCCATTTCCTGAACATGAACCGTTAATCATTGAAGCGAGGATGAGTGGATAGATCTATCGAGGGTGACGCCTCCATCCGGTTGGTGAAGAATCCCAACCGTGAAAACGGATGCATTTCATTTGATTCATTACGGAGTTGTCCGCAAACATTCCGTGGAGGGGCATACATAATTGATCAGTCTAGTTTCGGGGTCATGGGCTTAAGGCAATTGTAACATTATTTTGACGTGACTTGATTGTCATGCATGCTAGATACTTGTGTAGTCGGATAAAACATTTACATAAACCTATGATTTCTCACCAACATTATTGTTGACCGTTATTAGCAATGTATTTTCGTGTAACCGAGGCATTATCATCATGACATGGTTTAGGGACCTATATTTTGAGTCGCGGCGTCGACTTACATTATGTACATTATGGCTCTTTATTTCAAAACATCGTTTGGATTTGTAACATATTTGTATTTCCTTAAACTTGTTAAACCTTTTGGGACCGATGTTGTACTCTGATTATGTTTTTATGAAATATCCAACGATGTGTTTTTAAAACGACACTTTAGGTCGCTCAATATAACTGTGATGTGGTGCTATGACAGTCAATGCCCCGGAATTCCATTCCACTGCAAAACAGTAAATTGGGGTGTGACAGATTGGTACCAGAGCCTACGTTATAGAGAACTAGGTTGCATCATTGACCCTAGACTATAGCTACATTATCATAGCATCTCATCATTTCATCATAGTACATATTCATTGTTATCATGCGGATTCACTTACACTTTATTCGAGATTATTTACATTTATTTCACATCGGTTGTCACAGACATGTCTTCAGATTCACATCCCATCACCATATCATCGGACTCTAGCTCGGATGATGTCCCAGCTAACCCCATCATGGATGATGTTGCATCACATTCCACTGAGATCGTATCTTCCATTGATCTACCTCTTCCCAATCGATCATGACCGACACCGGAGACCGAACCCTTCGAGGAGGGCGAGGTTGCACCCACTCCTCACGTTAGCCCACTCACGCATCCACCAAAGACCACTACTAGCACCATCACCACCATCATCACCATCTCCATCGTATTTTTTTAGAGATCCTTTGCCTACTACTTACTTGCCAAGTAAGCCCAAAAAGCGCTCGCTTTTGATATCCCTACACCAAGATCATCTGAGCCCGAGCCACCCGCTAGATTTGAGTTAGGTGAGAGTTCTAGGGCGCACTGCTCGACACCTTCTACCGAGGCGTTAGGAGCCCGTATTGATAGACAGCAGATCCAGATTGATAGTTTGACACAGTTGAGGAGTTGTCGGTAGATAGGATTGAGCCCACTGTCGCGAGAGGTCGAGGGTTTGATATTAGTGCAGGTTTGTATGACTTATCTCATCGAGTATTCATAGGCAGCTAGAGGACAGGAGACTATTGCTTCTTTGCGTGTTCAGGTTGATGAGTTGAGGAGTTTGGTGGATAGTTTGGTTACTCGTGTTCGCGATCTTCGGACGTATCGTATGAGCACCATGAGGTGCCTTATGTAGACTTTTGTCATTGTATAGTTTTGACCATTATTATCCTAGTCACAAGGTGTGTGACGTAGTTTAAAGAACTTGTTGTATTTTGGTTGTTGTACAAACAAATGTATCAAGTATTGACTCTACTATGTAGGAATGGTTATTATTATCTATGATATCGGTCCATGTAGGCCGAAATCTTCATGTATATTATCCACGTGTCTTGTGATTATATTTGTGATATTTCGTTATTGTTCCGCTTGTGATTCCATTTATCTTTATGCATGATGTGGTTGTGGATATATTTGTATGATGGTTGTTTCTACTTACGAATTCTCATGATTGTTTCATCTTGTGATTTTGAAGAATTATGGCGCCTAAGAAAGCCACACCGAAATGACCAAGCAGTAAATTCAAAAGTTGGTGAATGATAGCATTGCTAATGCACTAAGAGTCGAAAGGGAAACAGTGGGTCTGCTGAAGGCCGCTAGACTAGCTAACTGCATCGGTAATGCCGGAGGATCTGGGGTTAAGAAATGTTCGTACAAGGATTTCAAGAGTGGCGAACCCACTAAGTTTCGTGGTACCGAGGAGCAACAAAGAATGGTTAGATGGTTTGAAAATTGGAATCGGTGTTTTTGCTTTGTAACTGTCCGGATGACAGTAAGGTCAAGTTTGCCACAAGCACTTTACTTGATGGAGCGCTGTCATGGTGGAATTCATACGCTCAACCGATTGGAATGGAGAATGCTTTTAAGCTTACTTGGGAGGAATTCAAGGGTTTGGTGACTAAGAAGTTTTGTCCTCGAACAGAAATCAAAAAGTTGGAGACGGAGTTCTATGAATTGGTAACCATTGGGTATGATATCGACATTTACATTCGGAGGTTCCAGAATTAGCCACGTTATGCCCGTCGATGGTATCGGATAATGAAAAGTTGCTAGAGGCTTTTATTGAGGACTTCCCGAGTTGTTCAAGGAGATGTGACTTCGTTTGATCCACAAACAATCGAGGAGGCTATTCGAGTGACTCAGAAGTTGATGGCACAAGTGGTGAAGCGAGGTAAGTACACCAACACCAACCAAAACAACAACAACCCCAACAACCGTTTCAACAATAACCGAGGCAACTACAACAACCATAACAAACGCAAGTGGGAACAACAGGGTAGGAATGCTACTCAACCACCCAAAAGACAAGAGGTTGCTAAGGCTTATGTATGGACCGAAAGAGGGAAAAGGATATACGGGAGTTTTGCCGAAATGTAACAGATGTTTGAGTCACCACAATCCGGGTCGATGTCCCGATCCGTGTGAAAATTGCAAGAAAGTTGGTCACCGTACTAGGGATTGCAAGGCACCACAAGTTACATGTTTTGGTTGCGGGGAAACCGGACACTACAAGAGGGATTGTAAGAAAGGAAAGAATCAAGCAATCCAATCAAGAAGGTTTGGCACGAGGAAGGGTTTACGTCATCAGAGGCGGAGAAGATAGGGAGGACCCGAATGTCATAACGGGTACGTTTCTTCTCAATAATCGTTACGCTTCATTTTTATTTGATTCGGTGCCGATAAAAGTTTTGTGTCCAATGCATTTGCACCTTTGCTCAACATTAAGCCAACCACCTTAGATACATCATACATTGTCGAATTAGCTAATGGTAGCGTAGTTAACACCAACACCATTGTCCGCGGTTGCACTTTCAATTTTCTTAATCATCCCTTCAACATAGACCTCATGCCCGTAGAGCTTGGTAGTTTTGACGTCGTCATCGGCATGGTCTGGTTATCTAAGCATCATAGCGCAAGATCATTTGTGATGAGAAAGTTGTTCATCTTCCCTATAACGGCTAAACTTTGATTATTCGTGGGGAACGAAGTGGAACTCGAATTAGTATCATATCGAGTATCAAAACGGAGAAGTACATTAAGAAAGGTTGTCTTGTTTTCTTAGCTCATGTAAAGAGAAAAGTCGGAGGAGAAGTTTACTTGAAGATGTTCCTATTGTTCGTGAATTTTCTCGAGGTATTTCCCGAGGATTTACTGGACTTCCACCGCACGCCAAGTAGAATTTCATATTGACTTAGTGCCCGGAGCTGCACCGATTGCGCGAGCACCGTATCGTCTAGCACCATCCGAAATGCAAGAGTTGTCTAATCAATTGCAAGAACTTCTAGACAAAGGATTCATTAGGCCGAGTTCCTCTCCTTGGGGAGCACCGGTCTTGTTTGTGAAGAAGAAGGATGGATCCTTCCGTATGTGCATAGATTATCGAGAATTGAACAAGTTAACGGTGAAGAATCGCTACCCACTCCCTTGAATTGATGACTTGTTCGATCAGTTGCAAGGTTCAAGTATTTATTCCAAGATTGATCTTCGTTCGGGTTATCATCAGCTTCGAAGTTCGAAGAGGATATTCCGAAAACAGCGTTTAGAACACGTTACGGTCATTACGAGTTTCAAGTGATGCCGTTTTGATTGACTAATGCACCGGCGGTATTCATGGATCTCATGAATAGAGTTTGTAAGTCGTATTTGGACAAGTTTGTTATAGTGTTCATTGACGACATCTTGATCTACTCCAAGAACAAAGAAGAGCACGAAGAGCATTTAAGGATGATTTTAAGGCTACTCAAGAATGAGAAGTTGTATGCCAAATTTTCAAAGTGTGATTTTTGGAATCACAAAGTGCAATTTCTTGGTCATGTCATTGATAGTCAAGGACTACAAGTTGATTCCGCAAAGATTGAAGCCGTAAAAGATTGGGCTACTCCAACGAATCCTACGAAAATTCGACAATTTCTAGGACTAGCAGGGTATTACCGAAGGTTCATCGGTTTTTCAAGATAGCGAGACCTTTGACCAAGTTGACACAGAAAAACAAGAAGTACGAGTGGGGAAAGAAACAAGAAGTTGCTTTTCAGTTGTTGAAACAAAAGCTTTGCAGTGCGCCAATTTTGGCACTACCCAAAGGCATTGAGAACTTTGTTGTATATTGTGACGCTTCGCATAAAGGACTTGGGGCTGTTTTAATGCAAAACGAGAAGGTGATAGCGTATGCTTCTCGACAACTTAAGACTCATGAAAAGAATTACACAACTCATGATCTCGAGTTAGGAGCCGTAGTTTTTGCACTTAAGATTTGGAGACATTACCTTTACGTACAAAGTGCACAAAGGTTTACCGACCACAAGAGTTTGCAATATATTCTTGATCCGAAGGAGCTTAATATGAGGCAACGTCGTTGGTTGGAGTTACTCAGCGACTATGATTGTGAAATCAAGTATCACCCGGTAAAAGCCAATGTTGTGGCTGATGCTCTTAGTCGAAAGAGAGGCCTAAACCTTTAAGAGTTCGATCATTGGGAATGACGATTATTTCTCCTTTACCGTTGAAAATTCATGAAGCAATGATCGAAGCACTTAAGGAGGAAAATCGACCAAGTGAAAAGCTTTATGGTATGCCCGAAAGCGCAAATGGTTTTGTGAAAAGAGCAGATGGAGTATTATGTTTCAAAGATAGAATGCGGTTCCATTGTATGGCGGAATACGAGAATTGATTATGCATGAGTCGCATAAGTCAAAGTATTCTATTCATCCGGGATCGGATAAGATGTATCAAGATCTTAAGAAGCTTTATTGGTGGCGAACATGAAAGGAGATTGCCACGCACGCTAGCAAATGCCTTACCCGCTCTAAGGTAAAAGTCGAATATCGAAGCCTTCGTGATTACTCCAACAACCGAAATTCCTCAATGGAAATGGGAACGCATTACAATGGACTTTGTTACGAAACTTCCTAAGACATCGGGAGGTTACGATGCTATTTGGGTAATTGTTGATCGCCTTACCAAGTCAGCCCATTTCATACCGATTAGAGAGACTTATTCCATGGAGCAACTCACTAGACTTTATGTCAAGGAAATAGTCTCGAGGCACGGAGCACCAATTTCTATCATTTCCGACCGAGATAGTCGATTCACTTCAAACTTTTGGAATTCATTGCAAGATTCATTCGAACCGTGATTAGAGATGAGCACAGCATATCACCCACAAACCGACGGTCAAAGTGAAAGGACCATTCAAACATTAGAAGACATGCTTAGAGCATGTGTCATTGATTTTGGAAATGGTTGGGCTAACCATTTGCCATTGATAGAATTCTCGTACAACAATAGTTATCACACCAGGATCAAGATGGCACCATTTGAGGCACTCTATGGTCGTAGTGCCGACAATCACCGCTTGTTGGGCCGAGGTAGGAGACGACAACTTATCTGGTCCGTAAATGGTACGGAAACCACGGAAAAGATTGTTCAAATTCGTGATAGACTCAGAACTGCAAGGAGTCGACAGTAAAAGTTATGCCGGATGTTAGACGCAAGGATTTGGAATTTCAAGTAGGTGACAAAGTTATGTTGAAAGTATCGCCTTGGAAGGGCGTGGTACGATTTGGAAAGCGTAGGAAGTTAAACCCGAGATACATTGGACCATTCAAGATTTTGAGCCGAAGTTGGTCCCAGTAGCTTATCGTCTTGATCTTCCATCAGCACTCAGTCATGTGCACAATACGTTTCACGTTTCAAACTTGAAGAAGTGTCTTTCGGACGAATCGCCATTATTCCATTGATGAAATTCACCGATGACAAACTCAATTTTGTGGAAGAACCTCGAGAAATCATGGACCGCGAGGTCAGGCTTGAAACAAGTCGTATTCCTATTGTGAAAGTTCGTTGGAATTCGCGACGAGGTCCTGAGTTTACTTGGGAACGGAAGACCGTGATGCGACGCAAGTATCCTCATCTTTTCACCCGACACGTTACACCTAACAACGATTGAATTCAGGGACTGAATTCCCTTTTTTGGATGGGCGAATGTGACAACCGACTTTTCAGGTCATTTCTCGACACGATGCATGTCTCATTATTTCAACATTTATGGTAAACTTGGTTTACTTGTTTCAAATTGCGTAACCTTGAGGTTTAGCGCTAATTCATGATCATGACATCACGCATATTTCATATGGACTATGAGTAGTCTACATTTCATTGACATCATGTGCATCTCATAAATTCATTCACGACATTTCATTTCATATTTTACGCGTAATTTTTATGTTTAATAAACTTTACCGCGTGAGTTTTTATTTTAATATTTAACCCGTTACTTTCAAAAATGATCCCGAGGTATTTTTAAACTTACATTTAGTTTATAAAAACTATATTTTTAGTTTTCCTAAAGTTTCAAATTTATTTGGTATATTAATCGTTAAAGTTTTATTTATTACGTCGTTTTCTTAAAAATTGTACGATAATTATTTTATCACCCGAATTTCACAAGGAAAGTATTTTTACAATTTTTATCATCTCAATACAATCTATTTTGACTTATTAAAAACTTACTTGTACCAAAAACTTCCATTTACCTTACAAGATTTATTTAACTTACATATTTCTTATACTTTGTCAAATATATACATATACTTTCAATGTTAAAAAAAAAAAAAAAAAAAAATATATAATTGAAGACAACCCTCCCCCAAAAACCGGCCAAGGGGAGGGTGTCACATAAATGATGTATGGTGAATGTTTTTCTAATAATTCAAGTGTAAATAAGTCTCATTTCACAAGTATACTTTCACATAGTCTCAAAAGTGTTAGTAGAAAATTCTCTCTTCTCTTCTTTGGCTCCATAGAACCGCCACCCTCAAAGGGATCAAGGGATCAAATTTTCTTCAAGTTCAAGTGTTATTTCAACCTAGATTATATCCTTTTTATGGTTTTGAAATAAAAACCAAGGATATTTAAGTTAATCCTTGTTACCTACACCTCTTCACTTGCACTAGTAAGCATATTCTTATCATTTTTATGTTTCCTCTTCATTTTCATGTGTTCCTTTTTATTTTTGGAGCTTATATGCATGTATTGTGATTTATACCATTTATTTCAAGATTTTTGAGTTATATATATACCTAAGGTCATCCTATAATTATCCCCTTGGTATTGGTTGGTCTTGATGGTGATTAGGAACCCATGACACCCTAAGAAGGTGTATGGTAGGATTAGATTAGTTTTGGAGTTGATTTGAAGGGATTAGAATAGGTTTTGTCCGAGAAAAACTATTTTCGATAACTATACATTATGTTCTGTCCTTGTTTCATTTTTCTGGAAAATCCGACAGTAGGCACGACTTTTTGGCCTTGATTTTTAGAAAATATACTTTAAAACGAATCCGTGGCCGCTTGAACGGAATAAAACGGACTTATAACGAAGAAGTTATGGATTTTTGAAGTTTGACGACGAAATATATAATTTTCAGAATTTTCAGCAACATGTTTTTAGTATTTTCGGGTCAAAAACGAGCCTTAAGCTTCACAAATTATTTCGACTTCTCAAAAATATATTAGTTTACTTCAATACGAAGCTAAGGACATATTAAACGTAGAAAACGGATTTGAATCGACAAAGATATACACTTTTTCATAAACTTCCCGTAACTAATTTTCTGCACTCAATTGGCCAAAAACCACCATCTTTAACCCTTAATATCTTTATGATCGAGACCTTTTGGACGAAAACTCCTGAACTGAAACTTTTAGATATGGATACAAACTTTCCAAAACCGTCGATTTCGTTCTCTAACGATCAACGTGTACCGTTTTACGATTGTTTTTCCGGAGCCATTTTTGGCAATTTCATGATTTTTCCGACGACATTGTTTTGCGTCGAAAAGTGGTAATTTCTCTAAAAATCATTATAAAACCATTGTAGGATGACATTTTGACGTATAAACATGTAAAGTAATTTTTTGATTGGTCAAGACGCCAAAAATGTATTTTTCGACGATCCAGTATCTTTTTCAAAAACTCGTAAATGGTATAAATTACATACGTAGTGCATGCATAACATTACATTGCAATTCATGACATATCATATCATTGATAATAGGTCCCGGTTGACGCATTACATTAAACCTCAGTGTACTCACTTTTGCCGTTATTCCAGTTTATCCAAGTGAGTTTTCATAGCCCCGTTTTACATGCTTTCGATTATTTCAAACCCACGGGGGAGAATACATTGCACTACATTTTTCTTTGTACGATACCAAGTATGTTAAATTCATTACATTGCTTAAGTTACCTCATTTGCCAATATTGAAAGTCCCCATTTCCTGAACATGAACCGTTAATCATTGAAGCGAGGATGAGTGGATAGATCTATCGAGGGTGACGCCTCCATCCGGGTTGGTGAATCCCAACCAGGAAAACGGATGCATTTCATTGGATCACATTACGGAGTTGTCCGCAAACATTCCGTGGAGGGGCATACATAATTGATCAGTCTAGTTTCGGGTTCATGGGCTTAAGGCAATTGTAACATTATTTTTTCGTGACTTGATTGTCATGCATGCTAGATACTTGTGTAGTCGTATAAAACATTTACATAAACCTATGATTTCTCACCAACATTATTGTTGACCGTTATTAGCAATGTATTTTCGTGTAACTGAGGCATTATCATCATGACATGGTTTAGGACCTATATTTTGAGTCGGCGCCACTTACATTATGTACATTATGGCTCTTTATTTCAAAACATCGTTTGGATTTGTAACATATTTGTATTTCCTTAAACTTGTTAAACCTTTTGGGACCGACGTTGTACTCTGATTATGTTTTTATGAAATATCCAACGATGTGTTTTTAAAACGACACTTTAGGTCGCTCAATATAACTGTGATGTGGTGCTATGACACCAATGCCCCTGTGAATTCCATTCCGCTGCAAAACAGGTAAATTGGGGGTGTGACAGTTTGTTAATAAAGAACTCAATAATTCTATGAAAGTGTTGGAATCAGTCCTCAAAGAAGTGTTCCTGGAACTCCTCAACAGAACGGTGTAGTTGAAAGACGAAATCGAACTATTATGGAAGCCGCTAGAACAATGCTGATTTACTCAAAGGTTCCAATGTTTCTATGGGCTGAAGCTATTGCCACTGCATGTTACACTCAAAATCGATCTCTAATTCATACATCTCATGGAAAGACTCCATATGAGCTTGTTTACAATCGAAAACCTGATCTATCATTCCTTCGTGTGTTTGGTGCTTTATGTTATCCAACTAATGACGGTCAAGATTTAGGTAAACCGAAAGCTAAAGCGGACATTGGAGTATTTGTAGGATATGCACCAAACATAAAAGGTTACCGAATCTACAACAAGAGAACCCGAAATATCATGGAAACAATTCACGTTACATTTGATGAGCTGACCTCAAATGGCTCCTGACAATTCAGTCTGACCGAACTTCAAAACAGTCCCATTGGTTCATCCTTTGTACCAAACTCCTCTCCAGAAACTCCATATGTACCTCTTTCAGAAGATGATTTAAAGAATCTGTTTAATCCAATGTTTGATGAGCACTTTGAGCCAACTACTACTGATCTTTCGAATCCATCAACAGAGGCTGCTCCTATCCCTGTGAATGAAGTCAACCCTTCAGTCTCAATGTCATTAAGTCAAGAAGCGCCTGCTGTTGATCACTCTATCTCATCAAAAAATCATCAATCATCGAATGTACATCATGGAACTGCTTCTGGCAACAATGATGAAGTTAATCTCTTTCCTACTCCCAAAGATGCTCCATTTGAAAACATATTTGCTCCTGATTCATCATCAGAACCATCTTCAATAGGAGACATCGACTCTGCTACTTCAGTTCCTCAACAACAGCCACATGAACACCTCAGAAAATGGACACATGATCATCCATTAGACAACATCATTGGAAATCCCTCTCGTCCAGTATGTACATGGAAACAACTTGCAACCAATGCCTTATGGTGCTTCTTCAACTCCATACTCTCTAAGATCAAACAAAAGATGTTAAAACAGCCATGAATGAAGACAGCTGGTTCAATGCCATGCAAGAAGAAATTCATGAGTTTGATCGACTTGATGTATAAGAATTAGTACCTGCTCCAGATTGTGCTATGATCATTTCTCTAAAATGGGTCTTCAAAGTGAAACTTGATGAGCATGGTGACGTTTTAAAGAACAAGGCTCAATTGGTTGCAAAAGGATACTGACAAGAGGAGGGTATTGACTTTGAAGAATCATTTGCTCCTGTTGCACGTATCGAAGCTATCAGAATCTTCTTGGCTAATGCTGCTAGAAAGAACATGGTTGTCTATCAGATGGATGTTAAAACCGCCTTTCTTAATGGAGATCTGAAAGAGGTGGTTTATGTCAGCCAGCCAGAAGGTTTTGTGAATCCAGAGCATCCTACTCATGTCTATCACTTGAAGAAGGCCCTTTACGGTTTGAAGCAAGCTCCTAGGGCATGGTATGATACACTATCAAAGTTTCTTCTATCTACTGGATTCGACAAAGAAGCAGTTGATCCGACATTGTTCACCAGGAAGTCAGGAAAACATTTAATTCACGTTCAAATTTATGTTGATGATATCATCTTTGCCTCGACCGATCCCAATGAGTGTGACCGTTTTTCAAAAGAAATGGGTTCTAAATTTCAAATGTCAATGATGGGACAAATGTCATTTTTCTTGGGATTACAAATTTCACAAAGTCTCGGAGGCATTTTTATAAATCAATCTAAATATGCAAATGAGATTTTAAAGAAATTTGGATTTGATTCTAGTGACCATGTTGACACTCCCATGATAGAACGTACTAAGCTGGATGAGGACCATTCACAGCTAGTAGACCAGACATCTTATTCGCTGTGTGCATGTACGCTAGATATCAGGCTAAGCCTACCAAGAAGCACCTTGAAGCGGTTAAACGGGTATTTCGGTATCTCCAAGGAACCATCAATATGGGACTTTGGTATCCGAAGGACACCGGTATGTCACTAACAGCCTATGCAGATGCTGATCATGTAGGGTGTCAAGATACTCGTCGAAGTACGTCTGGAGGTGCACAGTTTTTGGGTGATAAACTTGTGAGCTGGTCTTCAAAGAAGCAAATGAGTACTTCTATTTCCTCTACAGAGGCTGAATACATAGCCATGTCATCATGTTGTGCTCAAATCCTATGGATGAGATCCGAATTATCTGACTATGGCTTTGAATTCAACAAATCCCTCTGTATTGTGATAATAAAAGTTCTATTGATCTCTCATGCAACAGCGTACAACACTCACGAGTAAAACACATCGACATTCGACATCATTTCATTAGGTAGCAAGTGGAAAACGGTGTGGTGGAACTTTACTTTGTGAGGACTGAATACCAGTTAGCATACATATTCACCAAAGCTCTTCCTAGAGAACGTTTTGAGTTTATCCTTCCACGACTTGGTCTTAAGAGTCTTCAACCGGAAACACTCAAACGTCTTCAAGAGGAAGAAGAGGAGTAAAAGTTTTTCCTTCATCTATCTCTTGTAAATATTTATTCGAAAAACAAAATACAAAAATATAAAACCTTTAAAAATAAAATAGAAAAATATAAAACTTTAAAAAATCCATAAAATTTTTGAAAAATATCGAAAAATTTCAAAACTTATTGTCATTTTGTCATGTGTTTCTTGATTCGATAATATCTACGGTCTTTGTGCTGTCATTCAAAGAATGACACGGGACTTTAGATGTTGTTCGAATTTTTCAAAAAAAAATATATATATATATATATATTTTTGGGAGAAAGAGAAACAATGGTTACTGTCATTTCAGGCAGTAACCCCGTTTTTCAAAGGAAGAATAGAGCTATGCTTTATCTTGTTTTTCAAATCTCATGCTCTGATTCTATTTACAATTCTTACTATCTAATGAAAGCTAATTGTTTTGTAAAATAACTCGGACTCAATTTTTGAAAATCATCCGGACTTAATGTTTGTCAAAAATATCTATCTTTCAATCAACAACTTAGGTCATTGATTGAGGGGGAGAGTGATTTCAATCAAATCAAAAAGTTATTTGTCACTCAATTATTTTCAAAAGATAATCATGCATGTTTAATCAATGGAGTGTAAAGTCTCAAAATGTCTCAAAATCTGATCCTTAACGGTTAAATGTTTTTATAAGCAAGTCACAATTCTCCTCAAAAGCTTTCAAAATCAATTTAAATCTACAGAGATCACAAATCTCAAATGATTTGAAAATTGTGATCGGGGGAGAATTTGTGATTTAAATTGGATGAAAACTGATAATTCGATAAATGGTTTCTTAAGTGTATAGCAAGTGTTCCTCCCCACATGTGCCAAACGATTTCAAATTTTCCATGCACATGTTGAGGGGGAGCATCTATTTTAAAACCACAAAGAATTGAAACGTGATTTATTTGTATCTTAGTGCAGGTTCCTTCTAATATGTTCAAAACTCTTTCAAATCTCACTGCACATATTGAGGGGGAGCAAACTTATGAAAACCTCATCCTTCCCAAACATGCTTTATATACTTGATTTAATCAGGGAAGTGATGATGATATCTTTTAGAAAATGGTAATCAAAGAAGATTAATTCTTCCTTTTGCCTCCGTGTGCCAAAAAATTTCAAATACATGAAGCACATGTTGAGGGGGAGCTCTTGTTCTAAAAATATCAAAAACAATTCAGATACAAAATGCTTTGATAATATATCACAAGTATCTGGATTGATTTTCAAATGGTTTTCAATTGGTTCCAATAGCAGATGAACAATACCAACGAGACCGACCAACTTTACTTTATGTATGGTGATATAAGGACGATAAGGTTAGGTATCTGTTCCCATGATCCGCCAGAACCGGAGGGATCTACCCAGGGACAATGCACTAGATAGTGTAGAATTCCTTAGGTATATTGAAAAAAAAGGAGAAAAATGAGATATTGGAAGAGTGCTGACTAAGACTGAGCTAGTACTGGAATAAACCCAACAAGGTTCTAGTTATGAAGTCTCGGTAAGCACTGAAGGGGTTGAAGAATGAAAAAGAATTAAATGAGAAAAGGGTGAAAATAAATAACCCTCCATTTATTCAACCTTAGGGCAGAAACCGGGTTCAATTCATATGCTACTGATGGTTACCAAGGTAACATTGGTATTGAAGACAAGATGTAATGGACCCAGTGACGCACTGCACTTCAACTTCCCAAACCACTCAAGTTCCTCTTAAAAGGACTTGTTTCATTCTCAAGGGGAACCGACATTATCTATCGCCTTTCTCTTAGAGCTTGTTGATATTGAAGAAGGAGACCCTCTCCCTAGTTTTCGATATAGGAACCAAATATGCACTATCGAGTCTAGAACCACGAGATCATCTATAAATCTCATTAGGACACCTTCAATGAAGACTCTCTGTTTCACACAATGTGGAAAGAGAGATTATATCTTATGAGTATCCATGTGGTATTGCAAGAACATCTGAGTGGTATGCAAACATATTCACAATGAAGATGGAAAGCCTGCTGGAGCCAACATCAAACAAGCTCCTGGTAGGTGACATGTGAGATCTATTCAATAGATCAACCATGTGACAACTAAACAAAAACAATGGGGCAATTCAATCATTTGAATCAATCTTGGTTCAGGTTATGGATTGACGGATACCTTTGAAAAACCGGTCGTTGTGATAAAAAAACTCTTCTCCTTAGCACATCGACTTTGTACAAATATTTCAAAATAAAAGGTGTTTATGATTGATAATTGATTTTCTTTAAAACCTTCGCTGTATTGCAAAAACAATTTGTATCTAGCAATACTCGATTGTTTTTCTAATCTCTTTTCATCAATCAGTGAATCTCTATTCGCTATTTCACTCACTCTGTGTTGTCTTCTTTGAGATGCTCCGGTTTGAGAACGGCTAGAGCAACTGCGAAACCCTATCAAAGAAATTCTTTGGAATTATACCTGATCACAAGCAGTACTTGTACTGATCAACGGGGAACCGTGGGCCGTGTACCTCAATTCAATGAAAGTGATCAAAGACACTTTCGTGTGCTTTATTGCTAACTGTTTTATGCAGGTACACCCGACGTTTGTAGCTGATCAGAACATAGCGGTCAATCCATAGCCTCATGCTCACCCAACACATTCATTTCTAAAGTAATCATGATTAAAGCATCAATGACTCTGATATTCACTCCATGCTTCTGCTACGCTGCTGCCAAATATCATGAATCAATTAAAGCTTCCGCTACATTGATGAAAATATATCATGATCCAGAATGTGAGCATGTCGGTCCAAATGTCACAACATCACATAATACCAACACCACAATGGATAAGTCAGAGATTTACTTTAGCTGATGATCTCAAAAGCTGGCTCAATATTATTATCACGTGGATCAGTAAAAGACCTCCACTTGGATTAACCATACATGCAATGTGAAGAATCAATGACTACGAGCTTCAGAGCAAAGTACTACATCAAGAATGAAAGAACAATTAATAATGTAATATTTTTTTGTATTCAATGTAATTTCTAAGATGTGTTTGAGGTGACCTCCCTTAGGGGGAGATTGTTAGGATTTAGTAAATCCGGTTATTAAAGAGTCGGTCACCTCAAGTATATGTAATCGTTAGAAGGCTCGTAGTCGTAGATTATTATTAGTTAAGTAGTATTTAGTTTAAGTAACACCGTGGAGGACGGATGGGTCTTTACCCACAGTATGCCTGATCCACAGTCGTTATGTGGCGATTTGTGTGTAATGACTATAAATACTCTCTACCTTCCAAGGTAGAGAGTTGGAGCTCATAATAATATTTTTCTTTCTCTCACTAAAGTTCCCAAAACCTCTAACTTTCTCTATCTAAAACATATTATATGCCTACTTTGATTTGTGGTTTAGTGTGTTTATGAAATCCAATATGTTACATTTAACGCTAGTCATATCACCCAAGTCAATCCATACAAGAAGGATGGAGTGAAGAGACAAAGATTTGCAATAAATGAGTTCTAATGATTATGGGATCTTTAGAATCAGATCACCCACGGATTGCAAGGAACCAAATTTTTTGTTCCTTCCTTTATTTAAAAGGGTTCCTTTGGTGGATTTTTGAAATTTTTGAATTTTGGTGGGAAATGGATATCCTATATGCCTAAGTGTGTTACACTAGTTCTAATATGGGTAAGAACTAGTTAAGATTAACCTAGAAGCAATGTATGGTAATTTGGAATGTTAAACTAAGCGAAGTTTAGAAAATTACATGTAGGATCCACGACACCAAAAATTTACACAGGCGGAACCCTTGAAATGGTGCCGCCTGGTCCGCCTGTACAGGTACGGTGGTACCAAAATGTATAACAGACGGTACCAAAATTTTGGTGCCGTCTGATCCGTGGACACCAGAAAAGTTCACAGACCCATTTTTTAGGTGTCGAGGAGTTTTCCAAAACCTGAAATTTTTCTTAAAACATGTGACATTAATTATTTCTAGTTAGGAAAAGTCAATAACATATACACAAACATAGTGGAGCATAGAATTAGACCAAGGGCTAACATTTTTACATAAAAGTGAAAATGGGTAAAATTTGATAACACACTTGTGTTATCCCCCTGCATGATCCGGTTAGCATACAACATTGTTTTAAGTCATATTATCATCCTACAAATTAAAAACAACCAAATTGTATCATACACCATAGTTATTGTCTTGTTCCAAACACTCCTTCAAATGAACGTCACTTATCTAACTTCTTGTAGATCTTGGTCATCATCTTAGCAAGGCACTTGAACATTCTATTGGTTTGTTTAAACTCCGCCAATTCATTCTCAATCTCGGGAGACCGTCCTCAGAGCTATTTGGAAGACCGTCCTCGGAGCTATTTAATGATGATGATGATGGAGTTGGAGGTTTTGCCCTTTTTCGTTTAGTCTTAGCCACTCGCTCGTCACTCAAGGGCACAAAGATGTGAGGGATGAGAGCATAGTCAAGCTTCAACCCTTTTGGGTTTGGTGGAATGGGTGCAAAGGCTCTATAGAGACGGGTGAGAAGCATCCCGTAAGGAAGAGTGACCGATCCTTGTGTTGGAATGTCAATCATTCTCCTAGCAATGTAGTAGGCTAAATTGAATGGTTTACGAGTGGATATGTTGTAGAGCATGTGACAAAGGCAAGCATTGATATGGTCTCTATTTCCTATAGTGCTAATGACATTGGCTCTAAGGAGTTCTTCCCACTTCTTAAATTCGGGCTTAAGCTCATTGAGCTCCATACCATATGGATCTCGATTCACTTCCTTTCCCTTACGGGTGACACGGGTTGGAGCGGCCCTTTCATTAAAAAGGTGCTCACGGATGACATCCTTATCCGCTAAAGGAGTTTGGTAGGGAAGAGAGCGGTCATTGATTGCATCAAGGATAATGAGTGATCACTTATGCAAATAGACACATGTACCTTGGTTGGGAATTCCTAGCACCTGAGCAAATTGGGTTAAGGAGATGGAGTAGTCATTTTGATTGATCCTAAACCTAAGACCAAATTCATCATCCTCATCAATGAAAGCCGTAACACTAGCATAGAATTCTAAAATGAACCTAGGGTAAATGGATTCATCAATGTCAAGGAGACAATCGAAGTGAATGGTGGCAAGTTCTTGACGGAGATTGGCTCTGTCGATAAAGGAGGAGTGAATGGTTCTACCCTCATGGAAGTATCTTTGCTCAAGAATCTTAAAGATTTCGACTTGTTCTTTGGAAAGGCCCTTGGTTTTGTGATGTTTGGGAATGTAGTTAAGAGTATCCTTGTGATCATAGAATCTTGTGGCTACCATGGTTAATCATATGAGCAAGAATTTACATGTTAAAAATAAGAATAAACTTAGCGTTTTGGTTCTAGTGTATGCCTATATGAAAACGATTTGGAGTTGCGGTTATCTCGACTCATTTTATGCATAAAATGGTTTTTAGTGGGGGTGTTTGGCAAAAGGCATGAAATAACCCAAACGCTCCTAATTCAATGTGGCTTCATATAAGTATACCCGGGAATGCATATTAGTGAGAAGCTTTTCAAAATTTTTGACATAGGGTGTTTGGTTATTTTGAATAAGGCCTTATAGTCATTATCCTTTTATTAGTGTGAAACATGATTTGTTTATGCAATGTGACAATGTACCTAATTTCAATGATTAGTTATGCAATTTGCCAATTGAATCCATGTTTTGTACAAGAATATACATAATCCCCATGTAATGATTTTGTGCACAAATTGGAATCCTAGACTCAGAATTAAGAGATGAAATGTAGTTAGGATACTTACAAAGATGTTATCTGCAGTGATTAGTGGGTGAAAAAATGTCAACAATGAGTTAGGTCTAATGTTGAAACATTTTGCTAAAGTAGGTTGTGAGGAAGAAGATGTTTTGTAGGTAGTATTTTTGCTACTGTTGTCACCACGGACCAGACGGCACCAAAAAATTTGTTCCGCCTTTGTTGTTGTTTGGTGCCGTGGGAACAGTAGCAGGTTTAAGCTAATTTGTTTTGTTTTGTTTGTTCTAAGGTTTGGACTATGTTTCAACTACATGTTTGGTTCCATTAGCCCTAAACCAAGTCTAAGAAGATTAAATGGTTCTCGTTTGAGAGGCTTAGTTAGAATGTCGGCAATGTTGTCTTCGTAGGATACTTTCTCAATTAAGATGTTTCCTTTTAAAACATTTTTGCGAAGAAAGTGATGACGTATTTCAATATGCTTCGTACGAGCATGTTGGACGGGATTTTTGCTGAGATCAATAGCTCCTTTGTTGTCGCAAAGTATAGAGATATCATTGAGATGAATTCCGTAATCGACGAGAGCTTGCTTCATCCAAAGAGCTTGTTGACATGCTTTTTTGGCTGAGACGTATTCGGCTTCAGTAGTTGAGATAGCTAGAGCCGTTTGTTTCTTAGCAAACCATGAGGTAAGATAATGTCCGACAAAAGTGCAAATACCACTTGTACTTTTTCTATCGACATAGTCACCGGCATAGTCCGAGTCGGCATACACTATAGTTTCTACACCCGTTCCTTTGGGATACCATAATCCTAAACATGTCGTTCCCTTAATGTATCTAAAAATCCTTTTCAAGGCTTCTAAGTGTGATACCTAAGGATTTTCTTGAAAGAGAGCGCATAGACAAACACTACATAATGTCGGGTCTACTAGCCATGAGATAGAGTAGGCTACCAATCATTCCTCTATATTTAGTGTTATCTACCGATTCACCTTCCTCATCCTTGGTAAGTTTAGTGTCCGAAGACATGCGTGTCTTGGTTGGTTTTGAGTCTTCAAGACCAAATTTCTTAAGCATATCTTTTATGTATTTAGATTGGTTAAAGATATGCCATCTTCTAGTTGTTTAATTTGAATTCCTAGAAAGAAGTTTAACTCACCCATCATACTCATCTCAAACTCATCGTGCATGATTTTAGAGAAATCATCACATAGCACATGACAAGTTGATCCGAATATGATGTCATCAACATATATTTGATCAATGATAATGTTTGATTCCTTTTTCTTGCTAAAAAGAGTGTTATCTACTAATCCCATGGTGTATTTGTTTTCAACAAGAAAAGTCTTAAGTCTATCGTACCAAGCTTTTGGTGCTTGCTTAAGACCGTATAATGCCTTCTTGAGTTTGAAGACATGATGTGGTTTCTCAAATTCGGTAAAACCGGGAGGTTGAGCAACATATACTTCTTCGTTAATAAACCCATTAAGAAATGCACCCTTAACATGCATTTGAAATAATTTAAAGTCATAAGCACATGCATATGCAAGTAAGATTCTAATAGACTCGAGCCTAGCTACCGGTGCATAAGTTTCATAATAATCAATCCCCTCTTGTTGATTATAACCTTGTGCGACAAGCCTAGCTTTGTTTCTAGACACTACACCATTTTCATCCATTTTATTTTGAAAAACCCATTTCGTTCCAATTATAGTTTGATCTTTAGGTTTTGGAACTAACTTCCAAACATCATTTCTAACGAATTGGTTTAACTCTTCTTGCATAGCAATTACCCAAGATTCATCTTTTATTGCTTCATTTATGTTTTTCGGTTCAATGGTAGATACAAAACAAAAATGATTACTTTGATTTTGGGCTTGTGATCTTAAGGTTCTTTGATTTAGTTGTCCTATGACCTTTTCTAAAGGATGACTTTTGGATTCTTTGATGTTTATAATTTCATTATTTAATGGTTCATCTTCCTTGTCATTTTGAATTATTTCTTGACTTTCTACAAGTAGACTTTCAACTAAGTCATCATCTACCAAAGGTGATGTCTTAGAGGGAGGTGGACTTTCGTCGAATGTTATGTTCAACGATTCCTCGACTCTCATTGTTTCTTTGTTTAAGACAATGTAAGCTTTACTAGTTTGTGAGTAACCAAGAAATACACCTTCATTAGACTTTGGGTCAAACTTGGTGAGATAATATTTAGTATTGAGAATGAAATATTTACATCCAAACACTCTAAAATAACCTAAAGTTGACTTTTTACCTTTATGTAATTCATATGGTGTTTTGTTTAAGAAAGGACGTATTAAGACTATTTAAAATATATGTAGAAGTGTCAATGGTGTTACACCAAAACTTTTGAGGAATGTTTTGTTCATTAAGCATTGTTCTACTCATTTCTTGAATGGTCCTATTTTTACGTTCTACAACTCCATTTGATTGAGGTGTTCTAGGAGCCGAGAAGTTGTGTGTTATACCATTTGTATCACAAAAGATTCCAAATTGTGTTTCATTGTCAAATTCATGACCCTGATCCGTTCGAATCGACACAATGTTAATACATAGTTAATTTTGAATTTTCTTGCTAAGAATCTCAAATTTATCAAAAGCTTCATTTTTAGTTTTCAAAAATAATGTCCAAGTAAACCTTGAGTAATCATCTACAATGACCAAAGTGTATAAGTTGCCTCCATAGCTTCTTATAGATGACGGACCAAACAAGTCCATATGCAAAAGTTCTAGACACTTAGATGTGGACACCATGTTTTTAGCCTTATGACTACTATGAGTTTGTTTACCAATTTTGCAAGCGTCGCAAAAATGTTGGTCATATTTAAACTTTGGAAAATTCCTAACTAGCTCTTTTGAAGATAGGTTTTGGATAAGTCTCATATTAGCATGACCTAAGCGTCTGTGCCAAAGAGTTGAGCTATCATCTAATGTTGTTAGACAAAGTTTGTCATTAGATGTTTTATCTATTTTCATGACGTATATATTATTTTTCCTAACTCCTTTAGCTATGGTGATACCATATTTTAGTATTTTACTACCATTTTCTCCAAATAGTACTTTATACTTTTTATCACATAATTGGCTAATACTAAGTAGATTAAATCCTAACCTATCGACATGAGCAACATTTTCAATAGTTAGGTAGTTATGAGCGATCGTACCTTTGCCAATGATTTTTCTTTTGAGATTGCTACCAAAAGTGACATTACTTCCGTCATACTCTTGGTATGTTGAGAAGAGGCTTTTGTTGCCCGTCATGTGTCATGAGCATCCACTATCTTTTATCCACTCATCAGGTTCCAATCCAACTTTCAAGCATACTTAAGACACAAATAACTCAAGCGTTTGGTCCCCAATATCTCATGGGTCCATTTGGGTTAAACATACCATTTACTTGATTCATGTATGGAAATGATGGGTAAGAGTTCCATGGCATGTAATCTGGAGTTTGATATGGTCTAGAGAAGTTTTGATTCCAACCGTTATGTTGATAGTTGGGTTCTATGTTTTGGTTGCTCTTAGGAAAGGGGCGTTTGGCAAAAGGTGTTTTATGTCGTTGTTGAGTAGTTTTAGATCTAAATTCATTTCTAGCAAGTCCTACTCCTCGTTTAATTCATGTGCCATTAGGGCGATCTCATCCTTGCTTGATTCTTCATCATCCTCACTATCACTCCAAGCACCACTTACAAAAGCTCGTTGAGTTTTGTTTTTAGGTGGCTTAGGACAATCTCCTATTAGGTGACTTGCATCACCGCATCTAAAGCACTTTCTTTCACCTTTACCCTTTTTCTCATTCCGATCTTTTCGGAATGGCTTCTTTTCTTCTCGAGGTTGTCTTACAAACTTTCCTCTTCTTCTAAAGAACTTTTTGAAATCTCTAACGGCCATGGCATACTCCGCATCTTCACTACCGGAGCAAGATTTGTCATCATCACTTGATTCCATTCTTGCTTTTAGAGCAACGAATTTGATTTTCTCTCTTTTTCCTTTGATGATTTCTGAATCTTTCTCCATCACCATTTTGTGTACTTTGAGGTTTCCAATTAGCTCGTCTAATGTCACTTTTGAGAGATCTTGTGATTCCTCAATAGCCGTCACTTTAGCTCTCCACGTTGGATGGAGTGCTCTAAGAAATTTCCTGACAAAGTTCTTACTACAAAAAGATTCATCAAGTGCTTTAAGAGATGTAATAATAGTATTAAAGCAAGCAAAGCCACAATCAATGGTTTCATCTTCAGGGATAAGAAATTGTTCATATTGTTGAACAAGAAGATCAATCTTGTTATCCTTGACTTGTGAATTTCCTTGATGTGTAATAATCAAAGATTCCCAAATATCTTTAGCGATTTCACACATAAAAATTCTTTCATATTCTTTTCTAGGCAAAGCATTATAAAGCATCATTTTAGCTTCATTATTTTTAGCTATTAATTTCTTTTGATCATCAATAGAAATATCTTTTGTTGTAGAACTAAAATCCCCTTTAACAATAACAAACCAAAGATCTATATCTTTTGATTTTACATATGTTTCAAAACGGTTTTTCCAATAGATAAATCCATTGGTTTCAAAGAGTGGTTGTCTTTGCATAGATTGCCCTTCTTTAATGTTTTCGGAATCCATGGATCGTTTCAAGTTAGTAAAATACAAAATATTTTAGAAATTCTTGAGCAACGAGGCTCTGGTACCAATTGTGGAAAACTAGAAGGGGGGGTTGAATAGTTTACCGATTAAAAACTTTGTTTTGAAATTATTGAAAGATCAATTGATATTGATCTTTGATATGTTAGTGAATAATAATCAATATGCAAACAATATATAAAGAGTAGATAAGGAAAGAAACAATCAAGGCACAACAAGTTGTTTATAGTGGTTCGGTCTACAAGGACTCTTTTTCCTTGCCATACTCCACTTCCCGAGTCTCACACTCGAGAGTTTAACTTCACTAGTCAACAAGATCCTTTCACCGGCGGAGAAACCTTTACACTTCGCTTACACACTATCCGACACTAAGCTAGATGTCGAGTTCTTTTCAAGGGTACAACCACTCCCACACACAATGTATTTTAAGGACTAAAATACTAACCACTCACACTCACAATATTATGATGGTTTGGTACAACAATGATCTATGAATCAACACAAGATCGTACAACAACAAACAAACAAAACTTCCAACTTCTTGTTGAAGCTTGAAGGTGCCTTGATCTTCTTTGCTACAAAAGAGATCACTAATATGATATGAAACTGAGTTAGAAATGTCAGAGAAAAGGAATGTATGAGAATATGATAGAAAGGGGTGAAAAACAACTTGGTTTGGCTTTGCTATTTATAGCCAAAATGATCAGCAGGCACCACGGACCACGGACCCCTCAAAAGGGTTCCGTCCGCGTTAATATTTGGTGCCGCCGGGGTCTGACAGCAAGATCACCAAAATCTTACCGAAGTCAACCATATCTTTCCAAGATTGTGTATGATATATAGAGTCTAAATCTACACAAAGTATCTAGTGAAATCTTCTAAGAATTTCAATGATGCACTACATGATGTTATGTGTTTGTTTTTCTATTTCTAGAAATATGTTAAAATGTAAATACATGAGTAATGTTTTGTTTTAAGAAACCAAAACATTCTTGAACTAAAAATACTAACATACATTATGGTTTAGAGTCATATCAAAATGTGATTAATCACAATGTAAATGCTTGAGTGATAAAGATATTATTTGAAAAGCTTGTTTTAATATATATTAAACTTGACAAGCTTTAAGCTTTATAAAAATTAAATTTACTTTTGTCGTTAACAAAACATAGGTAAAGATCATAAAATATAAATAACGTTTAATGAAGATATTTGTATTAACCGTTATTATTATTATTATTATTATTATTATTATTATTATTATTATTATTATTTATTAATTTTTTATTTTTATTTATTATTTTTTTTTTATCAAACATCACTTCATTAAAAAACCAAAAGAAATTACAAGAAATTGGTGGGAAGCCGAGACACTAGTTGGGCTCCCAACTTTTTCTGAATACAAAGCTAAGTCTGTGAAAAATAAAAGCCCCACTCTTGACACTATTCGTGTGGCTAATAGCAACAGTCTTGATACGTGAAAGCGTGTCCAAAGCTTCCGTGTCAAGCCCCCCAAATGTAGAGAAGGCAAATGGGATGAACATATTATTATTATTATTATTATTATTATTATTATTATTATTATTATTATTATTATTATTATTATTATTATTATTATTATTATTATTATTATTATTATTATTATTATTATTATTATTATTATTATTATTATTATTATTATTATAAAACATCACTTCATTAGAAAACCTGAGGGATTTTACAAGAAATTGGTGGAAAGCCGAGACACTAGTTGGGCTCCCACTCCTTTCTGAATACAAAAACTTAGTCTTTGAAAAATAAAAGCCCCAATCTTGACATTATTCGAGTGGCTAACAGCAACAGTCTTGATACGTGAAAGTGTATCTAAGGCTTACGTGTCAAGCTCCTCGAAAGTAGAAAAAGCAAATGTGTGGAAAACTAGAACGGGGGGTTGAATAGTTTTACCAATTAAAACTTCGTTTTAAAATATTTAGATCGACTTATGTCAACCTATTTAGATGTGTATGTTGGACATTGATAGATAGATATATAAATGTGTAATGAAAGATAAAGAGTAAGAAGCACATAACCACGAAACGATTATTTATAGTGGTTCGGCTACAAGGACACCTTCCTTGCCCTACTCCACTCCCCGAGTCACCAACTCGAAAGTTCGTAATCACTACACGACACCAACTCCTTATGGCGGAGAAGCCTTCACAACGTCACCTACTCTTTTTCCGGTACTAGGCTAACCACCGGGTTCTTTCACAAAGGAGAATCACACCTACCACAACGTCGCCTACCCTTTATCCGGTACTAGGCTAAGTACCGAGTTCCATTAAAATGGAAGAACTACTACCCAACACTACACGAAACCTATCCCCAAAGGAGATCCACTCCTTATTCCAACACCCTCAAGGATATCAATATCCTTGGAAACAAACTATCACTATTCAATGTATTTGGTCAATGGGTCAAATACATAAGTTTCTACCCAATTGTATTACCCATTATAATACATAATAGTTATGTATATATTTGCCCAATATGCAAACACTAGTTGTTGTACATATGTATTACTAAATCATAAAATCATTTATACTTGTTTTAGTGTTTTATGTGAAAACGTAAGTTTGTTAGAAAAATATTGGCTCAAAACATTTACTTATTTTATTTGTTTCGTTAAAATGATTTTACGTTTGTTATCGACAAAACATTAGAAGATCGTAAAATATAAATAAACTTTTCTACGGCTTATTTGTATTAACAAAATGGAATGAACTTGTAACCGTTTTCTTCACATTTGGACTCATATTTCTTTCTTCTCCACGGCGTTATGTAAGGATACCCCTGGAGCCCACAAATTTGCATCAATACCCGCAAAATGAGAGATCCCAGTTGTAACACCTCCGAAATATTAATGACAGTGGAAGACTAATTCGGGTGTTACTCGAATGGAGATCATAGTCAATAATTATAGAAAACGACTCGAAAGAGGCGTTTTATTAAAAGTAGTTATCATTCATCGAAAACTCATAGTTGTTACAAAACATTGTAAATTTTTCAAGTGTTTTTCCCAAAATAAAGATCATGAGTTTGAAAGAAATGACAACTTTATGTTTACACCACCAGAAAAGCCTTGCCATGCCCCACACCGCGCCTTGGTCATAATTTTCACTGATTACCTGAGATAACATGCTTAAAAAGCTCAACAAACCTGTTGAGTGAAGTTCATAGATTTAAATAATAGTTGAACACAAGTATATGAGCATGATCATTGTAAACTAACAATATCATAAAGAAAAATCACAGATTATTATGCGCTAAGATCATGCAACCAAGACTCAACTGCATACACCGAATTACTAGTGTACGTAAGTTTTCCCCAAAGGAGGTAATATCCAATTACCTAATGGAATTCAAATATATTGTGCCCCGGTTATTTCTCTATTAGAGAGACGGGGTCGTTACTCCCAATAGTACTATTCACGATATCTGCGTTCACTCGCGGTGACTAATGGTTCATGATACATGGGGCTTATGGCTAAATACTTAGGCAATTCTAATAATCAAGAAGCGAACATTTATGAAAAACCTTGTGTTCTAGTTTAGAGCATGTATCTCCCTCGCGGGGTTAGCAAATAAAAGTAAAAACAAGGCTATGAACTCACCTTGATAATATGAACAAGCACAAATAGATCAAGCACAATGTAGCGGAGGTTCCAAACTAAAACCTAAAATGATGAGATGGCGAGTCTCAGATATGATAAACATTTTGGTTCGCGACCAAAATAATAGAGCATTGAATATTCTTATTCAATAGATCATTGAGTTGTCCAATTCAATAGTGTGCGTGCGTGCTTAACGTTTTAAGTTAATTTTTACTTGCCACATTGCCTTAGTTAATGATCCTCACTTACACATAAGTGAAATGTGTTCCCTGTTGTGATCTCGTAAAATGATAGTGTTGTTGAGTATATTAGTTTGTTTTTATCCCATGTGCGTTTTATCGGATTATATATATATAATTATAATTTTATAAATATATATATACGTAATATATTTAACGTTATCCGATAATAAAATACTCATATGATGAAAATACTCATTTTTACGAAGTTACATTAAGTTTATAAGTTTTTTTAAACTTTTCTTGAATTTACAGTTTTTACCCTCAAGTTATAAAAAATACAAGTTTAGTCCCTCAAGTTTGAGCTATTTACACTTTCTACCCAAAATGTATTTTATATCAAAAATTTCAGATTTTGACAGTTTTACCCCTTGAGGAAACTACTATTTTGAAAACAGCCCTCATAGATTTGTTTTAACGCGTTTAGACCTCGACTTTTCCAAGTTTACACTTTTCAGCCAAACATATATTATAACTAGTTTTAGCATATTACAAGATTGGTCCTTGTGGTTTTATACGTGTACATGCACGTGAAATCTTACCCTTACACTTTCGAAAATGGCCACATTAGCCCTTAGACTTTGCATGCACGTTTATATACGTTTAAAATCAGTCCCTTTAACTTTTAAAAAGTTACGGTTTCAACCCAAGGACAACAATATTTGAAAATTAAGTTTGAATTACATTTTTAGAAAACTTTGCAAAACGATCACAAACTTATTTATAACTTATTTTTAGTGCTTATCGGCTTATTCTCATTCTATTGGGCCGGGTAAAGTATTATTTGGACTTCATTTGGGCTTATTGGGCTTGTCAGTTGGGCTTTAGGCCCGTATGATGTCGCGTATGAATTTAAGTGTGTACGAGAGGTTCTAAGGATTTGTGATGTGTTTTCGACATGTAATACAAGTATTAACATGTAATTAGTGAGTGGCTATGTGTCGGGAGTTGCTTATTCCATGTTACATGATATAATCTAGTGTAAAAAGGGTGCGTTTAATGTGTTTAATGTGTGATACGTGTTCTCGCGTGCTATGAAAACGAATGAAACAAGGTAGAAGAAATAATGAAGTAGTTTTAGAAAACTTACTACACTCGTCAAGAGTGGAGATGAAACAATGAGTTGAGCGAATGAGAATGATGTCAAGACCCCAAGTTCTCCTTATAACACTATTCGACTAAGTGTTTACCCAAGTTTTCTTAACCTAGCTTCTTTTCCCGTTTTCCTTTTGCTCCTCTTCGATAACCACTGTGGACGTTTTATGGTGTTGTGTGAGAGTGATATGAGTAAGTTGGAGGGATTTGAGTGTGTCGTGGGTTTATAAAGGATAAGCAAGCATGGTGTTAGGATCATTTTATGCAAAACTTCACCTAGTTCTAAGTAGGAGTAAGGTTGTGTATGTGTCTGTATATGGCATGCTTGGGTTAGTAGCGTGAATTGTGGCACTCCCCTTGCCTAGTCGAATCAAGGGTGACACAATACAAATTGGATCTCAAAGTCTTAGGTGGTCAAAGTGGTCTAACTGAGCTTTAGGCTAATTAACTATGAGTTAGGGTGGCTTATGGTGTGGTTTTTCTCCCCTCTTCCTATTCGACATGTGCTCAAATGGCAAATATTTGTGGTACTCGACCGGTTACAAGTGAAACATATGAGACATATTTGTTTTGGGTCTGTTGGCTCGACCAGTTACAAGAAAAGGAACAAAGAGTAGTATCACAACTACTTAAATTTGGTTATTGGGTGTGTTGGGCTAGCAAAGAAAGCCCAAGGATTCCAAGGGTGTTTGGGCTTGGTTAATGGATCAAAAGCAAAGGCAAAGCCCAAGGGAAAAATCAAATGTGTTGGGCTCGAGTTGGGTAACGAGGCCCATTGTAACACCTCGACCCGACAAGGGTCCGAATTTCACATTATGGAGTCACATAAGAATATATTAATCAAATGGAAGCGGAAGTCTTTTATTTAAAATCATGAAAAGTCATCAAAACACAAGTCATCCAAGAGTTCCAAAACATAACCAAAAACTAAAGTGAAATGGTCCAAAAATACTGAATAAAAGAGAGTTCAAATGCCAAAGGTCCAACAATAGGGTTCACTACGGTAGGTCTTCCACTCCTACTCTCGAAATCCCATATCCCGGCTCCCAGCTAAATACCTGCCGCATGGAAAAGAAAACGCGGCTTAGCTAACGCTCAGTGAACAGATATAAACAAATATGTATAAACGATAATCAAATTAGAACCAAATACGCAAGGCTGTAACAGAATATCAAAACAAAAGGGAAGTCCCAACTGCAGAATAAGCATGGTAATCCGAAGAAAAATCAAAGTAATCAGGTGAACCGAATATAAGAGAGAGAAAACATGGTAGTCAAATGAATCACATGCGAATATTGACTAAACAAATAGTCAACCAGACAGTTGAAAAAATAAGGCATAGCAACGAATAAATCAGAATATCAGATAATCATATAATAACCAGAATCAGAATGTTGCCCCGAGCACCTATACTAAAGGAGATACTCCAATAGCCAAATCTACAAATCATATATCACAATCAATATCATATCGAATCCGTCAATTCATATCAAAGTGTACATGGGTAGCTAGCCCAAATGTACCAGAATGTGAGGGGGTGTATTGCACACAAGCACCACATCACCAAAACTGAACTGAGTACCTAGGATGCATCCATACGCTCCCTGCAAAACAAATCATATATACATATGCCAGTTCGAGACTGTACATACGTATTCATAATGGCCAAGTGATCACATATATCATATCGTATCATAAAGGGAATGCCGGCGACTAATCACACCTCCCCAGATAGTGTCATGCCGTTAGTGCATCAATGACATGACCATGGTACCTCCATGGCTAGTTAGCTCGGGTAACCAAATAAAACAAATCATATCATATCAAACTGATCATATAATTGAATCATATCAATCAGTGATCTCAAACGGATAACATATCAACGAATAAATAGTCGAATATCAAATCAGAGGATCATAACATAACGAATCATATCAAATGGATCATATCAAGTCAGAGTAAGGAGAATACGAATCGGATATGAAAATAGACAAGAGTCATGAGAGAAAATAAGTGTCATTACTGGAAGGGGGAATTACATATATATCCCTTCAAAAGCTTGTAATTGCGTATATATCCTTCATAAACTTTAAAAATGTCATATATTTCCAAAATCATTTTATATATAATTAAAATACTAAAAACACAATATAATAGTCATTTAACAATATAATGACCATAATGCCCTTATCTTCTTTTCAATTGAGCATTTTCTCAAACCGTATACCTTCTGACAAACCAAACCATCATTTATGGTGATTAACTTGTGTTACAACTTTTTTTCTAGACCATTAATAATGAAACAAAATTCAATTATCTTAACCACCTTTACTTTTCAAAAAAAGACCATAAAATTTTACAAACATTTGATTGTTGTTGGGTTTTTCACAAGCTATAAGTGGGTTCAATAACAAGCATGAAGGAAACACAACATCTAGGAAAACTGATGGAATCTAATCAACTAAACCATTATCAACTAAACATCGCCATTGGATTTGTTTAAAAAACGATAAGTTTAGCAATGTTTAGTCGATAATGGTTTTCATGGGTTGTTGTTTAGTCGATATTAGTTTTCATGGGTCATTGATTTTCTTGCTTTTCTTGTGAATTGATCTTCAATAAAGATTTATAAGTGGGTTAATGCTTTAGAGTGGATGCTAAAGAATAATGGTTAACTAATTAGTCAAATATAAGAGACAAGGGCATAATGGACACTTTAAGTTTAAATGATAAATAATTTGTGTTTTTTAATTTAAGTGATATATTTGGATATATTTTTAATATATAATGTTTAAGAAGGATATATATGCAATAATGAGTTTCTGTCGGATATATATGTAATATTGAGTCTTTGTAAGGATATATATGCAATTCACCCTTACTGAAATGACGGAATATCTGTACCTCGAATCGTAAAGCAATCACTAGAACACCAAAGGAAACACAACAGCTAATCCCTCCTCCGCGGATCTACAGGAATAATGGTCATTTATTATTTAGGGCTCATCGCTATTCATATTTCATAATTAGGGTTCATTTCCATTTTTAGAAACTTTCTATTTTTAGTAACTTTAAGCGGGTTTCCATATTTAACAATTTCCATAATTAATCGAATTAGGGTTTTCCGAATAAGAAATAAGTAGGCCGGGCTTTTAAAACGTAATAACTTAAATTGATTCAATTAGGGTTCTTAACGAAATTTATTTCCATTAATGGTCAAATTAGAGTTTCTTAAACATTTAGTTAAGTTTAATAATATCTTAGTTATAATTAGATTTTTAGGCTTTTAAATGACATTTTAATAAGGTCTAGGGCCGATCATAACAATAGTCAAAGTATAGGGTTAAGTGTGTCAATCTATCATAGTTTAGGGTTTAGTAGGTAAGTAAATATAAAAAATATATCATGCATCCAAATAATTCATGCGTACAGTTTACACTTGTTAGAAACCAAATAAAACATCACTAAAAATCTCGGCAACCTTTACACTTGCTCGCGGTTCGTATAAACATTTACGACCGAGTAATCACGTATTATGAACGACCCCCGAAACACCTTAAACAACCTACCCATAAATCCCGCGATGACCCTCGAATTTACCCCCACAACACATTACCTACGTATACAAAATCATTTATCACCCTTTACTGGTTTTAATACACATGCATATCAATTTGACTCAATCGTCCTGCACATGCAATTCGTTCAAAATATTTAACATGAAATCACATTTCCATCCAAACTACATACCCAATGCTATCACCATGACATTCACACAACATATCTCGAAGGTAGAACAGATTCATGCTCGACCTAACACACACACAACTGAACCACTTTGTTCAAGAGACACACATTTTTACACCTTTCGTCTGTTTCATTTCGAGATCTGATCACATACAGCCCTTCGACCTAGACAAACCCTTAACCATGTTTAATAACATATAAGCCATGTTTTATTCATTTGCGTTTTAATCCAGATCTTAGTATATATAAGAGATCAAAATGAATCATTTACATGACCAAATGTAGTATTCAGTTTCCACCCTTTCATGCGACCAAAACATAAGTTATTTGTATATTTATATGACCATTCGTATAGTTATATTTAATGAGTCAAGAGATTGAGTTATCATGTCTTATACGTATTCATATTTTAACTCGAATCAAGAATAAAGCAAAGACGACAAGAATATCTCTTCGGTCGATCTAGACGGATGAAACAAAGAACTCAAATAACCAAAACCAAACCCTCTCGAACCAGAATCACCACGATCAAACCATTTTCAAGTTACCTTCGATCCTCGAATCCTACAAGAACTTTCACCACAGATGGTATACTTCCAAACCGATCACTCACCGCCTTCGTACCTCCTTTGTACCACTCGACTAATAGAGAGAAAAATATAAGCTGTCGATTTCAGTTTTGGTTTAGGGTTTTTAAGTGTGTTAGTTGTGAGATATTCGGTCGCAATATAAGAGGGATTTTGAGAGCTGTGATTGCCGATCTTCTAAGGAGACTTATTCTCACTTAACCCTTTCCTAATTTACTTGAGCTTATCTTTATTTTAAATTGTGTACACATAGAAAGAAAATATATAACTGGTTCTAGGATGGGACATAAGAGCGTGTGATGCCTATATCTTTTTAGTGTAAATAACAGTTTATGGTACATAGGATACTCTTGGTTTAATGAAATATAACAATGTGTTAAATTATTTCTAGTACAAAGTTTAGGTGTGTGACCTTCTTTTATTTTCATGTGTAACGTAAGTGATATGTAACCCATATTTAATAGTGTGCATGTCGAGTTAGATGGAAGGAATAGTAAGTAAATGTTTAAAGGGGTATGAGAATAAATTGTTAATATGTCTAAAGTTCGGATTAAGAGAGCCTCACAAATAGTTATTACATAAACTTAATTTATATGTTCTATACTTTACATATCATAAGGTTTTAATTATTTAATAATGTCTATAGTACTTAGGGAAAAATTCAAATTATATCATAATTTCGGAAAACGATTTTTAGGGTATTAATTACGGACTCCATGCTACTGAATAGATCAACGAACTGAATATCTTTCCAATTCTGACTGCAGCTCCAGCTAAAGCAATTGTAGTAGTTCCAGCACCAATGACTTTTAAACCCTCCATAACATCTTTAAAAGTTTTCATTTCAGTCTATTAATTGGAAGCAAGATTCTTATTCTTGAAAGCGAGTTAAGTGGCTCACCCATAGTGAGTTAGATTCGTTCATGAGGTGATATGAAGCCCAATAGGTTTCTAAGCCCAATATTAATTTAATATATTTTTATTTTTAATTATTTTGTATTTTATAAATTTTTTACATATATATTATGTATTTTAAGATTATCGGGATCGTGGGGAATTTCGTTCTGATCACAACAATATATTTATGAACGCTCAAGCTATGTTGATCATGCATATGCCAAATGATATGCAAATGTGATGTTTAGAAAATTTCATGATGATATAAATCGTGCTTAATTTTTGATTAAGGTCTTAAGCACAATGAAATTTTCCGGGAGCTTATAGTACCTACCCCTTAAGAGAATAGGTGGGGATACTTGGAGCGCATTACATCCTCGTGCTCCTAGGTGAAATCTGCACCACATTTCTTGTGATTCCATCGAACTTTAACGATAGCAATGCGGCTTTGCTTAAGCCTCTTGACTTCCCTGTCCATGATCTCAACGGTTTCTTCTATAAGTTTGTCATTGAGTTGTATGTCCTTTAGGGGTACGACTAGAGTTTCATCTAATAGACACTTCTTAAGATTCGAGACATGGAATGTGTCATATACTCGACTAAGCTCTTTGGGAAGTTCGAGCTTATATGCCACTGGACCAATTCTTTGCAGAATTTTGAATGGTCCTACATATCAAGGTTTGAGTTTTCCGCTCTTTCCAAAGGTGACCATTCCCTTCCAGGGTGATACTTTGAGCATTACATGCTCTCCAACTTGGAATTCCATTGGTTTTCTCCTGACATCTGCGTAGCTCTTTTGTCTATCTCGAGCTGCTTGCAGTCTTTGCCTAATTTGAATTATCTTCTCAGTTTTCTCTTCGACAATTTTGGGGCGTGTGAGTTGTACTTCTCCAACTTCTGCCCAGCAAACAGGCGATCTGAATTTTCTTCCATAAAGTGCTTCAAAGGGAGCAGCTTTAATGCTGGCGTGGTAACTGTTATTGTAATAAAATTCAGCCAGAGGTAAGTGTTTATCCCATCCTTTTCCAAAATCGATCACTCATGCTCTTAGCATGTCTTCCAGAGTTTGGATCGTTCTTTCACTTTGTCCATCTGTTTGAGGATGGTATGCGGTACTCATATCCAATTTGGTACCCATGGCGTTTTGAAGTGTTTGCCAAAATCTCGAGGTGAATCTGCTATCTCGATCAGATATGATAGAGATCGGTACACCGTGATGAGAAACAATATATTTGATGTACAGTCTAGCGAGTGTAATCATCTCGTCGTTCTCCTTGATTGGTAAAAAATGAGCGGATTTCGTGAGACGGTCTACAATGACCCAAATGGTGTCAAAACCATTAGAAGTTCTCGGTAACTTTGTGATGAAATCCATTGTGATTTTTTCCCATTTCCATACGGGAAGTTCCGGTTGGGTTAACAATCCTGACGGTTTTTGATGCTATGCTTTGACTCTCAAACATGTCAAGCAATTATTGGCATATTCGGCTATATCAGCCTTCATATTTGGCCACCAGTACAAAAGGTTTAGATCTTGATACATCTTGTTGGGACCAGGATGTATGGAATACTTTGATTTATGCGATTCATGCATGATGAGTTCTCAGATACCTCTGTAAAGTGGAATCCAACTTCGATCTTTGAAACATAACATTCCGTCCAATCTTTTCACAAATCCATTTTCATTCTCCAGCATGCCATAAATCTTCTCGTTCGGCCTGTTTTCTTCTATAAGTGCTTTGATCTGAGCTTCAAGAATTTTTGATGGTACGGGTGAATTGATTACCATACCCAATGATCTCACTCTAAGTAGCTTAGGGCGATCTTTTCTGCTCAAGGCATCGGCAACAACGTTCGCTTTCCCGGGATGGTAACGAATCTCGCAGTCATAATCACTGAGCAATTCTAGCCAGCGGCGTTGACGCATATTCAGTTCTTTTTTATCTAAGATGTGTTGAATACTTTTGTGATCAGTGCAAAATATACACTTGGTTCCGTACAAATAATGTCTCCATAACTTGAGTGCAAATACCACAGCGCCAAGTTATAGATCGTGAGTAGAATAATTCTTCTCATGAGTTTTGAGTTGACGTGATGCGTAAGCAATCACTTTGTTCCTTTGCATGAGAACATCGCCTAAAATATACTACAAAATCTTCTACTCCTTCAGGTAGTGCTAAGATGGGTGCTTTGCAAAGCTTGTTCTTAAGGAGCTGGAAAGCTGATTTTGGATCGTCTCCCCATTCGAATTTCTTCATTTCTGGGTTAACACGGTCAATGGTTTGGCTATCTTCGACAAACCTTCGATGAATCTCCGATAATAACCAGCAAGTCCTAAGAATTAACGAATCTCAGTGGGGTTGGTGGGTTGGTTTTATAAACCGTGACTTGATTTTATATCGTCGAAATGTTTTTACGGTTTATTTCATTATTAAATGAGTTATCGTATGCGTTTTAACTCTATTTGGTAGGCACTATTTGATTCGGCACTAGAAAAGCCAAAAACAAGAGTCATTGTAACTTTTAGACCGTAACTCGAAAACTGACAAATAAATAGTCAAAACTCATGGAAAACGTAAGTAACGATGTTGGAAAGTTAAATAAATGTCGTGGGACACTCGGGGGACGATATGTGAGCTCGGGAATGGGTAAACGAGATAGATACGAAAAGTTACAACCCGAGCCCCCCTCTTTTTACTTGTAGCCGGCGCCCCCCCTCTCCATTTAATTATTTTGAGGTCCCTAAGTCCCATGTTTATAAAGGTTCATCCACCCTCACTTCCACCTTTCATTCTCTCACTAAAAACACACACAATACACCTTTCTCTCTCTTGATTCTCTCTCTAAAAACCCTAGCCGCCCCTTTGTAATATCCGGCCACTATTCCGGCCACCACGGCCGGATTCTGGCGAGTGAACATACACCTCTACCACCAAAAGATAGATCTCTTTCTCCTCTTTCCAACCATATATCATATGCTTCATTTGGACGTCATTAACACCTTCAAATTCAAGAATTAAGACTCGTACTTTTAAGGTTTCAAAGGGCTTTTGCAATTGGTGATTAGATAAGGTAAATAGAACATGTTTTGAACTTGATTGGGCAATAAAAACCCACGAATTGGTAATTAGGGTTTCGACCTAGTTATAATTTTTGGGGCTTTTAGGTGGAACATGAAATTAAAGCTAATTAGTGTATAAATAAACAAGTAATTAGTGTTTGGTACATGTGTGGTGCATTAATTTCATGGGTTTACGCATTTAGGGTTTAGTTGCATATTTTTGGTTGAGGTAGATGATGGGTTTTGTGTTTGGTTGGTGTTTGGAGCATGAATGATTGGATTGGAGTGTTGTAGAATTGGTTTGGTTGTGTTTAGTTGTGAGTCGTGAGGTGTACGAGCCACAAGAGGCACGTATGTGGCCTTGGGCTTGCGTACATGGCCTACTTGGGTCGTGGGTTCGAGTCGGGTCATTTTGGTAGCTTATTGGTTGATGTAGTTGAGGTTTGGATGAGATGTGTGGAGCCGAAAAGCTTCTAGAGCTTGTTTGGTTCACGTGGCCTTAACCGTGACCGTGTCGTGACCATTAGGGTCATAACATTGGTTTCGGGTATGTTTGGTTGATTGATTGGTTGGCGAGATTGTTTTGAGTTGGTTTGGGATTGAATTGCGATATTGTGACATCTAATTTGAACTTGATATATATATATTGTTGACTTTGAGCTACGTCGGCATCACTTTGACTTTTTAGTCAATAGTTGACTCCGACAAAGCCGTAACATGGACTTTAGTATAATTTGGACTATTGATTGATTAAAAGCCGAGAAGTTATGACTCGTGCTTGTGGACTCGAAACGAATAACGATATGAGATTAATATTGGAATTTGACGAAATATATATTTATACATGAAAATGCTAATAGCACTATGAAATGTAAATAATAATGGGCTTTTGTACCAAAAATGTCGATAACAAGTCTTATCTTGTTATCTACTGTTTTGTAATAAATAAGTAATTAATGTTTCGAGTACAGGTTCATCAATAAAGGTCAATTGTGGACATTTAATATTGGTTTAAGTATTTAATTGCTTGCGTTATGTGTGCATGGGTTACGGATAACCTAACGTTAATAGTGTTGATCCACGTAGGTAGCGGACTTATTAGGTTGACGAATCTAATAAGAGCCCGCTAAGTACGTTGGGTAACCTTATTAATGTGTGAATTATCCTTATGACTCTTTAGGATACGATTGATTTATGGGATAATAAGCGACACGAATAAATAAATGAGTTTATCGAGTTGACGAATTCGATAAGGTCTACTATTTATTCGGAAACTTATTGAACAATGGAGCTTATCGTTTAGAGGTCTCATTGTGTCGCATTGAGTTATATATTGGTTGTTTGAGTGCATTCATGGCATCATATTGAGTCGATACACCCACATGAGGATACCAAACACTAGGATTAAGTGGTGAAACGAGACGTTTTTTTGGAAATAAAGAAATGGAATATATTGGGGTAGATAACGTTGATTTTGAGGAATATGTATATTAAAGTTGGTCTACATTAATAGGTTGTGCCGAGTCGATAGTTGCTGTGCTGTGATACCATTATCTTCTGCTAGTGTTTATTTTTGCGTTGATTGCTTGCGTTGATTGCTTGAGGTGAGTTTCATAGCCCCACTTTTATCTACGTTTTGAACTACTTTGGGGTAAGAATCATGCTGCTGTTTTTGGACCGTTAAAACTATTTGGATTTGCTTATATGCTTGACTGTTTAGATAGATGTGCGATAGTTGTTGCCTTAGTTTAGGTTTAACCGTGCCTAACTAAGAATAGACTTCTACATCGACCTAGTCCGGGGTTGGCAATTGTTCTAGATTTTGCCACGACAGTGCTGGACTAGAGTCGCTGGGCCCGAGTAGTCCCTGGATACGGGACGTGTGTTATGATTGGTGATCCTGGTAGGATCGGTGTGCAAACGGTATTTATCTATCTTATGTCTTGCATAGCAAATCAACTCTTACTGGTCCAATATGATTTTGTTGAACTTAAACCTATGAACTCACCAGCGTAAGCTGACCTTTTAGCATGATTTCTCAGGTATTTGAGAGATGTTTGGATTACTTTATCAGTGGAAGCTTGGCATGGAGGTGTGGTTCAAGGATCATTTCTGACTCTGATAAACTATGGGGACCTATTTTACTAAACTTTGTTTTGGGCCTAATATTTATATTTTTTAATTAAATGTTTCAATATTTGATTTGGGATTGGTTTTAATTGGTTAAATGGTTATCTTTTATTATATTTGTGTGCGATACCAATCCAATAGTAACGCCCCAAAAACTTGATTAAGTCTTCTGCTGTACCGAAATTTGGGGGTGTTACAGGTACCGACCAATTATTTACGGATTTGATCTTTGTGGGATCTACGTGGATTCCTTCACTGTCGTTCACATGACCAAGAAATTGGACTGTCTCAATCCAAAAATTGCATTTGGAAAACTTTGCGTACAATTCTTCATCCTTGGGTAACTTCAGGACAGTTCTCAGATGTTCCACATGTTCTTCTTTATCACGAGAGTAGATAAGAATATCTTCAATGAATACAATGACGAATCTATCAAGATATGGTTTACAGACTCTATTCATGAGGTCCATAAATACAGCGGGTGCATTAGTTAAACTGAATGGCATTACTTGGAATTCATAATGGCCATATCGAGTTCTAAATGCGGTCTTGGGTATATCTTCCTCTTTTACCCTTAACTGATGGTATCGGATCTCAAATCAATCTTGGTATACACTCGAGCCTTATGCGATCAAAAGCGGATCATCGATTCTTGGTAAGGGATAGCGGTTCTTGATTGTGAGCTTATTCAATTCGCTGTAATCGATACACATCCGAAATGATCCAGCTTTCTTTTTAACGAATAAAACCGGTGCTCCTCAGGGTGAGGAACTTGGTCTAATGAATCCTTTTCAGATAGTTGTTTCAGTTGTTTTGACAATTCTTGCATTTTCAAGGGTGCTAAACGGTATGGTTCTCGTGCTACGGGAGTAGCTCCAGGAATAAGATCGATTTGAAATTATACTTGTCGAGCAGGTGGAAGTCCAGGAAAATCTTCTGGAAACACCTCAGGAAATTCTCTAACTACATGTACATCCTCTAGTCGTTTCTCTTCCGACTTCTTTTCCGTTACTTGAGCTAAAAAGGCATAACATCCTTTCTCAATGTTCTTTATCGATTTCGCATAGGATATGATACTTAAGTACTTTCTACTTTGATCTCCTTGGATGACTAAAGTTTCACCGTTGATTGGGATTTGAACGGTTTTCTCGTCGCAAACAATCCTAGCACGGTGTTTAGACAACCAATCCATGCCAATTACGACCCTAAAACTACCAAGTTTGATTGGCAAAAGATCTATGAGGAACGAGTGGTCTTGAAATAGAATAGGGCAATTAGGATTATGGTGTTGGTTCCTATTATCTTTCCATCGGATAGTTCTATCTCATAAGTTGTATCTAAGGCAATTGGAGAAATTTCAAGTAATGGTGCAAAGGTAGTAGATACAAAACTCTTATCGGCTCCAGAGTCAAACACGATTTTTATAGAATGATTGTTAAGAGAATACGTACCCGTCACAACATCAGAGTTCAACGGCACGTCTCCATCTCCTAGCCGTGCAGCTTGCACGCGCATTGTTGATTATTGAGTTGCATTCATCTTTGGGCATTGACTCTTGAAATGACCCTTTTCTCCACATCCATAACAACTCATGTTTGTCACAGTGTTTCCACATCTAGGGTTTCGGCAATGCTTTACTTGATGACCTACCTTGTTGCACTTGTCACACTTCACAGTGCATGGTCCAGAATGGTGCATTAAACATCTATTACACTGGGGATGTGGTCGGCACACTCTTTTCCGGCAGTGGGTACAACATAAGCCCTTGCGGCTTCTTGTCTTCGGTTTTGCCAATTATGATGATGGTTTCTGTTGTGGTGATACTGGTTGTTGTTGTTATGATTGTTGTTGTTAGACTGATGGTAGTTGGAATTTGAGCTTTTCTGATCATCAAGCTTTCTTTTGTTGTCACTTGAGCTTTGTGCATTTGCAAGCTTCAATATCGGCTCCATAGGGCGGTGGGATACAATGACATCTTCTTCAACAGTCTTGGGATTAGAAGCAATGACATATCCTTCAATGTTCCGAGGTAGACCTCCGATCAAAGCTTCCAAAAGCTTTTCATTGGTAGGGAACAGATGAGGACACAAAGCTCTCAGCTCATGGAATCTCTTGAAGTATGTCTTGAGATCATTACCTTTAGCAGCCAAGTGGTAATACTCATCTTCAAGCTTCTTTATCTCCGTTCTCGGGCAATACTGTTTCATTAACAAATGTTTTAGATCTGACCATGATATTCTACAAGCTTCTATATTCCGATTGGTTGAGCATGGGCTTTCCACCAAGATAACGCATCTTCTAGCAAAGTTCCAGTTGCAAACTTGACCTTGCAATCATCTGTGCAGTCACTTAGTAGAAACACAGTCTCGGTTCTCTCAAACCAATGAAGTAGACCAATAGTACCTTCAGTGCCCTTGAAGAATGTCGGCTTGCAGTTCATGAACTCTTTGTAGCTACACTTACGAGCTACGGAAGACTTACTTTGAATTTTTGGAGTGTTAGTTGCATTTGAGTTTGCCATTTTAACTGTACGTGCGGCTTCTGTGACACGAGTTGCTTCAGCAAGATGAGCAGCTTTGACTTCACGTGCTGCTTGGGCAACACACTCAGTTTCAGCTTCTCGAGCGATCTCCGCTTCTCGGGCAATCTCAGCTTCTCTTGGAATTTCAGCCTCTCTTGCAATCTCAACTTCTCTTGCAATTTTGACTTCTCGTGCAGCAACTTCAGCTTCACGTGCCTCTTAGGCAATTCGTTCAGCTTTAACAATGCGTTAAACCCGGCTCTAGCATGGTCGGCGGCATCTGAGCTATAGCAGCGCTAACGCTTTTCGCGACCATTTTTCGAACAGCTGCGGGAGTGGTGGTGGATGAGGTAGCTTTCTTCTTGACCATTTTTCTAAAATTACCAAGAAATAAACACCAAGATTAAGAATCATCAAAGATAATAAAAGTGATTACATATTATAAATATCATAATTGTCAAGATCACCACTTTAAATCAATGATATGATATAGTTATGAATAGCAATAATTGAATCATGATCTATCTCAACAAAATCATAACATATATAAGGACACAATGATAGGTTCGGGATATATGACCGATGAATAATATCACAACACAATAATATAAGAAATAAAACCATGGAATACATAGAATACATCAATACATAGTAATTGTTCACAACTATAGGTTACGACATCATCATTCTTGTTCCATAGTTACAAACCAAAAGGATACAAGCCTTAATGCCTCATATGGCGGCTTTATGATACATACTAAAATAAAGATGACTAGAATCAACACATCTCCCGATGCCTCATATGGCGGCTTTATGATACATATGGCTGTCAAATCTCAGATATGTTGCTCACGTGCTCGATCTCTCTCCTCGAGGTCATCAATCCTCTGCTCTAGTATAGCAGTGTGAGCATAAGCAGATACAAGCTCGTGATGCAAGGCTCTCTCTCAGGCTATAGGCACGTGTCTCTCAAGGCTATGTGAATTCGAATCGACAGTAGTCTCAAGCATCCGGGTAAAGCTTGGTCATGACATCTCCTCGCCTCCACAATCTGGGCGCCATCATCATCAAATACAATCTCAATGGAGTAGCGACCTATCGCGAGGTTTTTGAACTCCTCCTCCCAGCTCTCTATCCTAACAAGCGGGATCTCATCATAATGTGCCAAGAGCTCATTCAACTGGTCCTCGTGTCTAACGAGTCTAGTCGCCAATAGAGGAATGGTGTGGTGTACAGGCTCATCGGTAACTGGCAGAACTGGAGCTGGTGCAGTGGTTAAGCTCTCTCCAAGCTCGAATAAACTAGGTGATCCCTCTTCTTCTCTCCAACGATGAAGTAGAGGAATCAAGAATGACCATCATCTAGAGCCGGCCTTCTTCCTAGGTCCAGGTTGAACATCTACTTGAGTAGGCATGTAAGGATCAGTCGGTGATAGAGAATAACATCAAATTCCAAGCGGCAAGGATGGCTCACTGAAAGTGTCCAATGGAGGTGATGTTGTAGGCGATGATGAAACAGGAACAGTGGTAGTCTGATTGTATAATACAATAGGTGGCGGTGGTGGTGAAGTAGCAGTAGGTGAAACAGTAGGTGAAACTGGCGATGACTGAACAGATGGTGACTGAGCGGATGGTATCACATGATTCATAGTGATGGATCGCACACGCTTCCTAGCTGTGTGTCTAAAGATGGTACCCTTAGGATGCAATCTATAAGGTATTCCAAACGGCTCAGGCTCATAAGGCTTTCGGACACGGATCCTACGTCGGCGACGACAGATCGGTAGGGAAGATGATACAGAAGAGTCTAATGAAGTAGAATCAGTGCTCTTGGATGACCCATCATCCACAACGACATCTGAAGCAGGTAGCCATTGCTGCGACTCATAATATTGATCTACGGTCATAGTACCAAAAGAATTATGCTCTTGAGAGCGAGCAATCATAGCTGGAACAGAAGGAGTTCGGGCAACTTTGCCTTCCTCGAAAGGTTCAGTCTTGTCCGAAACAGTGGCTGGTATGACTGGACTGGGAGGAAGCTGGCATATTGACAAATCGTAGAGGCATAGTATCTTTCTCATCTGAGGGCCGAGACGAACAACGGGTGGGAAGCAGACATGGTACTGTAACAACCCATAAAATAATCATGAAAGTAAAATGCCAAATAGTATGGTTAACAAAATGTTAGTTAGTTGCGCACATCTTCTAAGAAAATCTCCATGCCTAACTAAAATGAATGCAGTTTACTTATGATCTAGTGATTCATCAATCCTAATGCATAGAGCGGTCACGGAAGGGCATAAGGCAGTGGTGTAAAATAGTCCCGTTTTTAAAAGTGCGGTTATAGTCCAAATGTTTTTGAAAAACTCGTTGTTTCTCAATCCTGATGCCAATCTGTAACACCACCGAAATCTTAATGACAACGGAAGACTAATTCGGGTGTTACTCGAATGGAGATCATTGTCAATAATTAGAAAACGACTTCGAAAGAGGCGTTTTATTAAAAGTAGTTATCATTCATCAGAAATTCATAGTTGTTACAAAACATTGTAAATTGTTCAAGCATTTTTCTCAAAATAAAGATCATGAGTTTGAAAGAAATAACAACTTTATGTTTACACCACCAGAAAAGCCTTGCCATGCCCCACTCCGCGCCGTTGTCCTAATCTTCACTGATTACCTGAGATAACATGCTTAAAAAGGTCAACAAAAATGTTGAGTGAAGTTCATAGGTTTAAATAATAGTTAAACACAAGTATATGAGCATGATCATTGTAAACTAACAATAACATAAAGAAAAATTACAGATTATTATGCGTTAAGTTCATGCAACCAAGACTCAACTGCATACACCGAATTACTGGTGTACATAAGTTTTCCCCAAAGGAGGTAATAGCCAATTACCTAATGCAATTCAAATATGGTGCGCCCCGGTTATTTCTCTATAACCGAGACGGGGTCGTTACTCCCCATAGTACTATTCACGATATATGTGTTCACTCGCGGTGACTAATGGTTCATGATATAGGGGACTTATGGCTAAATACTTAAGCAATTCTAATAATCTAGAAGCGAACATTTATGAAAAACCTTGTGTTCTTGTTTAGAGCTTGTATCTCCCTCGCGGGGTTTTCAAATAAAAGTAAAAGCGAGGCTAATGTAGCGGAAGTTCCAAACCGAAACCTGAAATGATGAGATGGCGAGTCTCAGATATGATAAACATTTTGGTTCGCAACCAAAATAATAGAGCATTGAATATTCTTAATCAGTAGATCATTGAGTTGCCCAATTCAATAGTGTGCGTGCGTGCTTAACGTTTTAAGTTATTTTTTACTTACCACATTGCCTTAGTTAATGATCCTCACTTACGCATGATCCTCACTTACGCATAAGTGAAATGTGTTCCCCGTCGTGATCTCATAAAATGATAGTGTTGTTGAGTATTTAGTTTGTTTAGCTCCCATGTGCGTTTTATCGGATTATATATATATATATATATTAATATATATATATATATATATAATTATAATTTTATAAAAACATATATACGTAATATATTTCACGTTATCCGATAATAAAATACTCATATGATCAAAATACTCGTTTTTATGAAGTTACGTTAAGTTTATAAGTTTTTCTAAACTTTTACCGAATTTACACTTTTTACCCTCAAGTTATAAAAAGTTCAAGTTTAGTCCCTCAAGTTTGAGCCATTTACACTTTCTACCCGAAATGTATTTTATATCAAAACTTTCAGATTTTGACAGTTTTACCCTTTGAGAAAACTACTTTTATGAAAACAACCCTCATAGATTTGTTTTAACGCGTTTAGACCACGAGTTTTCCAAGTCTACACTTTTCACCCAAACATATATTATAACTAGTTTTTGCATATTACAAGATTGGTCCTTGTGGGTTTATACGTGTACATGCACGTGAAATCATACCCTTACACTTTCAAAAATAGCCACATTAGCCCTTAGAATTTGCATGCACGTTTATATACGTTTAAAATCAGTCCCTTTAACTTTTAAAAAGTTACGGTTTCAACCCAAGGACAACAACATTTGCAAATTAAGTCCGAATTACATTTTTAGAAAACGAAACTTTGCAAAATGATCACAAACTTATTTCTAACTTATTTTTAGTGCTTATTGGCTTATTCTCATTCTATTGGGCCGGTTAAAGTATTATTTGGACTTCATTTGGGCTTATTGGGCTTGTCAGTTGGGCTTTAGGCCCGTATGGTTTTGTGTATGAAATTAAGTGTGTGCGAGAGGTTCTAAGGATTTGTTATGTGCATGTAATACAAGTTTTAACATGTAATTAGTGAGTGGATATGTGTCGAGAGTTGCTTATTCCAAGTTACATGATGTAATCTAGTGTAAAAAGGGTGTGTTTAACGTGTTTAATGTGGGATACGTGTTCATGTGCTATGAAAACGAATGAAACAAGGTAGAAGAAATAATGAAGTAGTTTTAGAAAACTTACTACACTCGTCAAGAGTGGAGATGAAATAATGAGTTGAGCGAATGAGTATGATGTCGAGACCCCAAGTTCTCCTTATAACACTATTTAACTTAGTGTTTACCCAAGTTTTCTTAACCTAGCTTATTTTCCTGTTTTCCCTTTGCTCCTCTTGGATACCCAGTGTGGACGTTTTATGGTGTTGTGTGAGAGTGATATGAGTAAATTGGAGGGATTTGAGTGTATCGTGGGTTTATAAGGGAGAAGCAAGCATGATGTTAGGATTATTTTATGCAAAACTTCACCTAGTTCTAAGTAGGAGTAAGGTTGTTTTATTGTGTGTATATGGCATGCTTGGGTTAGTAGCGTGAATTGTGGCACTCCCCTTGCGTAGTCGAATCAAGGGTGCCAGAATACCCATTGGATCTCAAAGTCTTAGGTGGTCAAAGGGGTCTAAGTGAGCTTAAGGCTAATTAAATATTAGTTAGGGTGGCTTATGGTGTGGTTTTTGTCCCCTCTTCCTATTCGACATGTGCTTAAATGGAAAACCTTTGTGGTACTCGACCGGTTACAAGTGAAACATATGAGACATATTTGTTTTGGGTGTGTTGGCTCGACCGGTTACAAGACAAGGAACAAAGAGTAGTATCACAACTCCTTAAATTTGGTTATTGGGTGTGTTGGGCTAGCAGTAAAGCCCAAGGATTCCAAGGGTGTTTAGGCTCGGTTATTGGATCGAACGTGATTTAGGAAAACCAATTATAAGAAGTGTGTAGTATTTAGGCAACTCAAACGTATTAGGTTTGTGTCCCTGGATCGTTCCAAACGAGGGATGAATGGAATTTTCAACTCACGACGCGTTTATTTTGATTTGAATGTGTGAAACGGGATAATTTGATGTTTTCTAAACTATGGAGCAAGGGAAAGTAAAGGGAAGCAATCAATGGAGCTAAATATAAAATGCAAACAAGAAATAACGACTAATTACGCAAATTAAATCTAAAACGCAAATTACGATTTAAATGTAACGTGAATAAAATAAAAACTAATCCAAATTAATCCCTAAAAGTGATATAAAATTATTATAAATTTGAAAATGCAATTTGAAAATTATCTAAGATTTAAAACTAATTTTTATGATTTTTCTTGATTTAATTTGAATTAAAAACTATTTTTGTATTTTTAAAATGGATTTAAAATGCTAAAATTTATGAAAACTTATGAGAAAAATGCAAAACTATTTTTCAAAAATCTAAAATGAATAAAAACTATTTTTAAGAACTGGATTTGTATTTTTCAGATCTTTTTTCTAATTTCTATGATCTAAAAACTATTTTAAACTAATTAAATGACTAAAAACTACTAGTTGAACTAGGAAAACTATGGAATTTTTTTTTGGCTTTTCTTATTTTCCTTAATCTTGGAAAATGGAAAATATATTTTTCTGAACTTTTTTTGGTTTATTTGGAATAAAAGCTATTAAAAAGTATTAAAAACTAATTTAAATGCTGAAAAATAGCTAGAAGCTTCAGAAAAATATGAAAAATTCAGGAAAAGTCTAAAATATGATGAAGAAGCTAGGAAAATTATTAAACATTGCTAGTGATTACTGATAATACTAGATGCAATGTAACTGATTCTAAAAAGTTATAAGGAATTAAGCTACAAGCTATTAGAGTGAACCAGAAGCTAAGGCAAGCTAAGTTATTGCTAAACTGACTTAAAGTGACCTAATGCAACTAATAGTGATCAAATAAGCTCAAGCAAATGGCTACAAATATGAATTCAAATCCCAAAATCAATTCAGCAATAATGAGCTGATCCACCCACTTGCAGCATATGAATAAGCTTGAAAATGAACTCAATCAGCAACTCAGCAACTGGAACCTTATCTTTACCTAACTAGCTGTCACACCCCCAAATTACCTATTTTGCAACGGAATGGAATACCTGGGGGATGATCATATATTCGCTTTCATCCAAAGCCATTCCAAAGCATTTTGCCTTCACGAGACCTAAAAAGTGAAAAGGAACGATATTAAGCAATAACGGATACAAAAGTGATCAAATAAGGACTAAAACGACCCCTCAAAATGGTACCTTTTAAAACCTTATCAATAGGTCCTAAAAGATTTCCAATTTACCAAAATAAGTTTGTTACAATCAAACTATAGTTAAGTGCATAAAATATATTTGAGACGCGTCGTCACCGCGACTCTATGATAAGTCCACATGCATGCCATGAAGTGAATGCCTTAGATACCTGAGATAAAACATGCTAAAGTGTCAACACAATGGTTGAGTGAGTTCATAGAGTTTGTTTAACAAGTAAAGCTTTAAAAGAAAGTTCATGCAACAAAGGCAAAGTTTTTGGTCATTTAGAATAGTCCACAAAACAAAGGCATTGTAAATCCACTCAGTTCCAAGTTCCGCCTATACAAAACTTGCAACCTGTGTGTTCACAACCCACTGCCAAAAGTAGTATGTCTAGTTTATGTTCAAGCACACGTTGTAAAATGAGTTCACAAAGCAAAGGCATTGTAAATCCACTCAGTTCCAAGTTCCGCCCATACAAAACTTGCAACCTGTGTGTTCACAACCCACTCCCAAAAGTAGCATGTTTAGTAGTCAAGTATACGTTGTCATAATAGTTCACAGTATAGCACCACATATATAATAATGTATGCTAGGCAAAGCCCTAGAATAAATAATATACATTTCATAACATAGTGAACGAGAGGTTGGCCGACCTCTAATAGCGCTATCCATACTACTTAGTGATAGGAGACTAACAATGCGAATGTACGAACAGTACATCATACAACTATTATACACAATTAAGAACACTCCGAACATGGGACAATTTGCACTGCTCCGTACAAGGGAGACTTAGTATTGCTCCGTTCACATAGGGAGACTTTATAGTGATGCTCCGAACATGGGAGACTTTATAGTGATGCTCCGATCATGGGAGACTTTAGGTCAAGGTCATAGCACGTACGGTTCAATAAGTTCAAACAAGTCATAAGTTCGTATTTAAGTTCAAGGGTTCCATTCAAAAGTTCGTAATAAGGTTCAAGTGTTCCATTCAAAAGTTCGTAATTAAGTTCAAGAGTTTAAGTCGAGTTCAAAAGTTCATAACAGTCAAAGAGCTCAAAACATATCAAAAGGTTCAAAATAGTCAAAGGGTTCAATATAAAGTCAAATAAGTTCAAAATGGTCAAAGGGTTCAATATAAAGTCAAACAAGTTCAAAATAGTCAAAAGGTTCAATATTAAGTTAAAAGAGTAATAATATGTCAAAATGTTTTAAATCCAGTTAAAAGAGATTAATTATATGTCAAAGTGTTTTAAATCAAGTTAAAATAGATTAATTATATGTCAAAATGTTTTAAATCAAGTTAAATGAGATTAATTATATGTCGAAAGAATTAAATCAAGTTAAAAGAGATTAATTATATGTCAAAATAATTAAATCAAGTTAAAAGAGATTATTTATATGTCAAAAGAATTAAATCAAATTAAAGTGTTCAAATCTATGCTAATATGTTCCTATCAAGTTAAAAGAGTTCAAATATATATGTCGAAGGGCTCAAAATCAAAGAAAGTGGTTCAAATAATAGTGTTCATAACATAGGGATCAATTTAGTTCGGGCACAATCTACTTACTAGCATAAGTAGTGAAACAACAGTTATTTAAGTTCATATAAGGGTAAAATAAAGCAAGTAGTTGAGTATGTATCTCCCCCGAAGAGTTTATAAAACAATTAAACCAGTAAAAGTGGGGCTACGAACTCACCTTAATAAATGTGATATCCAATATATACCGAATCGATGGATAAGCCGAGAAACGTCTACGCGCAACCTAGAATATGTGTTTTGTCTTAGGTTCTAAAATAACGATGTGAATGTATAAACATGCCTTATTTAGTTATTACATCAATTATTCTTGGATACTTAACATTTGTGAAGTCGTATAAGTGTTTACGATTCGTTTATTTAAGTTTTCCCCGTCTAAATCTACCCGTTACTTCTAAACCGTAAATGATCACGACTCGATTTTTATGTCCTCGAAAAGATAATTGATAGTACTAAACAGATTAGTGGGCCCTACTGCCCCAGAAATTATTTAACTAATGAGAAATTACCAATTTACCCTTGGATGTACTAGTTATTTCAATCAACAGCAAACTGTTTCACGGTTATGGTCATAAGTTGAGTTCTACAACTCCGTTTAATGCACGGCCAGCGGCCACGTTCAAGTTAGGGTGTTAGCTACAGCTTTTATTCTTTGACCAACAGTTGGTTATATGCAAGTTTTACCCGTTTGAAATATATGTTAATCAGTTTTGGACACGTTTAGCAGTTTTGGCTCTAGTTTATTCATCGGGATGAGTTACGGCACGAGCCACCCGGCAAAACGACCAAAAGACATAGATCTATAATCCTATGTAATTACTTAACTTTCTCAGTCCACGAATTTTACCCAGAATTTACGTTTACAGTCCCTGTCCAGTTTTTGTGTTGCAAATCTAGTCCTTTCGATGCTTTCTAGTGTTTTAATCCATTTATCCAAGCACAATCAAGTATAATAAGCATATAGAACATATTAGATACATGAAATACTAGTAATTACTGAAATCAAAGATAAGTATAGGAGTTTGCTTACAATCATTGTGATGAAACAATTAAAGAACCAAGAACTAGGACACTAAAACCAAAACCCCTTTCAATATGAACCCGAGCCTCCAAGTCCTTAACACATCATGCTAACCGTTCTTAACTTTGATCTAACCTTGTAAAACACTCTAATCTCATCCCACACACCTTGTGAAGCTCTTAATCCAACCATGGAATCACCAAATAAACTTAAGAATCATGTATAGAACACTAAGGCCTTTAACTTTGTTGTATAACTTATTGCTTGACGATCAATGTGATTGTGATTTGTTAAATTCGGTTATGAGAGGGAAAATGAGAAAAATATGAAGTCTTTGGTAAGTTATCTTGCAAATGAATGAATATAGATAGGTATTGAAGTGTTTACGTACGACTTTGCATCATGTAAGACTTAGTAACTAAGTATACTTGATTTGTGATCTATCTTGCATGTTCCTATCCTATGAGTCACATATAAAACGTGTAGGAGGATGAGAATGAAGAGTTGGAATGTTACTTGTGATGTTTAGATAATATCTTGTCTTTATGGAGTGAGTTTTGGTCCCGTTAATCGCTAACTGTAAGTCGTAAAGTCACAAAACTTAAAACCGGGTATACTAAAAATATGAAACTTGTAAATATGTTAAAATATGTTAATATACTCCACATAAGCATATTAAATAAGTGATAAGTTCTATCGAGTTTCTTAAACGCTGCTAAAACTGGAAACGTGGGTCTAAAATGCGCAAATCGCATAAAACGCAGAACTGGAAAACGTAAAATTCCAAAACTTATGAAAATATCACGGAAGGTGAAAAACTTATATTTCTCTTGTTTCTAATGTTTTTGGAGATATCGGGATGCCTAAATGTCGTTTAAACCTAAACGTAAATTTTAGACGCGGTTTCGTGAAATTTGCAAAAATGACCCGATGAGTGTCAAATTCTTGGGTTATCACTAAAATAGGTTGACTTATGAGAATGTGAAATAAGAATTTCGGAAATGAATAGTAAAAGTGAATAGTAAAATTTTAAAATAACCTTTCAAAGTCGCAAACTAACTTCAAAAATGATGAATAGTAATTGATGAATAGTAAATTCCCGAGATGAATAGTAAATTCTCGAGATGAATAGTAAAAAATTTTAAAGTTGCAAAATGACCGGAAATTGCGAATTGTGACACCAGCTACTTGTAAACCAAAATTCAGCTACTCAAAAGCTATATTGAGCTCTTGAGAGGCTTGTCTAAAAACTGAAATGACCACTCAAACAGGTGCACAGGGCAATTTTTAGAAATCAGCACTACTTTAAGCTTAATTTCAACTGATTTATAAAATTCCTAAAAATATTCTAAAAATAGAATGATGTAGACCACCAACAAGAGATTAGAATTCTAAAATTTCACTTGGATTCGTCTTATGAGTATTTTAAAAAGGCACAAATGACAGCTCTCAGAAAATCATGGTGAGCATTTTGACTTTTAGACAGAAATAGAACTTTGACTTTTGTGAACTTTAATTCAATTAAACTGACTGTAAATGATGTATTAAGTTGAAATGACACTAGATTAAACTGTATTAACTATTTATAAATCTATATGCAAGAGATGATATGTTAACACTAACTAAGATTGAAATAAAAGTAGTTTAGAAATGAATTTGACTATGAGTGGATGCAGAAGCAAACTATGAGCTAAAATTAATCTAATTAACCTAGATAAGTCTTAAACAACTGAACTAAACCACTAAAGAAGCCTAAAAAATAGATTTATTGATCTGATCCAAACACACTATATTAGCCTGTTATGCAACAATTCTAACCAAAGCACAATTCTAAGCCAACTCAGTTCTCAATTCAGATTTAATATGCAAAAGTACCATTGATTGAATCAAATCTAACAACAATATCTCAATAAGCTAGCCTGATCTAAATTATGCAGATAAAAAATTGTGTAGATAATAATTCTTAAAACAGAAATGATTCTAGACTATAACAGAAATACTATCAAACAATGTTTAAGCTAAACTAACTAGATTCAACAATTTTAATCAATAACTACTACTACTACAATACAGATTTAAAGGCTGAGAAGGATTTGAACTCACAAGAGGTCCAACCACAATGGTTTGCAAATTAGATCAAAGAACCACTATCCTAAACCTATTACCAACCCAAATCAGAGCTAATTTCAACCCAAATCCATATCCATATCAGCAATTCACCCAATTAATTATGATTTCTGCTCGTTTTGACTAGTATTGACTGAGATGTATTATGAGTGTAGATTCTGAGTAATGAGTAGTTAAGCACTCAATAAGCTAAGGTGAGCGTATAAAAGCTTATAGAAACAAAAACTTAAGCTGAATACAGTTTTAAAATAGATTTGAGATATTTTTTTATTTTTCAAATAATTTTTCTAATTTTTTTTTTGATATTTCTTTGAAGAGCTTAATAAGCTGGAAATGTTTGAGAATAAGCTAAAGTACTTAATAGAAACACTTAATAGCTATTGAACTAATCAAAACAGTAATTAAGAGAGATTAAAATTTAAAGCTAAAGAGAACTTTTATTCATTAAAACTGAATACAACTTGAATTTGAAATACAAAAATTGACTAAAAACTTATAAAACAATAATAAGCAACTATTCTACTCAGAAAACTACTTGGATTACAACTGTGAATAAGGGGGTATTTATAGGAGAGGTCTTGAGCTTGGAAGGATCTGGAATTCCAAGTTTGTGCTTCTTTTGAGCTCCTTGCATCCGTCAATCATGTGCAAGGAATCACACGGATAGCTGACCTGGCATTCTGTGTCAGTGTGTGTGTCAGTGTAATGTACGAATTTTCCCTTAAGTCGCTCTAATTATGACTAATTGATTAAGGGGTATATTAGGGTTCTTCATTCTGGGTAAAGTGGGAATTGGGGGTAATTTAATTAGCGGGTAAAGAGTTTTTATTATTATTGTTTGACCAAGGGGCAAATGTTGACTGGTTGACCGGGTTAATAAGGGTTACGAGTTTGACCGGGTTTTAAATCTTGACCGGGTATGGATTGGGCAGACTTGGGCGTATAGTGGGCTTTAGTTATTTTTGGGCTAATGATGTAATAGAGTTGGATTTGGACTTATTATTTGATCCGGATACAACCATAAGGACTAATTGTGTAAATTCAAAAATTCCAAGGACTAATTTTGTAATGTATGAAGAGTAATCCAAGGGCCTTTCTTGACAACTCCAGATAATTCAAGGACCAATTTTTCCAATTTGAAACTTCAGGGGTAGTTTCTGCCAATTCCTAAAACTTGAGGGACTGATTATGCCACTTCTTTAAAGTTGAACAAATATTTCACAAATCATCCTTTCAACATCAAAGTCTTCACAACTGCTCACTTCTGACCTTCCGGCTCAGCTTTAGCACTCTTTCTCTCTCGTGCTCGGGTTTTTGTCTGATTTTGCTTTCTTTTGCGTGTTTTGTCATATCCGTACCTGCACATGCATAAACTCAAGAAACCAACAAATATTAGGAATAAACGGCTCTTTCTTGGTTATTTTGGGCCTGATTTGGTAAAGAAAAGGTATGTTTTTTAGCACATATCAAAATACCCCAGACTAGACGATTGTCGTGTCCCCACGCAATGCAATCAACTCACGCTTCTAAAACTAAAGATTTCAATCTCTTTCTACTAAACCTATGAAAAGTAGAAAAGATTCCACAAAAGAGATTAAGAAAGCTTTAACTCCAAAAATGCCCCGTTTACCTTTTAATTCACATATAGATATTACGTTTAAGCACTTATTCATTATGAGTGACGGTTTGTTGAACTTTCATGTCGATCAATAACTCCAACATTTTTCAAACGACATTTTAGGATCACGGAGTAGGAAACACAACACAGCGTGAAGTGACCATACAGATAGAATACATCGTCCCTGATTTTTCACAAGTCCCCAAACTAAGCATAAAATCAAAATCATTGTTAAATACGACTCTAGATGCTAACACTACCCATGGAAGTTACTTGTGTAATTACCTTTTTCTCCCATTTTCCTATTTTTCCTCTATTTATTTTATTTTTGTGAGAATTGAATTTCTTTAATTTCCACGTTTCGTTAACTTTTATTCCGATAAAGATATAAAGCTAAGTCGCTAATTAGTTGTCCATTTTCTCTCAAGAACCATTGTCTTAACAATGAGGTCCACATCAAGGAATTTTTATTCACTTATATTTTTGACTTTTCTATAATTTTTTTTCACTTATACTTTTACTTATATGAGCTATGAACTACGGAGCTTCACGGGGGAATTCCAAGACTTTACACGTTTCAGAATAAAGGATCCAAGGGCCGTTACGACGGAGAATTCCGAGAATATAGGCTTCATGAAACGAGGATCCCAGTGTGTTAAACCAAGACCTCACCCAATCCCAGCTAAAGGTCCAAGGGCCGGCGTAAGAGGGTAGCCAAGACCTAAACGCTTACTTTCGAAATAAGGATCCAAGGGTCCGCTCTCGAACCGAAGCTCATAACTTTATTTATTACTTATTACTTTATTTATTACGGATCCTTGATGTGTAACCAAGTTTTTAAACAAAGATTCTTTTAAGAAGATAAAGAACTAACTATCGCCAAAAACTCAACATCACTAGTTATTTATTCACAGATATGGGGTGAAACAATTTTGTTAGAACAAAAATCCATAAGTACCTTCAATGGGCTCTAAAGAGAACCAACTACTCCACGATTAGCATCTAAACTCATAACTAACTCTATCATTCCTCGATCTCCACAAATTTAAAATCCCAAATAATGAGATCTGCAGATGCTTAGCCGATAATTAAATTATATATGGTTAAGGGAACAAGCTAGGCTCAACACACCCGGTCAAGTCAGAATTCTATTCCTACTTTTACCAACGGAAAGTCAACAAGGTGTCAAAACATATATTAACTTAGCAAATGTTTCGTCAAATAATATCAAGTCTCGCATTTTTAAAGTCACTTATTAGAAAATAGCAAATTCTTGTTTAAGCTTCGCATATTTAAAATCATTTAGGGAAGCTTGAAAATTCTTGGTCTTGTGAGCTAAAATCGCATTTTATAGCCTCTTGTCTAAGTAATTACCAAAGGATTTTTCAAGAAAATGCTTATTTAAAGTAACTTCTAAAAGACTTGCGAAGACTTTTCAATCATAAAACTAGCAAAAGCTTACAAAAATTTTAAATTTTTCACTTTTTTGCATAATTTTTTTCATTTTCTAAGGAAAAACGGGGTTTCGAGAGAAACACGGCAGAGAATAAGCAAGTGCGGTCAAATAAGCAAGTCCTCAATGTTTAAAGGCAAGGGTATCAACGAAAATCTAAAAGCCGTTTATTAAGTATGCTTAAAGATAAACGTTAGTCGATAAGATTTTAGATATCGGATTTCCATAAGCAACGATCATGAAAATCGAGTGGAGAAAAGACAAACTTCGAGCACGAGAGTCTTCATATCGGGAAAATCCTAGACAAAACATCACAAACAACCAAACACGAGAAATCGAAGAGGCTAACCCCTTCACGTCACTTAATAGAAAATTGAAAAAAGATAGAGATAAGCATGGGGTGCCTCCCACGAAGCGCTACAGTTTTTTATCACCGAGTCGCTAGCTTGACTCGATCCCCGAATTCAATTGTCCTTAGGAAAATTTTGGAGATCCGGGACAACCATAGAAACGATGTCCCCTCCAAAATAATGCTTAACACGATGACCATTCACCTTGAAATTTGGGCCATCGGGCTGAGATAGCTCTAAAGTTCCATACGGGAAAACTTGAGCAACGGTGAATGGTCCAGACCAACGGTATTTGAGCTTGCCCGAGAATATCTTCAATCGAGAATTAAAAAGGAGAACTTGATCACCAACGTTGAATATTCGGTTTTTGATTTTAGCATCATGAATCCTCTTAGTCTTCTCTTTGTAAATTAAAGAATTCTCATAGGCATGATCCCTAAGTTCATTTAATTCATTCAATTGAACTTTCCGGTGATCACCCGCGGTCTTTAGGTCAAAGTTCACATGTTTCAAGGCCCAGAATGCCTTTTGCTCGAGCTCGATGGGCAAGTGACAAGCTTTTCCATATACCAAATTAAATGGGGTGCACCCGATAGGTGTCTTGTATGCGGTGTGGAAAGCCCATAATGCATCATCTAACTTATCGGCCCATGAAGCTCGGTTCTCTCCTACGGTTCTCTCTAAAATCCTTTTTAAACCACGATTGGAGACCTCAACTTGTCTGCTCGTTTGCGGGTGATATGGGGTAGAAAGACGGCGAGTAACCCCATATTTAGATATTACTTTTGCAAATTATTGATTACAAAAATGGGTACCGCGATCATTGATGATAGAACGAGGTGCTCCAAATCGGGAAAACAAGTTCTTCAAAAACTTAACAACCACTCGGGCGTCATTGGTGGGGGGCGCCTTCGCTTCAACCCATTTGGACAAGTAGTCGACGGCCACGAGGATATACTTATTACCCTTTGAAGATGGAAATGGCCCCATAAAATCGATGCCCTAAACGTCGAAAATCTCACAGACTTGAATTGCATTTTTTAGCATTTCATCCTTTTGCGAAATCTTTCCTTGACGTTGGCATGAATCACATGATTTAACTAAATCATGGGCATCTCGATATATGGTAGGTAAATAAAACCCGAAATCAAAACCTTTTTAGCGGTGTAGCTTGCACCATGATGGCCTCCGGTGGGTCCGTTATGGCAAGCATTAAGAATATCAAGGGCCTCTTGGCCATGAACACACCGCCGGATTAGTTGATCCGCAAAAATCTTAAACAAGTATAGAAATAATGCTTTACATCCTTAAAAACGTTTTCTTTTGTTGAGACGACATCCCTTTCACAATGAAATTCCCCGCATGGTAATTTGGAAAGTCGGCTGTTAGGTCACCATATTGTAACACAAGTATCAATATGATAGAAATATAGAAGAGAAGGGATCGGATGAACACTAAACACAATATACACGAGATAAATATGAAATGTTATGCGTGGGATATAATGAGAAGTGAACAATCAACTCCCAAATGGGTGTTATTACATTATTTATAGGGAAGGAACTAGGGCAATACACAAGTTTCCTTCGTTTCCTTATTGGGCTTGGGTTAAGGCTTATGGGCTTGCTACATAAGCCTTGCCATTAATACTAACATAAAAGCCTAATTAAGCAACCTATTACATGTTGATTACAAACACTTGAAATATAGTTTAGGAGTGATTCCAACAATCTCCCCCTAAGTGTTGATAATTAATGACTTAAGTAACCTTAAAACATTGTTGGTGCTGATGTAATAGTTTCTTTGACGTCTTCTGACATTCCTCTTTCTTGTGAGAAGAAGTGCCTTGATTCCAACAATCTTCCCAGTGTAGGGATCTTGTTTCTTTTGAAGTATTCTACTTTGACGTCTTTGATTTCTTTGTTCTTTGTGGTGGTTGTGATAGTATGTTGTTGTCAGCTACAAGTCAGCTTCGTTGTTCCAGCGTCTCCACGTCTTTCTCCAACATGCTCACACACTCATTTGACAATGAATTCTAGATGTGAAGTAGTTCTCGAGTCTTTATAACTTTGTAGATTCTTTGATTAGATAAAGAATCATTATGACTTTGTGTTGCCTTTGATTTTGAGAGAACTTCTTTTGTGATGTTGTTGGTATGAACATGTAAACAATCAGCACGATCTCTTCCTCCCGCGAGCATCCATCAGTAGCAGCATCTCCGGTACAGTCACGAACACCAATTGATCATTGTAATCTTTTCATAAAGAATTGATTAATACAATTGTTCTACTGATGAATGTCTTGATTCCATTCACCTTTCTCGGGTGAATCAGCCTTCCGAATCCCGTAAGGGACAGTTGGCATTACATTGAACAAGTTCAAGTAATGACCAACATATTCATGACTCTATTCTTGAAAGGAATCTCCTTAGCGGGATTTCTAGCACTTACAAGTTCGAGCTTCGAGAGTGTCAACAGCATAATGTGAAGACACATCTCTAATTCTGACAAAGGTTGTTCCTGAAACCGGATGCCCTCAAGAAGGCTAACACGATATACCGAAGTACATCTACGGTTCAGGTGAGTCGCTGAGGTACACCGAAGCATCACCCCACGACTGTAGACCGTTTGAGACAACACTAAGCGTAACCCACAAGGAGTTACCAAAGTGACATGCTGTCAGGGCTGTTTGATGTTGACCCTGACAGGAGTTTCCATTCAATCACTGAGGATCAAAGTTGGGAACCCCTCATAAATGTTCTCAACAGATTGCTAAGATCTGTGAAGGACTCTAGAATGTATCACTTGCGTCCTTATTTTTGAACGACAAGTGATGAAATGTCAAGTGTTCCTAAGAGATCTTTTGATGAATCTCGTGGCTCTAGACTCAATAGTGCGCTTTGGTTTTCCTGAGCAGAGACTAGGGAGAGGGTCTCCTTCTTCAATATCGGCAATCTCTAAGAGAAAGCTGATAGTTTACGTAGGGTTCCCTGTGAGAATGAAACAAGATTCTGTTGAGAGAAACTTGAGTGGCTAAGAAGGTTTAGTGAATGTGTCACTGGGTCCATGACGAATTTAATCTTCAATACCGGTGTCATCAAGTGAAAACCAGTAGCATGTGAATTGAACCCGGTGTCTGCCCTAAGTTGAATAATCTGGAGGGCTATTTCTTTTCACCCTTTTCTTTACTTTTCTTTTTAATTCTTCAACTCCTTTTTTCTCCGATTCTCATTTTCTTCTTTTTATAATTATACCTAAGGACTTCTAAATTATAACTATTGGTAGTGTCCTTGGGTAGATCCCTCCGGCTCTGGCGGATCATAGGACGGTTATTCCTAACCTTGATCACCTTATAACTCCATAACTAACCTATGTTGCCATAAAACCATTTTCATGAAAATCTCTCAAAGTGGTTATGAGTAAAAACATTTTGTACCACTGTGAGAGTTTTATATTGTTGCAGAAATACTCCCCCTCCACATGTGCTTAAGTATTTTGATAGAAATCTGCACGGTGAGAGAAGAGATCGCACTTTTGAATTCATCAACTCAAGATAGAAAATTCCCCGCGAGACACGGTTACATCACTGACTAGGTCAGCTTGAAGTTGTAAACACTCCTTGGTGAGGAGGTTTAACCCGTCAAGGTTCATATCTACCAAGAGTTTCTCGAATGGTACATTTTACTAGTTCAAGTCCTTTGCGAGACACGTTTACATCACTAGCGAACTAGCTTGAAATTATTACCTGTCCTGGACAAGTCTTTTCGAGTTACTAACATTTAAGAGCTCTTCAATTTATTAGTTAAGTCTTTAGCACGAAGATTCAATAGCAATCCACAACATATTTCTTATCACATAATTTTTCTCCCCCTCAAAAATGGCATATAAATGTTATTTTTGACGAAATTTTGATATCGAATATGCCCATTTCGAGTTTTGTGGGAATATTTCCACAAAGAACAATTTGTGAACAAAAATTTAAGCAAATACTCCCCCTCAACATGTGATGCTAACTTTTGAGGTTTTGAAAATCATAAGGGGAACTACTTGTTCTTCTGAGCAAAACTTTGAAAAGTGAAAGTTTTGATAAGTTTTACTCAAAAGTAAGAAGCTTTCGCTCCTTTTATATGATTGTAGCACTAATGCGTACCACAGGGTCCTTTCATTACAAGTACGGGTTGTACACTGTTGTTTGTGCACAAGCCATTGTCAATTATAGATCAACACATCCAAATATTAATGAAAGAAACAAATAAGGGAGTACCAGGAAGTCTGTCAATAACACCAGGAGTTCTTTCTGGACGTTGATAGCCTGTTAGAGATATGCTTTGACGTCCACCCATGAAACTCTCTAAAGTCCTCATCTGGTCACGACGAAACAACCTTTCATCAATCCTTGTAATGATCTTCTTCGCATCCCTCTTTTCCCTAGAATTCCACCTTTTCTTTGACCCTATGCCTTCATGAATCTCCTTTAAATGATAAGCTAACCCATCCCAAACCTTCTTTAAGGTGTGATCACAAAACGTGTGAAGCTCCTTGCACGGCATGAAGCAATTACGGTGTAGTTCACTGCGGTAAACTACCCCAAACATTGGTCTCTTAAGGATGGTATACTAAGGAAGCTTTGGTGGTGTGAGGTTAACATGTTTTTGATATGATTCCACGGCAAGTTGAAGGTCTTCAACACGTTCCTAGATGATGATGCTTCTTATGAATATTAGCAATGACTTGATGTACTGGAGCTATTTGTTGGTGGATAACTGTCGCATTCGACCTTGTACCTTAGCAAGATACATGTCTTCAATGTCATTGAGTGTCAATCTCAGAAAATCCGCTTCAGTAAAGTCATATTCCTGTTCGTCTTGGCGTTTGACTATGATTTTCTTCAGGAATGAGTAGTCCCACTTGGTAGACAGGCTAACATGCATTATGGCAACGATCCGTTGGTCACTTTACACCTCTTTCTTCGATTTGAGTACCTGGCAGCTTCTGTTGTAGATTCTTCTTTGTTCAGGCCAATAATGAATTCCATATAGTGCATCGAGGTCATACTTTACCACATTATCAACGAACATATGTGTGGCTTCTTCCTCGATGGCCACATTGTTGGAGAAGATTGCTGCCGGTAAAGGGAAGGTGAGTGAAGTAGCGTATTTCTTGCTTACATCGCTACCGTGCTGAAGAAATTCCAGGTCATTGTTGAAGAAGTATCGGTAGGGAATCTTCGGTTGATCAGGTCGGCCAATGGTGGGTAGTGGCTTTGTCCATTCGGTGTAGTATGGAGCCTTGTCAGGTCTGGTGAAGTCGATATTGGATTCACGGTTGAGCCAATCAATGTTGTTGGACATGGCTCGTGCAATGTTGTTGAGATGATATTCGACTTCAATTGCACTATCAGAGTTGTATTTTAGCAGTTGAAAAGCTTTGTTCTTGATGCTTCTTAACTCTGCTTTCGTCATCATCTTCACCTTAAACTTATCTTGAATTAACTTGGCATGCTCCAGAGTTTGACCATCTACCGGTTCTTGGCCTTCCGGTAATTGAGGGGTTGCATCAACAAGCTTTGAAAACCAGTCATATTCTTCAGTTTCATCTTCATATAGCCATGATACAACTGATGTTGACTGTTTCTTCTTTGGCTTGGAGGATGATGCTGGTTGCTTAGTTGATGTAGAAGAAGGAGGTTGTTGTTGGGGCTCAGGAATCTCTTCATCGTCACCACTAGTGTATTCAAAGTGATCACCAGTTTTATACGTTGGTGGTGGAGACGCGGAGTCCTGAGGTTTGTCTGTGCAGGAGGACGTTGAGGAGATTTTCTAGTGGTGGAGGTCCTTTGGGGTGGTGGAGGCATAGATGATGATTCGACATTTTTCTTCTTAAGTTTCGGCTCAGAATCCTTATCCGCATCATCATCGTCTCTTGGACGCTTAGCCTTTTAAGCTGACTCTTTGCATGAATTCTTGAGTTTATATTCCAGCAATGCCTCAAATAGTTTAGCTTCATCAGAAGTAAATGTTGCGAATCGTTGAGACATTTGTAAAACAAGCTTGGAAATCAATTCTGCATCGGAGACAACCGTAGGCTGGACTGGATTGATTTGCATTGCTACAGGAGTAGATGCCATTGTTTGCTTGACCAATCGCATGATATTAGGATAGAGTTGGCTGGCGAACATCTCTTTTGTCACTCCAGGGACGGTGTCAAGAAGAAACTTGTGAGTATATTCTCTGATCGTCTTGTCCATTTCCCCTTGGATATCTCTATTTAGAAACTGTTGAATCTGTTCCCTTTCTCCTGAAAACTTGTTTATCACAGTCTAAAGTAGATTGATTCTGTCAGCAAGCTGATTCAGTTTCTTGTTGACCACGTTTTTCTTCCTTACTTTCCTGACAGCTTTCAAAATCTTTGTCTTTGCACGTGATGCCCAAGTATCGGTCGGTTTCTTTACAGATCTAGATGCGGATCTGGTGGTAGCATCTTTGGATGGTGGTGGTGATGAATAAGATGATGAGTCAGACGAAGATGAGTCATGAGAAGGCTCTGGGTCATTTGGTGGCTCAGAAGTTTGTTCCGGGTTATGTGCAGGACTATCTAGAAGATAATCATCAGGTTCTTTTTCAGCTTTAGCCTGTTAACCAGCCTTTACCCTAGCCTCTTCTGCTGCTTTAGCTTGAGCTTCCTCTTCAGCTTTTTCTTTGGCAACTTCCTCAACATCTTTGTCTGTGACCATCTCCTCCTGTTCTTGTTCTTCTTCTTCCTCAAAGGTGAATGGGACTTCATAGGTTTGTTGTTGCTGTTCTATTGATTCCTTATCGGTGGCACCAGTTCGCTTATCGGGTTGATTAACTGCATCCCAAATTGGTATGGTAAGTGCGCCACCACTGGAACCTCCAAGGTCTCTAGTATGTTGAAGATTAAATTCCTTAGCAACATGCTGTAACCTGAGATTCTTCAGTGTTTTTCTATAGTCTTTATCCTCATCCTTTGGTTCTTCATCTGAACTCTCTTCTTCTTCCTGCTCTTCTACTGGAGTTTTACCCTTGTCAGTTTTAGGACTAAGAGGTTTTTCTACTGTTGTCGTATCATCTGTAGCAGTTTCCGAGTAGTGAACCTCTTCATCCGTGTCAGTATCCTCGGAGTCCTCGTCCTCTAATTTTGGTGCCGGTTGAGGATTAGGAATAGCACCCTTAGATGGAACTTTCCTTTTGAGGGTATGAGTTCTCTTTGGATACTTGCGGGTACTCCCAGTGCTTGCTGCACTTCCAGCACTACCCGATCTCCTGGTCTTCTTGACTGGTATAGCGGAAGACTTTTCATTAATGAAGCCAACTTTCCTGATGCTACTGCTTCTTGATAACGTGAGTACGATTGAAGATTCTTAATATCAGTAGTGAGAAGGCAGTCAGGAAAAACTGCACCTTGCTTCTTTGTTGTTGAGTCTTTGAATCTGACAACATTTAGAGTAGGCTCAAACAAAGTGGAGTGATGGTTGGGGTCATCAAGTCTCAAGGGAGTGTCCAGATTATTCCCGAGTATCCTTTGGATCAACAGCTTAGTATATCTGATGTAGGGGATCTTGGTGCCAGGGTTCTTGAGGTAAGACATCATGTCTTCCCAAATCAGACTTACGAAGTCAATATGCATCTTGTTAACCATGCCCCAGAATATCTGTAGTTCCATGAGCTTAGGATGCTCATAACCGCTATCTCTGCCAGATACAGACTTGGCGATCATGATGTATAAAGTTCTCCACGGCTGAGGGATGTTCTTTAATTCAACTGAAGAGTGTTTAGTAATGATCCCAACAGCTTCATCATAGCCAATATTGACCATGAATTGGAGAGTAGCCTCTTCCGATGGAGTGGCAACATATTCAGCGGGTTGGATAGCAGGGAGCAGAAGAATTGCTCTTAAGTCCGCAACAGTGATGGTGACTTGTTTGTTGTTAAGAGTCACCGTAACAGCTTCTTGACCATCAGCCTTCTTCATAGTGTGCCAGAACTGATGGATATAGATTTCTGATATTGTTGCAGAATTTGTGAGCATGTTGTTGTAGGGATGAGTCTTCAGAATATCAACAGCAATATGACATGAAGACTCAGAGCACGTGAATTTATCAAAGTCCACTTTGAGGTTATTCTTTCCAATCTTCATCTTGTAACCGGTAGGGAAAATATCTTCCATTGTGAGTACGTTTGGTGCGTTAACGTTTTCCATTGTGACGTCCATATTGTGATCTGAAAGATATTGAGCCAAAAGAACCAACATATCGAAAGACATTACGTTAGTCAAAAGTTGATTTTATTGTCCAGTCATTGAATGTGTTATGTTAATGAATGTTACAAGTCCAATGTCACTTGTTTGTCCAATAGTCCAAAGTAGTCGTGATAAGTTTCGTGAGTTTATTAATTCTGAATTTTAAAGTCCAAAATTTCACTCATTCACACAACATTATAACCATTATAGCTTATTAGTGACATTTTGGTTTTGTGACGTTATGAGTTATTTATTTACAAGTTTGTACGCGTAACAATTCATAAGAAAGGTTAAAATAAGGCTTAAGCATAGAAATTGCAAGCTTATGCGTAAAAAATTGTGACCATACGCGTAGTTATAAGCTTATGCGTAGGAACTCCTCTTACGCGTAAGAAATATTACGCGTAGGAAAAGAGCTCTTGGCATAAGGCTTATGCGTAAGCGTATGTGAGAGCTTATGCTTAAGGTTTACTCGTAAGAGTGAACCTTATGCGTAAGACTCAAGTTTACCCATATCCTTCATAGGATACGCGTAGTCCCCATGTAGAACCTTACGCGTAAGATTTCTCTTACGTGTAACCTTCTACTCGTAAGGTGATCCTTATGCGTAGAGTTCCAATTCTTAACCTTGATTCTGATTTTTCACGCGTAAAACTGAAATAAATTCATCATAACATTTTCATTAACACATTATTCAACCTCTTACAACCTCACATGGAATCACACATTTTAGAATGGTTACGCGTAGATTACACTTATGCGTAAACTAAAACCCTAAGGATTAAAACTTTACGACTAAAAAAATCTAGCCATAGGATTAAAACCAAATGATTTATGGAATGTCCTAGAAGCCTAATGAGACGTTTTCAACAAGCTATAACATCAAACACCTTATGAATCACAAATCCCCAATTCAACGAGACATAAACCCTAAAGCTTAATTTAGCCAAATTTAGTGTTTCTGGGTACGATTCAAGGTTGGTTTATGTTAAATAAACATGTAATAATCATCTCTCAAGCAACTAATTAACCAGAAACACTCACAATCAAAAACATCCAAAACCACGCATAAACCCTAAATTTTGAAAATGAATAAATGAAGTTTCTGTGTTGATGTTAATGTTGGAAATAGTTTTAGAATTGATATTAGCAACGTTTAAACACACTATTTCACAACAAACACCCAAACATGATTACATGTTCATACGCATACGCTTAAAACATAGAATCACACCTAGAGTTAAATCTAACCGTTGGTTTTTCATACAAATCAAAACCTATGTTTAGAATTACACCAAGAATCATTAACCACTTACATATTCGAAGTTTGAAACATGGATTAGTGGTTTGAATTATAGGCGTAGGATGATGGTGGTTGTGGTATTAAATGTTAGAAATAAATGATAAGTGTTTTTAGGTGGAAGAGTTTTGTATAAATTAAATTTAAGCTTTTGACAACTTTGGCCCCTCCACCTTAACCATTTTCATCCAATGCCCATAACTTCCATTTTGGTTAAGTACAAAGTGTAAGATTGGAAAGAAACTTGATGACACTCCCCCTCGACTTTAAAAATAGTTAAATTTTACAATATGGGTCGGAGGAGTGTCAAGAAGCAAGAAACGTAACCACCAGTTTCAAAGATACAATCAGTTCTGGGTAACATGCAACTACAAGGTTTTATGAAACACAAAATATTTACTTTCTCCCCCTCAATACTTGTTCAAGTAAATTGTGAAAAATTTGATAGAACAAAGTGTTGACGGAATATTTGTACTTGCAATGTTTGAAAGAAATTAGATAGAAGAATATTTTTGTATTTTATCAGATTTTATATTTTTCTATTTTTGTTTTTTTAAAATGTATATACAAAAGAGGTTTTGGTGTTTAACAAGTTTTAAGATTATTTTAAAAGTTCGTCCAGTTCCTCTGGAGTCAAACACCTCATACCAATCCGGTGGACCAACTCAATAAACCTAGCAGAAGCTAAGGCTTTGGTGCGAAGGTCTGCCAGTTGATATTCGGTACCCGCAAAGTATAATTCAACGGTACCTTTTTCCACATGCTCCTTGATAAAATGATATCGAAGATCGATGTGCTTAGACTTCGAATGTTGAACAGAGTTGCACGAGATCGCAATAGCACTTCGATTGTAGCAGTACATTAGGATTTTGTCAAATACGTAACCATAATCCTTGACTAGTGTTCTCTTCCAAATGACTTGAACAAACACGCCGACATAGCTACATATTCTGCTTCGGTTGAGGACAGCGATGTACAATCCTGTTTCTTCGATTGCCATGACACTAGTTTATCACCAAGAAATTGTAGAGTTCCTGATGTAATTTTCCGAGAATCTAAGGAACCTGCGTGATCAACGTCTGAAAAAGATATTAGTTCAAAACCAGAATCCTTTGGATACCAGATTCCCAAATTAATGGTTCCCTTGATGTATCGGAGGATTCTTTTAGCCTCAGAGAGGTGAGTTTCAGTTGGTCGCGACTGATAAAAAGAGCAAAGATATACAACAAAGACAATGTCAGGTCTACTGGCTGTTAGATACATGAGAGACCCAATGATACTTCAGTATTTGGTAGGGTCAACCAATTTCCCAAGCAAATCAGTGTCCAGTTTCTTGGTATGTGCCATTGGTGCGGCATAGGTATCACAGTTTTGCATTCCATGTTTATTTAAAATTTCAAGAGCATATTTGGACTGACTCAAGAAAATACCACGGGGTGATTGATGAACTTGCAGTCCTAGAAAGAACGTAAGTTTACCCATCATCGACATTTCAAAATGTTTTTTCATAAGTTTTGAAAAAGCATTTGAGTACTTTAGATGTGTTGACCCAAAAATGATGTCATCCACATAAGTTTGAACGATTAAAATGTGTTCCCCGCGATATTGTATTTAATAATGTTGGGTTGACCGATCCTTTGATGAAATTATGAGAGATGAGAAAGGATGACAACTTATCATACCACGCTCGAGGGCTTATTTGAGACCGTAGAGAGCCTTGTTCAGTTTGTAGACGTAATTAGAGAACTCTGGATCAACAAATACTTCTGGCTGACTGACATAGACCGTTTCTTTTAGTTTACCATTCAGAAAAGCAGTTTTGACGTCCATCTGAAAGACCGTTATGTTCATGTGAGCCGCGAATGCCAGAAAAATTCAAACAGCCTCAAGTCTAGCAACCGGTGCGAATGATTCCGCGTAGTCAATCCCATCTTCATGTCTATAACCCTTAGCCACCAGACGTGACTTATTTCTTATAACCTACCTTCAGCATCTAATTTGTTTTTCCAAATCCATTTCAGACCAATAACATAGACCCCAATTGGTTTTTCAACCAATTCCCATACTTCATGATGTTTAAACTGATTAAGTTATTCTTGCATGTATTCAATCCAATTGTCATATGTCATGTTCACCGTCAGTCTGAAGGCGTTGTCTAGTTACGACTGGTTGATTCGGGTTTCCAATAATGTTCACAAGAGGATGGTCTTTAGTCCAACGATGTGTAGAAGGTTGATGTTGATATACATTCTGTAGATTAGGAGGATTCAAATGACTTTTAGATGATTCTGCAACATCAGAAGTGGCCGTTTCATTTGTAAAAGGGTTGAAGAATGCATTTGGATCATAATCTGCAGGTTGTGGTACTTCATGGTTCAAAAGATCATCAGCTGGTTCAGCGTCATTGGATGCGGTGTTGTTGTAGAATCAATTGGAGATGCTTCTTCAACAGTTATTGTTATTTCAGGTGTATCAGGTATTGGATTATTATCAGGTTGAGCAGCGGAAACATTTGAAACATCTGGAGCACGTTGATCAATATCATCACTAAACAGAGGAGAAAATAGCTGTTCCATTTGTTGACGAATAAGATGGAGGCTTGGTTCAACTGATGATGGGGTTTGGGGGAAGTTTAGACGGTTATGACCGGGTTCCAAGCTGTTTAGCTCAGAAGCCATTTCAGTAAGCTCATCAAAATTTGCATGAATCGTTTCCATAATCTCCCTTGTAGGACGATTCCAGATCCAGTAACCCTTAGAGTTTTCACAGTATCCAACAAAGACTCCAATGTCAGCTTTGGCTTTGAGCTTTCCAAAGTCATCACGATCATTATTTGGGTAACAAAGGGATCCAAATACATGAAAGTGTTTGAGGTTCGGTTTACGGTTGTGGATAAGCTCATAAGGTGTTTTGTTGTGGCGTTTGGTAATCATTGAACGGTTCTGAGTATAGCATGCAGTTGACACGGCTTCAGCCCACAAGTAATCTGGAAGTTTTGCATTTATCAACATTGTTCTTGCTGCTTCCACTAACGTACAGTTTCATCTTTCAACAACTCATTTTTGTTCTGGTGTTCGTGCAATAGATGTTTGATGCTTAATTCCCACTTTCTCATAATATGCACATAAAGTTTGATTCACAAATTTAGTCCCTTTGTCTGTTCTGATTTGTCTGACTGTGTTCCGGAGCTGAACTTGAATTTTCATGAGAAAGGTGATGATCATCTGTGGATCTTGATCTTTAGTTCGAAGAAAATAAACCCAAGTCCATCTTGAGTAGTCATCCACAATTACCAAGATGTAGCTTTTCCCGTTAATCGTCTGCACACGCATTGGGCCACACAAATCCATGTGAAGAAGATGAAGCACATGTTGTGAGCTGTGTTCCACCTTTGAAGGAAAGTGAGCACGAGTGCTTTTCCCTTGTTCACAAGCTGAGCATAGGCGATCTTTAGAATACTGAAATCTTAGGAGACCTTCAACAAGTTTGTATCGTGCAAATATTGGTTATCGTTTGAAAGTTTAAGTGTGAAAGTCGACAGTTCCATAGCCAAGATTTTGTAGATGTTGCCTTTGAAAGTAGACAGATAGGAGATGAAGCAATCATGTCTTGCACTGAGATTGTATAAAGACTTGATGTGCGAGTACCAGAAATAAGATCGTTTCCTTGTAGATCACGAATGAAACAAGTTTTCTCCCGAAAAGTAACTTCCAAATCACCATCACAAAATTGACCAACTATGAAGAGATTGTGACCGAGACCTTCCACATAATAAACCCTGCTAATTTTGATGTTACCATTGATGTAATCTCTGTAGCCCATGATAGCTGCGAAGTGATCATTCCCGAACCTGACAGTGCCAATGAACTTTGAAACAAAGTTTGAAAACAGTTTGAGATTGCCTGTCATGTGTCGGGAACATCCCCTATCAACAATCCAGAGGATGATATGTATCACCTGCATTACACACAGACGACACAAATGGAATAGAAGTAGATGTGGAACCCGAAGAGTTAGAGGGTTCCGATGCAGTTATAGTTGAAACACACATGTTTATGATTTTAGGAATCCATTTAAAGCCAAGTGTATTATGTAACTATTTCTGCCATCTCCAACTAGTCTTAGCTTTTGTCTTAGTAAATGCACTAGGTGATAAATTCTTTCTAGGAAGTGAAAGGGGTGCTATGGGTACATCAATGATCGTAGCCGGAACACTAGAGGGTGGTTTACCTAGCACAGACTTAGAAGCACTAGCTGAGAAGTTCTTTCTAGGAGGTGAAAGAGGTTTTCCGTTTTCTATTATTCCGCTTACGAGATACGATAGCATTAGCAACACATTTATCATGACAACCAGAAAACATGCTTTTACGACAACCAACACAAGAAGCTTCAAACATAACATTTAAAGTACTTAAAGATTCCGCATTCGTTACATCACTTTTTCCATTACATTTGTCAGACGCAATATCTAAAGTGGGAGTAACATGAGTTTTATTCAAATTCCTAAGGTGTTCTTCTACTTCAGAGGTCGTTATTGTTCTTTTCTTACGTCGCAACTTCCTATTCTTCCTTGTGGTGCTCTTAAGATGTGAAGTGCTAACGTTGGGAAAAGAGGCAACTATTCGTGTTTCAGTAGAGGAAAGCACATTAGTTTCTTGTGATGTGTCATTAGGCAGTCTAAGAATTCCTGGTGCAGTTACGTTTGTGTTACTAGGTCTATCTTTCTTATGTTTTACCAACTCTGCTTTTAGATCATGGATAGTGTGTAACAAATCTTGATTTTCAGAACGAGTGTTTCCATTTTGTCGTAAAACATCTTTGGTATATGCAAGATGATCATCAAGATCTTTTGACGCTTGAGCACGAGTCTTTTTAAGTAAATCAAATGTGACACCTTATTCCGTTTTTACTTTTGAAATTTCTTGTTAATATTTTGAAATTTGACACTTTAAAGACACGTTTTCATCATCCAGTTGCTCAAGTTTTGGATTAAGAGTTTTTGTATGCAACTGGTTGATTTGTTTTGTAAGGAGAGTTATCGATTTTGACAATCTTTTTGACACCATTGAAGATGACGTTTTGCATTTGAAAGCTCGTTTAACAAACGCTCATTTTCAACTTTTAAATACTTGATTAGTGACACATTATCGGTATTCTCAACATTATCAACAGAATTAGCAGAATCAATAGCGATATAATCAAAATGCATATGAAACAAAATGTAATAACGCAACATTAATGGTATCAGCACAGATTACATATTCCAAGAGTCGATCAACAACTTTTCTTAACATTTTCTTTTTACATTTTGTATTTGAAATCGATGTTTCTGTTTTCTCAAAAACTGTTTTCATAAGTCCAAGCTCCTTGTGAAAATCCCTTTCCCAATATATTGCACACATTTTCAAATTTCGGACATGAGGTAAAATTCTTTTCTGTAAAATATCTATTTGTTCTCGCGCATGAGGCGATTAAAAATGTTCAACTTTTATTTTAGAATTGATTTCAATTTCACGTTCCAAAAGTTTGATGTCCGATATGAATGTTTCAAAATATTTAAGAATTTGACAACGTTCGGGTAATGTTTTTACTTCACTGAGTGAAGGTAAAGGACCATTAATTTGTGTAGTATTGGGTTGGGGACCAGCATTAGAAGACTCAGAAATAGGCATGAAAACCCAATGTGTGTTAGAATTATCCTGTTGTGCGAAGAAAGTTATGGCTTTTGAATAGTTAAATGGTTAGTTATAAACAACATTTTCTAATTTTGACTGATTCTCGTCTTCTGCATCTAATTCTTCCATACGATTATATTCAACAACACTCATAATGGAATCATCAATTCTGTGTTCTCCACTATAAACTTGAGGATTTGGTTTGAATGCTCTAAGTGAAAACTTAGGTTTGTAATTAGCAAGATTCGATCCATATCCATTTGGATTTGGTTTAAAAGTAAACTTTTGAATAGTTGTGATTGACTCACCATGTTTATAAACAACATTTTGAAACTCTTTGATTTTTTTTTGTAAGTCGATAATTTCTTCAAGATAGTCATATGTTCGTTTCTTTGAATGCTTTTTGTACTCACAGAACTGTTTTTGACAAGTTAACAAATCAGACTTGGCTTTTTTAGTATCCGAAGTGATAGCGTTAAGTTGTTGTTTATGATCATATTTCAGTTGTTCTATTTGAGACAACAAAGCATTCTTGGATGCAACTAGATCACATATATATTTTTCCAAAGATTTTTCATTTTGGTATGATTTAGCAAATGCGACTTCAAAACCTTTTTCACGTTTCTCTTTTGTTTGAAAAATGTTGAGTTGAAACTTTAAGCATTTATTATCCTTAGTCAACAATGCAATTTTATCTTGTAATTTCTTATTGATGTCTTTGCACATTTCCATTCGAGATTCTTGGGTCTGAATTAAGGTCATGAACTATCTAGATTAGACATAGGTTCAGCTTGTTCAACGTGAGTCGTAACACAATCATTATTTAGATCCTCAAATATAACTACAGAGTCAACTTGATTATCAACATTACCCATAAGGTCATTTTGATCATCAAATATAACTACAGGATCTATTTGATTATCATCGGAATGAGATGTAGACGGCTCATGTTGAACACTCTAATCCTCGTCGGATGCAGATGTTGGAGGAGATACCAGATCAGTAATGAATATAGTTTGATCTGGTACCTGAGACAAGTCGTCAGTGTCATACACTGGGCCTGTGTCACTCACGTGGAGTTCTTGCATGTTTTCCATTAACATCACTGTTGCATTAGCCTGCAAGTCCTCCATGTCATCATCAGAATCTGCATTTTCCATAAAGCTCTATTCCTTGTTGGTAAGAGTTCCACCAGCTTCATCCTTGAGAGCCAAGAGTAAAGCCTCTTTGTGATAAGCGCTGCATCTTGTCCTCGGCTTTGGGCATGCATTAGCCAGATGACCCTTCTTATTATAGTTATAAAAACAAAGACCATTAACCCCAGTCTGAGCATTTCTCTGATCAACCACTTGAGCTTGTTTTTGTGGAGCACCCGTGTTACTCCTTCCATTAGCATTAAAACCTTTACCACTACCCATCTGACGAACATTACCACGATTCTAAAATTCAACGCGTCCATAGTTAACAACTACTTGATTCCTTGTGTTTGATGAGGTACGAATGCGATTGCTGGATTTGTTGGAATATCGGCCGAAGGCTCTAGCAATCATGACAAACCCTTGTTGTAATGCATCGAAAGCTTCTGCATCCTCATTAGATTCACTGTAAAGTGCTTGATCATTGTTGTTGGTGTATGGAACCAATTGAGTTTCTTGAGATTGTTGCTGTGATGGATCATATGGTGTAATTGTAGCAGTTGGTTTGGAGGATTTGTGAAGACAGTTTGCATAGTAGGGAATTGAGGATAACACGTTTGAGCCCACAAAGCTAGAGTTTGATTATCCGGAAGTGAAGGCGAAGCAGGGACTTCACGGATAATCCTTTCTTTGTCAACTTCCTTTTGGTGGGGCTTCAAATAGTCATACAACAATCTGTATGTAGCATGATGAAGATTCTTCGCTTGACGGATGAAAATGACATACTTTTCCTAATCAGGACCAAGACTACTAAGGAACTTAGTGTTGACTGCAATTCTTGGCATAATGATGTTATGTTTTTCCAAGTCATTGATGATGTCTGAGAATCGATGATGATATGACTTTAATGTCTCCCCTAGTTCAATCATGAAGTGTTCATATGCTAAGTAGATTTGGATTCCATGTCTTCTTGATTGAGTTATGTGCCTTCCATTAAAAGATGAATATGCTCCCACATTGCTTTAGCAGTCTTCTGAGCATCAACACTACGAAGTATCAGATTGGGTAATCCCAAAAGGATATATTGCATTGTAAGTTCATTGGCTTCCATGTGTAGAAGTTGATCAGTAGAGAGTTCATTAAGACCGACAACGTTGGTGATATCATCTCTTGGTAGATTAGCATTTGGATCTCCGGGTACAGTGATAGTAGGCATCTGAAATGGACCTTCAAGGATGACCTTCTTCAAGAACTTTCCATGTGGGTTCTTGAGATCACAAAACCTAAAGAACCTTATCACCCATTGATCGTAGTTTCCGGGAGTGAGCATTGGAGGTCTATCAAGTGAGCCAGCCTCATGAATGGATTGTTGGCTACTTAAAGCTTCACACATCTTTTCAAACCAAGACGGTTCCTTCATAGCATATTTGGATGGATGCTGATTCTGAAAGGTTGTGTAAGGTTGTACTTGAAGACTGGGGGTGGTTGAATCATTTGTGGTTGAATTGCTCCTTGAAGAAATTGTTGTTGTTGTTGATAGAGTTGTTGTTGTTGAGGATACACATGAGAAAAGTAGCTAGAGTATGGTGGTTGAGACATCTTGAAACTTGTGTTGATGATGGATCTTTGTAGTCGAATGAAACTTTGTTGATGAAGTAACCTTATGCGTAGAAACCAGCTTAGGCGTAGAAAGCACCTTATGCATAGAACACCACCTTACGCATAACAATAGAGCTTACGCGTAGGAATAGCTTACACGTAGACTTGAGAAATACTTAGCTTAGGCGTAAACCAAAGGCTTAGGAGTAGAATGCTTATGCGTAAGATTGGCTTATGCGTAAGACATGCTTAGGCGTAAGAAAATGCTTAGGCAAAAATAATTCAACGCGTAAGATTTAGCTTATGCGTAAAACTAGGGTTTTGTCCAAAAATCCTTTACACTTATACCAGTGTAAAAGATATCCAAAGTCGAAGTGATTTCAGGCTTATCCAAGCAAGAAAACACTGAGTAAACCAATAACATTTAAGATCAAATGATGAAGAGCTTACGCGTAGACTTTGAATGCTTATGAGTAAAACTAGGGTTTTACTATGCGTAGGAAGTACCAAATGTAACCAAAACTGATTTTTAAGCACAAAAACATTTAGAAACCTGATTTTTAGGATGAAGTAGCTTCAAAATCACCAAAATAACACAAAAGTATGAAACTTGATGACCCAAAATACCTTTTCACCTTACACGTAGAAAATACCACACGTCTAAAAACAAGCTCAAAAACAATGCTACACACGTAAAGTTTCAAACTTGATGCAAAAAACATAAACTTTAAAACTAAATAAACCTTAAAGTACAAGAATCTTGAGTTTTAAAGTGTAAAAATTTGAGCTTTTAAGCGTATGAAAGTTGATATACGAGAAACCCACATGTATAGTTTTAAAAACTTCAAAAACAAGAGTTTTTCATCCAACTAGATGGCGAATGATACCACTGTTAGGTCACCATATTGTAACACAAGCATCAATATGTCAGAAATATAGAAGAGAAGGGATCGGATGAACACTAAACACAATATACACGAGATGAATATGAAATGTTATGCGTGGGATATAATGAGAAGTGAACAACCAACTCCCAAACGGTAGTTTACAACATTATTTATAGGGAAGGAACTACGGAAATACACAAGTTCCCTTGCTTTCCTTATTGGGCTTGGGTCAAGGCTTATGGGATTTCTACATAAGCCTTGCCATTAATACTAACATAAAAGCCTAATTAAGTAACCTATTACATATTGATTACAAACACTTGAAATATAGTTTAGGAGTGATTCCAACATCGGCAAACGATGAGGTATTAGGGTCTTTCTTAGCAATCATCCCAAGTGTCTCGAGAGGAAATGTTTCCGTGATCTCCTTTTTCTCGAGCACACTTTGATGGGGATTCTCTAATCTAGAAAGGTGATCGGCAGGAAGGTTCTCCGCTCCTTTTTTTTGTCAAGAATGGTAACATCAAACTCTTGAAGGAGGAGAACACACCGAAGTAATCGGGGCTTAGCATCTTGCTTTGCCAAGAGATACTTGAGGGCAGCATGGTTGGTATACACTATGGTCTTCGATAAGACAAGGTAGGGTCTAAATTTCTCGAAAGCATAAACGACGGCCAATAATTCCTTTTCTGTAGTGGTGTAATTGTGTTGGGCCTCAGATAATGTCTTACTTGCATAGTGTATGGGTTGAAAATGTTTTGATTTACGTTGCCCCAACACTGCCCCAATTACGTAATCACTTGCATCACACATAAGCTCAAAGGGCAAATCCCAGTCGGGGGCAACTAAGATCGAAGTCTCGGTTAATTTCTTTTTGAGAAAATTAAAGGCTTCAACGCATTCATCGGTGATGATAAACGGAGCATCCTTTTCAACGAGATGGGTCAGAGGGCAGGCTATCTTAGAGAAATCTTGAATGAAACGGTGATAGAAACCGGCATGACCCAAAAAACTCTATATACCTTTGACGGTGGTGGGATGAGGGAGTTTAGCTATAACGTCAACTTTAGCTCAGTTGACCAAAATCCCATACTTCGATATCTTATGGCCGAGGAGAATGCCCTCATGAACCATGAAGTGGCACTTCTCCCAATTCAAGACCAAGTTAGTGTCTTCATACCGTTTAAGCATGTGGTCCAGATGAGAGAGGCAAGAAGTAAAAGAATCTCCATAAACCGAGAAATCATCCATAAAAACCTGCATTGTCTTCTCGATCATGTCATGGAAAATAGCCATCATGCACCTTTGGAACGTTCCGGGAGCATTGCATAAGCCAAATGGCATTCGTCGGTAAGCAAACGTTCCATAAGGGCTAGTGAAAGTCATTTTCTCTTGATCTTGCGGGTCGATCAGAATTTGGAAGTAACCGGAGAAACCATCGAGAAAGCAATAGAACTCATTCCCCGCTAAACGTTCGAGCATTTGATCCATAAAATGTAGCGGGAAATGGTCTTTCCTTGTAGCATCATTCAATTTCCGATAATAAATACACACCCTTCATCCGGTGACGAGGCATGTGGAAATCAACTCGTTATCTTCATTCGTTACCACGGTCATTCCACCTTTCTTCGGGACACAATGGATAGGGCTAACCCATGAGCTATCTGCGATCGGGTAGATAACTCCGGCGTCAAGGAGTTTTAGAACTTCCTTTTTAGTGACATCATGGATTTTCGGGTTAACCCTTCTTTGTTGTTGTATGACGGGTTTATAATCATCTTCCATTAAAACTTTGTGAGTACAGAAACGTGGGTTTACGCCTTTAATGTCAGAAATCTGCTAAGCAATGGCATTCTTATGATTTCGAAGGACGGCCAAAAGTTTGGTTTTCTCCTCGTCTTTCAATTTTTTAGCAATGATGACGGGAAGCTTGTTCGATTCTTCAAGAAAAGCATTTTTAAGATGAGGAGGTAAATCCTTGAGCTCGGGCTCCGGAGGATTTTCATTAGACGTTTGTACTTCTTTGATTTCTTCAATCGTAATCTCTTTCGGAGGGAGTGACGGTGATGGATCTTCATTTAACAATTGTTCAAGATAAAGGATATCTCCCTATGAATCATAAACACCATCATTAATTCCCGGTGGAATAGATCCATCAATAGCAAGAAACTCATCGATCTCTTCCAAAAAGAAGTCACCTCCCTCAAACGGAGTAAGAGAGGGGGAAGAGTCACCAATTATCGGTTCAGAAAGTGGTTCATAATTTAGAGAAAAAGGTGAATCAGAGGAAGTAGAAGGGGAGGAATTTCCAACTTTCGAGTTGTTAGCAAAACCGAGAACTTCTTGAGCGTACTCCTCATAAGAAACATCAATAACGTCGATTCGATTGATGGAAGCATCGTCGAAATTTGAGGAGTACCTCGACGTTTGGTTAATGTTGAACGTTACGGCTTCTTTGTTTACTCTTAATGTAATCTCTCCTTCGAACACATCAATTAAGGCACGATCGGTCCTCAAGAAACACTTCCCGAGAATGAGGGGTACTCGAGGGTTGGCATCAAAATCCACTACAACAAAATCCACTGGAAAATGGAACTGCCCAACTTTGACAAAGACATCCTCGGCTACACCGATTGGGTGAGTCGTAGAACGATCAGCTAGCTCGAGAGTCGTACACGTTGGGGAAAGTGGGGGTAATGAAAGCTTTTCATAAATTGATTTCGGCCAAGATCGACCAAAGCGGAGCATTGAACAATTCCTTGAAAATCACATGGAATGGGGAACTTTCCGGGGTCACCTAACTTTTCAGGAAGTTGAACGCCGAGCAATTCTCATTCAAAGACGTTTTAGCAAGCTCATACAATTTTTCCTTGTTCGTAAGCAATCCCTTAATCGTAGAAGCAAGCTTGGGCATCAAGAGAAGGGCATCCGCAAAACTGATCTCCATATTAAAGTCTTTGAAGATTTGGAAGAACGTTTCCAATTAGTGGTTAGAATTTTCTCGAAGAGTTTGATCTTTTAGACGAGACGGATATGGGAGTGTCGATTAGTCTTTTCAGCACTAACAGGAACATCTTCAGGCTCAGAATCTTGGACAACCCAAATTAGAGCTAATTTCAACCCAAATCCATATCCATATCAACAATTCACCCAATTAATTATGATTTCTGCTCCTTTTGACTATTATTGATTGAGATGTATTATGAGTGTAGATTCTGAGTAGTGAGTAGTTAAGCACTCAATAAGGTAAGGTGATCTTATAAAAGCTTATAGAAACAAAAACTTAAGCTGAATACAGTTTTAAAATAGATTTGAGACATTTTTTTATTTTTCAAATAATTTTTCTAATTTTTTTTCTTTTTGATTTTTGTTTGAAGTGCTTAATAAGCTGGAAATGTTTGAGAATAAGCTAAAGTACTTAATAGAAACACTTAATAAGCTATTGAACTAATCAAAACAGTATTTAAAAGAGATTAAAATTTAAAGCTAAAAAGAACTTTTATTCATTAAAACTGATTACAACTTGAATTTGAAATACAAAAATTGACTAAAAACTTATAAAATAGTAATAAGCAACTAATTTTACTCAGAAAGCTACTTGGATTACAACTGTGAATAAGGGGGTATTTATAGGAGAGGTCTTGAGCTTGGAAGGATCTGGAATTCCAAGTTTGTGCTTCTTTTGAGCTCCTTGAATCTGTCAGATTATATCCCATCATCCTTCTTTCAATCTAAGCCTTTAGATCAATATCACCACGTCCCATCAACCAATCATGTGCAAGGAATCACACGGATAGCTGACCTGGCATTCCGTGTCAGTGTGTGTGTCAGTGTAATGTATGAATTTGCCCTCAAGTCGCTCTAATTATGACTAATTGATGAAGGGGTATATTAGGGTTCTTCGTTCTGGGTAAAGTGGGAATTGGGGGTAATTTAATTGGCGGGTAAAGAGTTTTTATTATTATTGTTTGACCAAGGGGTAGACGTTGACTGGTTGACCGTGTAGGATCGTGAATATTATGTTTTTTGATGATTCGGGTGGTCTAGGACAATGATTAAACAAGAAAGCCATTAGAGAGATGAAGAGAGTTGAGAGGAGGTTCCTTGAAAGAGAGTTGCTTTACGAAAGAAAGGTTTGATTCAAAGAAGCCACACCCCTTCCATGGATGGAAGGGGTATTTATACTTACAAAATACACGACCTCCTATCGGCCTGTGGATCAGGTATACAGTGGGTAAAGACCCGTCCTTCCTCCACGGTGTTGCTCTAAACTAAACTACGCTACAAACTAACTAATAAACTGCTAAATAACATAAATAACGACAAGTCTACGAGCTAACTTATGCTAGATAATATTTAGGGTGACCGACTCTTCACTACGGAGTTTTCTAATTCCTAACAATCTCCCCCTAAGGGAGGTCACCCCATGTTTTACATTCCGAATCCTAGCATTCTATTCTTGACTTTGTTCTTGAGCTCGTAGACTTCAATTCTTCAATTCTGCAATCTTTGTGCTTTTGTAGTGCAACTTCAAAGTCCGTGTAGTTTTGTACTTTTAGTGGAGGCCTTTAACTGATCCACATCTTTGATGATCTTCGAGCTTTCATTGAGATCATCAACCACAACAAATCTCTCTGAATCATCCATAGTTGTGTTGCCTTCATGTGATGTTGTGACTTTTGGACCGACATGCTCACACTTTTGGATCATGACATCTTTTTATCAGAGTAGCGGAAGCTTTTACTGGTTCAAGATATTTGCAGCAGCGCAGCAGGAACATAGTATAAGAAATATCTGAGCCAGGTTCTGTTGATATGCACAAGTCATGATTTCTTCAATTAAGTGTGGATGCTGTGAGCATGCGGCTTTGGATTGACTCCTCAATTCTGATCATCTGCAACCATCCAAGTGTACATGCAAACAACAGTTAGCAATAAAACACACGAAAGTGTCTTTGACCACTTTCGTCGAATTGAGGTACACGGCCCATAGTTCCCCGTTGATCAATACAAGTACTGCCTGTGATCAGGTATGATTCCTAAGAATCTCCTTGACAGGGTTTCACAGCTGCTCTAGCTGTTCTCAAACCGGAACGTCTCAAAGAAGACAACACGGAGTGAGTGAACCAGCGAATTGAGATTCACTGATTGATGAAAAATGATTTGAAAAGCAGTCGTGTATTGCTTAAGATAGAAAGTGTTTTGCAATACAACGAAGGTTTTATGGAAAATCAATTATCAATCATAAATACCCTTTAATTTTGAAACATTAATACACAGTCGATGTGCTATAGAAAAGAACTTTTAAGCACAATGACCGGTTTTTCAAGGTATTCGTCAATCCTTTTCCTGGACCAAGGTTGATTCAGGATTGAATCGCCCCATTGTTTCTATCCAGTTGTCACAACCTTGATCTTACGAGAAGATTTCACAACCCACCAATAACTTGCTTGATGTTGGCTCTAGAAGGATTTCCATCTTCATCGTGAATATTTTCATATCACTCGGATGTTCTGACAATACCACAAGGATAATGTGTAGGACTCTTAATATATTCTTACTTTCCACATTGTGTGAAACAGCAAGTCTTTCTTAATTTTGTGTCCTAATGAGATATTGTGGATGATCTCTTGGCTCTAGACTCAATTGTGCACATTTTGGTTCCTATGCTAGAGACTAGGGAGAGGGTCTCCTTCTTCAATATTAACAATCTCTAAGTGAAAGTCGATAGATTATGTCGGTTCCCTGTGAGAATGAAACAAGCCCGTTTAAGAGGAACTTGAGTAACTTGGGAAGTTTAGTGTAGTGCATCACTGGGTCCATGATGTCTTGTCTTCAATACCAGTGTTACCTTAGTAACCACCAGTAGCATATGTATTGAACCCGGTTACTGCCCTAAGGTTAAATTATTGGAGGGCTATTTCTTTTCACCCTTTTCTCATTTCATTTCTTTTTCATTCTTCAACCCCTTCAGTGCTTACCAAGACTTCATAACTAGAACCTTGTTGGGCTTATTCCAGTACTAGCTCAGTCTCAGTCCGCACTCTTCCCATATTCTCATTTTTCTCCTTTTTTCAACATACCTAAGGACTCTACACTATCTAGTGGATTGTCCCTGGGTAGATCCCTCCGGTTCTGGCGGATCGTGGGAACAAAAACCTAACCTAACCATCCTTATAACACCATTCATAAAGTAAATTGGTCGGTCTTTTGGTATTGTTCATTCCTTCCTGAAACCAATTGAAAAATCATTTGGAAAAACAATCAAGGTACTTGTGATACGAGATCAAAGCATTTTGTACCTTAATAGTTTTGATCATTTAGAAATGCTCCCCCTCAACATGTGCATATGATTTGAAATTGTTTAGCACATGGAGGCAAGAGTTCTTTGAAATAATTTCTTTGAAATAATTTCTTGATCACAATTTCCTTAGAAAAAGCCATTTGATTTTCTTTGGTAAATTCTCCCCCTCAATATGTGCATAGGATTTTTGAAATCATTTTTATCACATAGAGGAAAGAGTTCTTTTGAAGCACATCCACGGTCACAAAATCCATTAAGAAACCATTAAACAACTCAATCAAGGTACTTTATAAATCTCTTTAAAAAACTTTTTGTACCTCGATAGTTATACTCCCCCTCAATATGTGCTTCGAGATTCGAAAGCTTTTAGCACATATGAGAGTGCAGCCTGCACAATTAAATCAAAATGATCACCTTTTATCATATTTCATAATTAAATCACAAATTCTCCCCTGATCAAAAATATCAAACCATTTGAGATTTTGGATCCCAAGTGATTTAATAAGGTTTAGAAAACATGGGAGAAAATGTGCCTGATATAAAAACTCATCTGGTTTTTGGATAAATCCTCCTCCTCAACATGTGCATTGTGTATTTGAAATCGTTTGGCACATGGAGGCAGGAGTGCCTTTGAAGGACTAAAACCAATTCCATTAAGACAGATTTGAGATTTAAATCACGATCTCTCCTACGATCAAAAATTTCAAACCATTTGAGATTTGTGATCCCAAAAGATTTAAATCATTTAGAAAATTTATGGGGAAAGACGTGGCAAGATTTGATTATGAAAAATGACAGATAAGGACCATTTTAAGACATTAAAGATTGTTAGTGTCAGGTATGATTATTTTAAGAGATATTTTAGTAAAATAAAGTAATTTCACAATCAAACAAGAACAGAAAAAATTTCATTTTGACAGATCTTTGAGTTTTATAGAAAATCATACCATGACATAACATTAAATCTTTAGATCACCACATTTTAACGTACAAACCAGAACTTTTGTGAAGAAATATTGTTTGAAAATATTATATTTAAAATCACTCTCCCCCTCAATCGATGACAGAAGTCAATAATTGAGGAACTTAGGTTTTGATAAAAGAGAGTCCTGTGATTTTCAAAATTTAGTTCAATTTATTTTCAAAACAATATTTTTCCATTTTCAAAAAAATTTAATCAAATTATTCAAAATTGTTTAAAAATGGTATCCTGCACAAAGATACGTTAGTGGTTGAGAAGCTTCCGTTGTTGTTGCTGTAGGGTTTGGAAGAAAAACCATCTGCAGATGCAGTGAGACTTCTTTTTACGTTGCATTTTGAATGCCAACTGAGGTCTAATTAAGCTCCGTTTCTTCAATCACTTAGAAGAAAACCATCTGCTGATGCAGTGAGACCTCTTACGTTGCATTTATTCCAACTCTCCATAGAAGTCCAATTAAGCTCCGTTTCTTCATTTCTCAACCCAAGATATAGTTACCCTTTCCTTTCGGCATCCAATCATCTTCAATTGTGGGATCCGGATAGGGAACATTCTTTTATACCAATATACCTGCATACGTTAGTAAACATACATACAGATATATGGTGGTCGACAACACCCATAACAACAATCGACTAATAAAAGTCAATGCAACATATCAATCAGATTATATAAATGTATGGGAATAATGTGTTCATCAAACTCTAATCATCTAAACCTAACAATCATATCCTAAATTCCTAGTCCTTCGACATAGGCAAACATCATTTTTAATTAAGCACGTAGGATATTAAAGAATGCCCGTTAGATGATACAGATTTGAAAACATTATCCCCCTTAATCAATGACTCAATTTTTGAAAAGTTTAAGAGCGATGAAGTCATTGATTGAGTTTTTTCAATTTATTTCGAAAAATCTGAATAAGATTGATTTTCAAGCAACTCATTTACCACAATTTTTGAAAGCAACAAATATTTTTCTGAAGAATTTTAGACGGAAAAACATTTGTGTAGGAACAGCAGTCCTTCGACATACTTTCCTCATATTGTTTTAGGATAAGAGCACGAAATATTTGAAAATTTGTTTAGCGCAGCACTTTCCTTTCTTGAAGAGCGGGTTGCTATCTGAAATGATAGCAAGCCATAGTTTTAAGCACGGGTTACAGTCTGAAGTAACTGCAAGCCATTATTTGAAGCCCGGGTTACAGTCTAAAATAACTGTAAGCCATATTTTGAAGCCCGGGTTACAATCTGAAATAACTGTAAGCCATCATTTTGAGACATGTTTTGAAAAATAATATTTACACCTCCTGCTCGAACTTCATCTATGGTCCCGTGCCATTATTGAATGACATTTCTAAGACCGTAGATGTTATCGATACCAGAAGACATGTCATGAGAAAACATATTTTTGGTATTTTTGAAATTTTCTGATTTTTATGGGTTTTTGTTGATTTTATATTTTTCTATTTTGGTTTTGTTGGTTTTATATTTTTGTATTTTTTTTTGATAAATATTTACAAGGATAGAGTAGATGATATAATATAAAAAGATGATGATACGAGTACCGAGATAAGGATATCGAACAACACGTCGTAGAAGATAGAATTCGTCATCTCTTAAACTTCCACCACCAAAGCTTCCAAGGCTCTTGCATTGAAGAAAGAAAGTGAACCATATGAAAGTGAGACTTTGGCAGCTTCCCCCCAAACTGAAAATCCTTTAGCTGAGCAGATTCAAAGCTTTCTTACAAGCTTCTCTTAGCCAGGTGCACAAGGAAGCACACCATTATCATAAATACCGCTGCTCCATTTAAGAATGATGATCGAGGATCTCCATTCGGGGTTATATCATCAAGAAGAACAGCAACGTATCATCCCACACATAAAATAATCTTCTCAAATTTCTTTTCTACTGACGTCTGAAGCAATCCATTCCAAAAAGGTGTCAAGAGAACAATTCCCCCAAGTAGTTGAATTGATGCAGTCAGTTTCTTTGTATAATGCTCAAGAACTCTCCCGAACACACATCATGAGGGTAATGAAAACACCTTCCCATGTTCACATTTTTCTTCCCGGATAATCATGTATGAAGCTCAAGAACCCGAAGTACACCAATACCCAAGAGCTCTTCCGAATACACATCATGAGGGGAATGAAAACACCTCCCCATGTTCACATTTTTCTTCCCCGATGATCGTGTATGAAGCTCAAGTATCCGAAGTATACCAATACCCAAGGAAGGAATAAACATTGAAGAAGCAGGCCAAGTCACGATTATCTCTGCGGGATGACAATCTCTGCGGATGTCAACTTCGGAATAAGTGATTATATCTCTGAATCACTGATTAAGCCCTCAAGTGAAACAGCTGAGCGCCCCCAATGTACACACTCTCTCTCCCCTGATCATTGCGATACCATCGAAATCACCACACACTAGTGTACCTCTTTTATCTTCAAAAACTTTCTCTAACATCACTTCCCCCACGTAGTTGAAATACTAACACTAAAAGCCTTGATGAGTAAAACCTTGAGTTTCTCTGCGGTCATGACATTTGTTTTCCCAGGATATCTTCAATCACTTTGAAGTATTACGCTCATCAAGTTTACTCACCATGAGTCAAACCTTGAGTTTCTCTGCGGTAAAAAAATTTGTCTTCCCGGGATATCTTCAGTTACTTAGAAGTATTAAGTTCATCAAGTTTACTCGCTTTGTGTTTAGATGTGTGTCTCCTTGCCCATTTCTGGTTTTGATACTTGATCAGCAACAAATATAAGCCCAAATACTTGAAATCTTTATGAGAAGAACACTTGAACTCTTGTGAGAATAAACTTGCTGAAGACTCTCTCTGACAATTTTTATCACCCCTTATGTAGACAATTTGAAGTGACCACTGATGAAGAAACCCTATATACCATACTTGAAACTGAAGTCAACTTCCCCACATTTGTATCTTAAGCTTGCACCTAATGATGGAAGAACGGTGTAGAGAATTTATGCTTCAAGCAAATCTCTAAGTACTCACTACCCAAACAAAGTATGAGACATTAACACCTCTTGCAATTATCTACACCGTCTTATGCGTGTGACACTGAGTAAAACAAAGTAACTCCTAATAGTGATAGTTAACCAGGTCTTCAACCATCCACCTCGACTGCGGGTAACTAGATAAACCAAGTCTTCAACTCAAATACTTAAGCCTGAGCAAGTTATCAAATAAGAACATGCCTTTGTGAAAGTCAACTTCAATCTCAAATAAGTGATAAATGATTAACTCCGAAGTAATCACCTTGAGTCAAATGTCCAACAATAGTCAATATCAATGTCTCGAGGAGTCACTGCTAAAGAATATGAGCAAGTCTAATTGGGAATTGAATCTGACTTATAACTCTCTCCCAATTAGTGCTCTCCCCTAAACCGACAATCTTTTTGATAAATGCCCAGATTAAGAAGAAGTCTTTAGATTGTTAAATGCAACTCGTCTTTAGTCTTCTAACATGTAGCAGAAAATGTAGAACAGACTGTAAACTCGACCTTCTTTAAGATTGTCCAATTAGGGAATAGATAGTTAGCATCTTCAACTCACACCAAAAAGCATCCCACCAAAAAGCATCCCAATTAACTTACATCTTGCAAATCCCCTTAACTAAAATCCCTCCCAATCAAACAAGAACAGAAAGATGTTCATTAAGGAAATCAGCAATCAGGCCGCAACGAACACACAAGATGGTAACACCAAACTACCAATCACATCAAACAAGAACAAAGAGATTGTTTGGAATCATCATGTTGATGTATACGTGAAGCATTAATCGGAAGCACTTTGTCGATAAACTCATCAATCCGAGTGAAGATGTCAACCAACGGCTCTTAGAAGAGAAAAACTCCATGTGAAGATGACCCGATAAAAAGAATAAGCTCGGTTCTTACATGAGTTTAGAGCCGTATGACCATCTAAATTCTCAAATATCAATCAACAATGCAAAAAATTCACACTTCTTCTCCCCTCAAGAATTTCATACGGAGTTGCCATTCTTGATTAAATAAGTGAAAATCATCCGAATGTTCTATTCACACTTCTCTCCCGCAAAATAAGCACATGATGTTGCCATCTTCATTATAATCAAGCAAGTGGAATGAGAAAACAATTAGTGGTAGCCCGGTTCACTTGATGACGGAAGCGCATGGAAAAAGTATGAGGCATGTTGATGAGAATGGTCATAATAGAAGATTTCTCTTCTTCAGAAGATAAAGCACACTGACACGTACACTTTTCTTTTCTTTAGAGTACGAGGCATGAACTGATGTGTTCATACGTCATAAGAAGATTTCTCTTCTTCGGAAGATAATGCGCACTGAAACGTACACATTTCTTTTCTTTAGAGTACGAGGCATGAACTGTTGTGTTCATACGTCATAGTGTTGAAGTACGAGGCCTGAACTGATGTGAACAGACGTCATAATCTCTCTCTTTTCATCTACTCTTGGCAAACTTGTAATCAACCCCATTATCATTCAGTAGGCTCTTTGTCGTAACAGCTAATGGAGAAAACCCAATATGATGAATTTGACCCTGAAGTAAACTACCCCGAACTTGTGACTTAAACTTGCACATATGTAACAAAGAGCGGTGCCGATTTCCATTAGCATCTCTAAGTACTCTCTATGTACTCTATACTCTTCAACCAACCAACCATCAAGTATAAGACGTACATTACCTCTTGAAAATCCACAATTGAATGTGACACTGAGCACTACAACGTAACTCCTTAAAGTGATAGTTATTTTGTGGTGGTATGAGCCCAATTCCCCCAAGTGGTAAAAGAAAAGGTAAAAGACACCCAACAATAACTAGATTTCCAAGTCTTCGTTTTTAATAATAAGCTCGAACAAGGATCATGAAGAATCTTCATCCATCCATCCCCGATACCTTCAGATACTAAGTACACTCGCCCATGATAATTCACTTCAACCTCAAATAAATAATACTGAATTAACGCCGTTGTCACATTTTCTGGTTAATTTCTCAAATCTAGCCTTCTTTGACATTTAAATGAACTTTGATAATGGTTTCATCCCGACCATGGTTAAAAGCACATAACCCCATAAAACCACGCAATAACCAAACTGCCATGACGAATATCCAAACACACTTCCAATTTATGAAGTACACCCTTTTATCCCTTCTTCGAAACAGAAACCAGAACACCAGCATCAGAAGACCCCAAAATACGCATTCCTTTCTCAAAGATGGTTCCATCATTACGGGATTTTACAATTCTATGGTTTAAGCCGAGAAATAGTTTCTTTCGCGGGATTTTACAAAACCAAGAATAAACCGTAGGATAGATCCGGAAATGCTCATTACTTTAACCAGGATGTTTTCATTGTCACGGGATTTTACAAGTCTATGATTTAAACCGAGAAATAGGTTCTTTCGCGGGATTTTACAAAATCAAGACAAAACCGTAAACAATGTCAGCTTGAATGAGTTATGACAGCCCTTGGTTCAGTGAAAATCTGTTTTAGGGGAACATGCAGCGGTTTATCAACGGTTCATTATCCAACATCATCAACCATCCAATAAACACTCTGGTAAACACATCTTCCACATATTCTGACGGCTATAGCAGTGACAACATGGTGAAGTCGATATGCCAAACTTGATCATGAAGTAAAATTCCCCAGATTTGTTACTTAAACTTGTACTAATCCTTGTGAAAAAGAAACGGTGTACCCAATGTACAAAACCTCTTGACGTATCCTCAGCTGCGTGAGACATCGAAGTGATAGTTACGTTGTGAGTTAAGCGAGAAAGAGTCACAACCGTAATTAAATAGCCATGTCTTTATCACACTCAACAAAAGCCCAAACAAGTCATCTTCGCGGAAAGGTAGAAAGTAAGAAGACAAAATAAGTAAACATGCCCGGAAAAACTCACTTCAAAGTCAAATAAGAAATATCGTCCAAACAACCCCGTAGTCAACATTTTCAATTATAATTCAAGCCGTGACAAAATATTATTCGTGAAGATGAATAAACCAAAGTATCAACTCGCATAGCCCACATATTCTAGCAACAACCTAAATCTCATCATCATATCACAATTTGCACGTCCAGTCATAAACGTAGTAAACGACCGCATTAGGACATTTCCATAGATGATCCCTTCTCGCCCGATTCGATTACCAAAGAGTAAAAACGTGATATCCGGGTCACAAAAGTGTTAAGCTTCATAATACACTTGTAGCCCCAAATAATTACAACCGTAGTTTACTAACGTTTTATCACTTGTTGGCCCAAGTCCATTAAGTAATATTCGGTCCATAATAGAAACACTTAATCGGAATTACCAACACACGGTCACATTCATTAGTACATTTAAAAAAATTAAGATCGATGTTTTAAGAGAATAGCCAATATGATAGCAAATCCATATATTCCTGAGATCGAAAAAGACAGCCAACTTCATTTATGTTAGACCAAACAAGATCACTTTCCCCTAATATGACACCAAGAACGTGATTTAACCACGTGATATACTGATAGCAAATCAAACTTCAACTCCATTTATGTCCAATACCCACGAATGCAAGGCCCAAATTAAGGCCCAAGTGAAGCAATTAACCATGAAGCCCACACACTAATACTAACCACTATTCGAACCAAGTGAAATACAATTTGCAACCAACCTTAATATCACGGGTATAAAACGCACCAACACAATCACACTTAACCCTAAACTTTCTCACCTCACTAACAAACGCAATCACAAAATAATTTTGACAAACCCTAAAATCTCTCTCAATTAGTATCCGCCCCTCATCAAATTATCACAATCTCCCACCACATATTACACACTTAATCTCCATCAAACTTTATATCAAACCCTAGTCTCACCACATAATCAGTCCGCCCCATCTCTCACCAATATGTTTCAAATCTCATATCCATTGTAGCCACAGGGATGGCACGATTATGATTCGTAAGACCTTGCCATATGGATTGCAAACGTTTTGACCGGCCTCGAGACCAAACTGAAGTTCAAGGTAGGTTTATAATCTTTAATATGTGTTTTCTTTGAGGTCATAAATGAACCAATGGAATAAAGTAACAGATTTGTTACATTTATTTCATTATATTCGAAAAAGAAAGAGATGAAGCAAGCTTTAAATGATATTGATCTATGATGAGTCATTGTCTCGTGTGTTTATTTGTGTGAAATAAACTTGAGAATCACGATATGATAACCTGAGATCTTGTCTTACTTTGGTCCTTTTGAGATAAAATCGATGATGATAATAGTGACAAATAAAATCTTTAAAAGATTAATTGTCTCGATATGAGATTGTTGGTATTGAGGAATTGTTGATGTTGTTGATGGATGTTGAGTCTTGATGTATAATGATGATGGTGTTTTTGTATCATGTTTAATCTTGAGTGATGATGTTGTTTTTGAGTCATGTTTTTGAAACCAACCAACTCGCATATATCTTAAGTCTTTAAACTGAGGTAAACAAGTGGAGTTGTTGTATCAGTTCGCATATATCATTTAGAAAAATGACAACACGCATGCTCTATTTTAGCAACTCGCTTCCTTTAAAATTATGATAAACAGCATCTGCTTAAGAACATGTTCAACAACACGCTTTCATTGCATCAATATGCAACTCGCATCACAATAATACATGGACAACTCGCATCTTTTGAAAATTTTGACAACTCGCATTTTGAGCAATTAAGCAACTCGCATAATGGTCATTGTATCTGGACATTATAACAACTCACATCCAGGAATACATTGAGTCAGGACAGTAAATACTGTCAACTCGCTTTCAAAAAAATGACAACTCGCTCAGAAGAAGCTGGCAACAAATCGCATACAAAAACTCTCATATCAAAACACAGAAACCAGTAGAGACATTAGGAAACTAAAACAACTTGCACAAAATAGATTCAGTAACAAGATGATTATTTAAAACCATTATCAAACAGCTTTAGAGAAAACTGCTTTCAGAATTATAGTACATCGTTTATTAGACCACAAACACAGTTTTCAAAAACGTGTTAAAAAACAGTTATAAAGACCTTGTTAAAATATTGCTAAAACTGTTAAAAAGTTTCCAACCAGTAACCATTTAGACCATGTTCAACGACAACATCAAACCACATCAAAAACTGAGTGCAAAAACCGAAAGAATCATCAATAACAACACAACCTGGCTCTGGTACCAATTGTAGGATCATGAATATTATGTTGTTAGATGATTCGGGTGGTCTAGGACAATGATTAAACAAGAAAGCCATTAGAGAGATGAAGAGAGTTGACAGGAGGTTCCTTGAAAGAGAGTTGCTTTACAAAAGAAAGGTTTGATTCAAAGAAGCCACACCCCTTCCATGGATGTAAGGGGTATTTATACTTACAAAATACACGACCTCCTATCGGCCTGTGGATCAGGTATACAGTGGGTAAAGACCCGTCCTTCCTCCACGGTGTTGCTCTAAACTAAACTACGCTACAAACTAACTAATAAACTGCTAAATAACGTAAATAACGACAAGTCTACGAGCTAACTTATGCTAGATAATATTTGGGGTGACCGACTCTTCACTACAGAATTTTCTAATTCCTAACAGACCGGGTTAATAAGGGTTACGGGTTTGACCGGGTTTTAAATCTTGATCGGGTATGGATTGGGCAGACTTGGGCTTACAATGGGCTTTAGTTATTTTTTGGCTAATGATGTAATAGAGTTGGATTTGGACTTATTATTGGATCGGGATACAACCATAAGGACTAATTGTGTAAATTTTGAAATTCTAGGGACTAATTTTGTAATTTCTAAAGACTAATTCAAGGGCCTTTCTTGAGAACTCCAGATAATTCAAGGACCAATTTTGCTAATTTGAAACTTCAGGGGTAATCTCTGCCAAATGCTAAAACTTGAGGGACTGATTCTGCCACTTCATTAAAGTTGAACAAATCTTTCATAAATCATCCTTTCAGCATCAAAGTATTCACAATTTCTCACTTCTGACCTTCCGGCTCAGCTTTAGCACTCTTTCTCTCTCGTGCCCTGGTTTTTGTCTGATTTTGCTTTCTATTGCGTGTTTTGTCATATCCGTACCTGCACATGCATAAACTCTAGAAACCAACAAATATTAGGAATCAACGGCTCTTTCTTGGTTACTTTGGGCCTGATTTGGTAAAGAAAAGGTATGTGATTTTGCACATATCAGAACGCAAAGGCAAAGCCCAAGGGAAAACTCAAATGTGTTTGGCTCGAGTTGGGTAACGACGCCCATAGTGAGTTGGGTTGGTTCGTGAGGTGATATGAAGCCCAATAGGTTTCAAAGCCCAATATGAATATAATGCATTTTTATTTTTAATTATTTCGTATTTTTATAATTTTTTTCATATATATTGTGTATTTTAAGATTTCGGGATCGTGAGGAATTTCGTTCTGATGACAACGGTATATTTATGAACGCTCAAGCTGCGTTGATCATGCATATGCCAAATGATATGCAAATGTGATGTTTAGAAAATTTCATGATGATATAAATCGTGCTTAATTTCTTATTAAGGTCTTAAGTACAATGAAATTGTTCGGGAGCTTACACCAGTCACATCCAAACATGCGTCCTTACCTTTAATCCAATTGAATAATAGCAAGTTTGCCGGACGTAGCTCTTTCCCATCCCTCAAAAGAAACCCCATTGGAGCTTCCTTTTTCACCATAATCCCAACGTTGGAACATATGTCGACAAGAATATCACGCACCAGGTTATGTCTGAACTTCACCCCCACTTCACTGGAACAGTGAACTGCATGGTCTCCCCATTGGTCCATACGATGCTTGCAGCTCGGACAAGGACTACCTTCAGGCAAACATAGGTTTGGTAAGCTTATAACACAATACCGAACGGAATTGGCGATGATTCATCCCTTGGCCTAACCCATCAATAGGTATGGTAAATAGGAATTGCCGATTATTATCATTATTATTATTATCATTATTATTATTATTAAATACCATTATTATTATTATTATATTTATTATTTAATAAATAATAATATTATTAATATTTTATTATTATTAAAAATATTATTTTGTCATTACTAATATTTTTTTCGACTATTTATTATTTAATTAATAATATTATTATTATATTATTTATTATTTAATAAATAAATTATTAGTAATTTAATATTATTATTATTATTATTATTATTATTATATTATATTATATTATTTTATTATTATTATTATTATTATTATTATTATTATTATTATTATTAATGTTTTTCCCAATTACATTATGTTGCGAGTCAACAAATTTCATCAATTACTATTCCACATTCCAACTTTTTGAGTTACAATTCATTTAAACTGCAATTCCTTTTAAAAATTATAATTTCTTCAAAAATATAAATTAAAATTCCTTCATAAACATTTTGTGGAAAAATGTCTAAGAATATGAGTACTAATAATAGGAGTGGTATAATCTCTTTCGCTCCTAAATTACTGCGTCATTCCCACATTAAGTGTACACTATGAGTTTTAAAGTATTATTTCTTCAACTTTGGCCTTAAATATATTTTTTTGTGTTATATAATACTTAATGAAAATTATTCAAATAAAAATACATTTAAAAACTTAATCCATTCATATATCTTGCATCAAGTATTATATAACACGAACAAAAATATTTAAAGTCAATGTTGAAGAAAAATAAAATAAAAAAGTCATAATGGACACTAAATTGGAGACGAATAGAGTAATTTTTCTGTGTCAATTTTATTATTATTACTAATTTTTTTTTTTACAAAATGACGATTTTAACATTAACTAACTAATTAATTCTTACATTATACCTGGTAATTATATTTTCAAGTTAGGATAATATGGTAAAACCGATTAACCTTTTCTATCTATTTTTAATAGTGGACGATAAATTTGGAACAACTCATATAGAAACATATAGAGACGTAAACATTGTATTCATGAAAGTAATTAAATCACATATGTTCGGCTTATATATGTTCAAAACATTTTTGAACTCGCAATGAGCTAGAAAAAAAAGTTACATAAAGAGAGATAGAGCATTACAAGGTTTATAAAATCACTCTATCGAATCAAGTGAGTTTCTCTTAGATTTATTGGAAATCCACATGAAAGAGAGGGTTTTAACGTCGTTAAGAACAAGGTCTTTATTTTTTTTCTTGGATTGAAAATCACTTGGTTTCGAGACGTACATTCAATTTTATATATGTATAGTTTATATTTATGTTTTATAACTAGAATTTGATATCAATTATTATGCTTATAGATTAATCTCAATTATAACTGGCCTATTCCTATTCAAGGGCTTGTGTTGGTGTTGTGGCAATAGCTTGTTTCTTACATCCTTTGAGTGTTGGGTCACGAGATCAAGCCACAGCGCAAGACTCTTCTCTTTGAATTATTATTTTCTTTTAGTTTTTGATGTTTCAATTTATTTAAAATTACCCACAAGATCTCGCACATATTTGGTTTTGGTTTTAACGAAAGCATACAATCGAATCAAATTGCCATTATTTAGTTACTCTTGTGGAGAACCATAAGTTTTTGTTTTGATCTAATGTAATATAAATACAACTCAGAAAGATAAAGCTGTGAGAGGATATAAGATAATATTGTATGTTCATCATTACACACAAAGTGAGAGGATACATATAAGGATTACACATGAGCTATTTTGGGTAAGTTGATAATCACCCACTAATCAAGCTAATCATTTGCTAATCACATTTAATAGAGAACTAATATACAACTAATACTCCCCCATTAGAGCAATAACGAGTTGATGAAAACAACCAAAAGCATGTGGAAGCAAATATGCAACAAACCGGATAAACCAAAGTATCCAAACCAAACAGGAAAAACCTAAGGGTGCGTTTAGTTGGAGAAAACATTCCTTTGTTTTCTATTTCTAGTTTTGTAAAAATTTGGATGGGAAACTTATCTCCACAAAACACTTGAAAATATAGAAAATGCGTTTAGTTGATATTTGTATTTTATATTTTGAAGAAGGGGAGGGAGGGTTGAGGGAAAACAAGGAAAACAATCAAAATTTGTTTTCTAATTTTCCTTGTTAGATTAGGAATAGGGGATTGGTGTTTTGCAAAACATTTTGTTGGAAAATGATAATTTGAACGCGATCTCTATTTTCCTTGTTTTCCACAAAACATTTTGTGGAAAAGAAGGGTGTTTTCCCCCAACTAAACGCACCCTAAGTATCCTGACCAAATGATATAAACCAAAGTATCCCTTACAAAACATGATAAATCAAAGTATCCTGACCAAACGGGATAACCCAAAGTATCCCCTACAACTAAAACAAACGGGATAACCCATAGTATCCCCTACGTTGGAATCGCTCCTAACACTTAAATGGAAAGACATTTACGGGATTCCATTATCTATCTTGTTTAGCCAAAACACATGGACTAGTTATGTTATATTATAATAGTTGTAATGTGTTACGCTAAAAATACCCTCTTAGACTTCATTAGGAGGGTGAGACTCTTTGTGTAACTTCACCTTTCATTATTAATAAAACACATAGTATTTCCCTTCACTCTCTACTTTATCTCTCTAACATGAAAATGATGTTCTTTCATCTTCCCCGACCTCCTGAATCACTATTTCAACCACAGACACGATCCTACAAGTGGTATCAAGAGAAAGGTCGTTTTATTATTGATTGATTCTTATGTAGTATTTCTTGTCAAATCTGTATTTCATCGATTCATCTCGTGTTGAAGTTGTGTTAGTTAACAACGTTTTACATGTCTGTATCAATATTGGTCAAAACAGTTCTCAAAGATTCAAATATAGTTTCTTAAATCAAATTTATTTGATCTTTTTAGTCCATGGTTGGTTTATGTTAACTTTATCTTTGTTAATGTTTTTGTAACAATACTCGTGAAACATATGTGGTCATCTAGTCATATCTGTGGTCAAAATGGGTCATAAAATGCAACTCTTATGTCATTATTCGAGGTTTCCTTGAAGTTGGTCAGAATACTGATCGGAAAAGTTGCTGGAAAAAAGTCAACAAAAGTCAAAACCCTGTTTTGACGCCTAAGAACTCATCTCAAGATCTTTTTACGAGTAACTTGAAAAGTTACTCATAAGAACACATGTTTATGAATAAGCTTACGCGTAAGATTTACTTGTAAGCTTAAGAGTAAGGTTGTTTTGACTAAGCCTTACGACTAAGCCTTACGAGTAAGACTGACTTTATGCGTAAAGGTTTAAGAATAACGACTATTTACTCATAAGGTTTTACGTTTAAGACCTTATGATCAAGACTTTACGACCAAGGTTCTTTCTACCAAGATAGAAATAGGAGATGAAGATGAAGACTTAGACCAGACCTAAACCAATAATACCACACTCGTTGGACTTCAGTTTACTTAAACATCATCAGTTATACAAAAAGGTTCAAGAACCATAATGGAATATACAATACGACTGAAGCAAATCCATGTACCTTAGTTTTTCAACCATCATTGGTCCATGGAGCACAACTATTTTGAATACTTTATTGGCTGAATATCAGACTCAATCCTAAACCATAAACAAACAATAAACTTATCCTACATCTTGACTCAACCAATAACCCTCACTTCACTCAATCAACTCTCAATCAATCAAATGACTAAACGTAACTAAAGACTAATTAGATCTCAGAATCGGCTCTCTTATATTTCAATCTTTTATAAGATTGTCTTAAGATGGAACCATTCTCATCATCAATCCGATATGAAGCCTAGCTTCAATTGATATCCGAAACAAAAAGATTAAAGAAATAAAAATAATGTTATTCTCTTATCTTGGATCGTTACAAACACTTCAACAAATATTAACACCTACTCGAGACCCTAAAATGGATCTTGAAGATGTTTGATCACTTCTTTATTCGATTGGAGCAGAAAAAATTAAACATCTAGGTTCGGTAGTGTGTTTGTGATTGTGAGTATGGTGCTCAGATTGATAGAAAGATGATGGAGATGATTTGATTGAGATTGAGATTCCAGTGATGTGATGATCAAGATGCTTTTATTTTGATCGGTTTGCTATGTAGAGTTTTGTAGATGTGATGATAAGGTTAAGATGTGAGACGGTTGAGAGGGTAGTAAAAAAATGGGGGCGCACCTTTGTGGTGTGAGAAATTTTAGGGTTTGAAATAAGACGAGGGTTAAATTATTTTATCACTACTCTTTTTATAACCTGTTTGTTATTTAGGGTTAGGTTGGATTTGGTATGGGCTTGATGGATGTTAGGTCACCATAAGTTAACACAAGTATGTGGATGATAGAAATGAGGTGAAGAAGGAGGGATGAACATAATACACACGACAATAATAAGAAAGGTTATACGTAGGAAATGTATTAAGTGAACGACCAAACTCTCAAATGAGAGGATACAATGTATTTATAGGGGAAGGGAGCTAGGACAACACATCTAGTCCCTTCCTTAGCCACACGGGCTTTTGCATATGCTCATGGGCTTTCTATATAAGCCTAGCCATAATTACTAACATAAAAGCCTAATTAAGCAACCTATTACATATTAATGACTAACACATGGAATACAAGTTAGGAGTGTTTCCAAGAATCTCCCCCTAAGTGTTAGTGATGAATTCAACAATCTTGAGTAAGTTGTTGGTGATGATGTAATAGCGATTGCTTTGACGTCTTCTAGCATTCTTCTTTCTTGTGAGAAGAAGTTCCTTAATTCCAACAGTCTCCCCATAATAAGGATCTTGTTTCTTTTGAAGTTTTCATCTTTGACGTCTTTGTATTCTTTGTTCTTTGTTCTGGTGTAGATTTGGTGATTGTATGTTGTTGTCTGCATCTGGTCAGCTTCGTTGCTCAGGTGTCTCCACGTCTTTCTCCAACATGCTCACACGCCCTTTGACTTTGGATTTCAGATGTGATGTAGTTCTCTAGTCTTTAAACTTTGTAGATTCTTTGGCTTTGATGAAGAATGATTTTGACTTTGAGTTACCTTTTGAGAGAACTTCATTTGTGTTTTTGTTGGTATGAGCACGAGGAGAGTCAACACGATCTTTCCTCCCATGAGCATCCATCAGAGAAAACAAAAAAATTGTTAGTGAAAAACACCAATCGATCATTGTGGTCTTTTCTTAAAGAATTGACCACTACGATTGTTTTAATGATGAATGTCTTTATTCCATTCACATTGGTCGGGCAAATCAACCATCCGAATCCCGTGGAGGGATAGTTGGCATTGCATTGAACAAGTTCAAGTAATGACCACATTTTCAGGACTCGATTCTTGAAAGGAATCTCCTTAGCGGGATTTCCAGCTCTTACAAGTTCGAACTTCGAGGGTGTTAACAACATAGTGTGAAAACACATCTCTAATTCTATCAAAGGTTGTTCCTGAACTGGAGTCCCTCAAGTAGGATAACACGATGTACCGAAGTACATCTACAGTTCAGGTGAGTCGCTGAGGTACACCGAAGCATCACCTCACGACTGTAGACTGTTTGACACAACACTAAGCGTAACCCACAAGGAGTTACCAAAGTGACATGCTGTCAGGGCTGTTTGATGTTGACCCTGGCTGGAGTTTCCATTCAATCACTGAGGATCACAAATGTGAATCCCCTCATAAATGTTCTCGGCAGATTGCTAGGATCTACAAAAGACTCTAGAATGTATCAATTGCGCCCTTAATGTTGAACGACAAGTGATGTAAGTTCAAGTGTTCCTAAGAGATCTTTTGATGAATCTCGTAGCTCTAGACTCAATAAGTGCACTTTGGTTTTCCTAAGCGGAGAGGGTCTCCTTCCTCAATACCAACAATCTCTAATAGAAAGTTGATAGTTTACGTAGGGTTCCGTGTGAGAATGAAACAAGCTTCTATTGAGATAAACTTGAGTGGCTAAGAAGGTTTAGTGGAGTGCATCACTGGGTCTATGACGACTTTAATATTCAATACTGGTGTCATCTAGTGACAGCCAGTAGCATATGAATTGAACTCGGTGTCTGCCCTAAGTTGAATAATTTGGAGGGCTATTTATTTTCACCCTTTTCTTTACTTTTCTTTTTAGTTCTTCAACTCCTTCTTTCTCAGATTCTCATTTTCTCCTTTTTTATAATCATGCCTAAGGACTTCTAAATACTAACTATTGGTGGTGCCCTTGAGTAGATTCCTCTGGCGCTGGAGGATCATAAGACGTTTATCCCTAAACTTAGTCACCTTATAACTCCATGACTATCCTATGTTACCATAAAACCATTTTCTCGAAAATCTCTTAAAGTGTTTATGAATGAAAACATGCTTGTAACACTTCAAGAGTTTTGCATTTTCAGAAATCTCCCCCTCCACATGTGCTTAAGTGTTTTGACAGAAATCTGCACAGTGAGGGTAGAGCGTGCACTTTTGAATTGATCGACATAAGATAGACAATTCCCCATGTTAGGATTTAGAAAATCCATGAGTTAAAGAGTCGGTCACCTCAAGTATATGTACTCATTCAAAAGCTTGTAGTCGTAGTTTTTTTATGTTAATAAGTAGTCTAATATGTAACACCGTGGAGGACGGACGAGTCTTTACCCACTATATGCCTGATCCACAGCCCGTAGGAGGCGTATTTTGTAAGACACTATAAATACCTTCTACCTCCCAAGGTAGACGGTTGGAGCTTCAATACCATTTTTCTTTCTCTCTCTAAACCTCTTATACGCCCACTTTGAATTATGGTGTGATGTGTTTGTGAAATCTAATAAGTAACAATTGGTATCAAGAGCCATGGTTTGATCACTCATCTTTCATGTTCTTGGTTTTAGTGGATTTCATAAGGTTTTTGGGGTTAAAAGTGTTTAGAAGAGTTTGAATCATTTGGATCATATCTAGTGTTAAAGTTTTGATTTTGATTGTACTTTTGTGTTTTGAATCATCATAAGTGCTTAGGTTTTGAATTGGAAGGCTTGAATCATTGTGGTTGGGTTGTTTTTGGATTGTAAAGTGGTTGTTTTTGAAAGTTGTACTAAGCGAGTTGAGTCTCGTATAACCTTTCTTCGAAGTGAGTTGGGGTGTTGCTTGAAGCGAGTTGCCACCTTTGCGAGTTGTTACTTAAGCAAGTTCTCGCCTAAGCTAGTTGCTTTGAAAGCGAGTTGTCTATTTCAGCGAGTTGTCTCTTAAATGACTTGTGTTCTTGTGTTCTATGCGAGTTGTGCTCTAAGCAAATTGGTTTATGCGACTTGGCTATTAAGCGAGTTGTCTCTTTATGCGACTTGTGTTCTATGCGACTTGTCTTTTAAGCGAGTTGACCTCAAATCATGTTGTCCACTAAGCGAGTTGAATAAGCGAGTTGACCTCAAAGCGAGTTGGTTAGGGTGCGACTTGTCAAGTTCACTACCTGTCTATCGAGACTTGTCACTTTTTCGTGCTACATTTTACGGTTGTTCTTTTGATTTTCTAAATCCCGTGAAAGAGTCAATTTCCCAGTTTAATCAAAGAATAGAAAAATCCCGTAGAATTTGTAATCATGTCTAACAACATACCTACTATCGTCTCTTCTGTTGCTGATGACCTTCAAGTTGCTGGATCCGACACTCGTCCTCCTATTCTTGACAGAACTGATTATGACTCATGGGCTCAACGAATCAGGTTGTATTGTTTGGGAAAGGAAAATGGGGTTGACATTCTCAAATCAATTGATGAAGGACCTTATCAGATTGAGACTACCAGATACATACTTGAAACTGCTGCAGATGGTTCAGTGATCTTAGGTTTGGACAGACCAAAGACGTATGATGAGCTCAATGAAAAGGAGAAAAAGAGATACGATGCTGATATCAGGGCTTCAAACGTTATACTTCAGGGTATACCAATAGACATCTACAAGTTAATCAATCACAACACTGAAGCCAAGGTAGTTTGGGACAATGTTAAGATGCTTCTCTCTGGTTCTGAATTGACCAAAGAAGACAGGGAATCTCAATTGTATGATATTTTGAGAACTTCAAGATGAACCCTATAGAAAGTGTCACTGAATACTATGTGAGGTTTCACAAACTTGTGAATGATATGAGGAATATCAAAATGACCATGCCAAATATTCAACTCAATTCCAAGTTTGTGAACAACTTGAATCCCGAATGGAACAAATTTGTCACCTCAGTTAAGCTAACCAAAGGATTAAGGCACACCAACTATGAGAAATTGTATGCCTTCCTACTTCAGAATAAGAAGCATGCTATGTTTAAACGAATGATTCTTGAAAAGTTCAAAGCTAATCATGGAGATGCAAGCTAATCAAATGACTCAACAGCATTCTACAGAAATGTAGGAATTACCACCAAAGCTTCTCAAGTCATACCAACGTGTAACGGTAACCACAAGCTCATTCCAGATCCATCATATAAGGCTCCAGTCCCAAACACAATCATGGAACATTTCATCAATCAACTGGCTCTTATGGTTAAGCAAAATCTGAATCTTACTCCACACACTAACAATGATATCAGAACTGCATCCAATCTACACAATCATGCTATTGTCAGAGATGGTAAGATCATGGTGCAACCAGTGCAAGGAAGACAATATGAACAAGGAAAGGGTGGAGTAGGTGGAGGGTATGTGGCTAACCAGAACCGTGGAAGGAATGCAAATCAAGGACAAGGAATATAATCAAGTGCTACAACTGTGGTGGTGAAGGACATATTGCAAGGAACTGCACATCTCCAGAACGCCCTCAAAATGCAGAGTATTTCAGGGACAAGATGCTGCTGGCGCAAGCTCAGGACAGTGGAGCGGTTTTGGATGAAGAAGAGTTGTTTTTTCTTGCTGAGGGAAATGCCAAAACCTATGATGCTGATGTGGATGAGCAGCCAATTCAAGAAATAGGTCACAATCATCAAAATGCCTTTCAAGTTGCTGACTGTGATGCATTTGACTCATATGTCGATGATGAACCCTCTTGCCCAGACAATCTTCATGGCTAGCATTTCACCAATGATCTCTCCAAAGGTCTCATCACCACAACAGGCTGGTCCATCCAAAGATTCAATCATTTCAGACGTCGTTCAAATCATTCTGTGGTACTTGGACTCAGGCTGTTCCAAGCATATGATTGGAGACCGGTCACGGCTCGTGAACTTCGTGAGTAAATTCATCGGGACTGTTAGATTCGGAAATGATCACTTTGGAGCTATTTTGGGTTATGGAGATTATGTTGTTGGAAGTAGTGTGATCTCCAGGGTATACTATGTTGAAGGTCTTGGTCATAATTTGTTTTCTGTTGGTCAATTCTGTGATTCCGATCTAGAGGTGGCTTTTAGAAAACATACTTGTTTGTTAGAGAACTTGATGGTGTGGAACTTTTAACAGGAACACGTGGTACAAACCTATACACCATATCTATCGAAGATATGATGAAGTTTTCTCCAATTTGCTTGTTGTCAAAGGCTTCAATAACAAAGTCATGGTTATGGCATCGTCGTCTCAATCACTTGAACTTCACCACTATTAATGATCTTTCCAGAAAGGACCTAGTAAGAGGCTTACCAGATTAAAGTATGAAAAGGATCATCTTTGTTCAGCATGCCAATTGGGAAAAAGCAGGAAATATGCCCACAAACCCAAACCCGCAAACTCAGTTATGGAAATTCTTCATACTCTTCATATGGATTGTGCGGACCTATGAGAGTACAAACAATTAACGGGAAGAAATATGTGTTAGTCGTGGTTGATGACTACTCTCGATTCACTTGGGTTAAGTTCTTGAGGACAAAGGATGAAACTCCATATGTCATCATTAAACTTATCAAACAGCTGCAGGTTCGACTTAACAAGACTGTAAAAATCATCCGAACAAACAATGGAACTGAGTTTGTTAATAAAGAACTTAGTGAGTTTTATGAAAGTGTTGGAATCAGTCATCAAAGAAGCGTTCCACGAACTCCTCAACAGAATGGTGTAGTTGGAAGACGAAATCGAACTCTTGTGGAAGCCGCAAGAACAATGCTTATTTATTCAAAGGTTCCAACATTTCTCTGGGCTGACGCCATTGCCACTGCATGCTACACCCAAAATCGATCCGTAATTCACGCAACTCATGGAAAAACTCCATATGAACTTGTCCACAATTGAAAATCTGATGTATCCTTCCTTCGTGTGTTTGGTGCTTTGGGTTATCCAACTAATGAGGGTCAAGATTTAGGTAAACTGAAAGCTAAAGTGTACATTGGAGTGTTTGTAGGATATGCACCAAACAGAAAAGGATACCAAATCTACAACAAAAGAACCCGAAATATCATGGAAACAATTCACGTTACGTTTGATGAGCTGACCGGGCAAATGGCTCCAGGACAATCCAGTTTCGGACCCGCCTCTCAACTTTCATTAAGTAGTCCCATTAGTTCCTCTCTTGTGCATAATCCCTCGTCTGCAGTTCCATATGTACCAACTTCGGAAGAAGACGTGAAGAAATTGTTTAATCCAATGTTTGAGGAATACTTTGAATCTCAGGACAACATGTACTCTACTACTTCAACAGAGGCAGCTCCTTATCCGTCCAATACAGTCAATCCATCCATCTCTATGTCGTTATCTCACGAAGCACCTACTACAGATCATTCTTCATCATCCTCAACACCTCAATCTTCAAGCGTACATAATGGAAACGTTGTTGCAGTCACAGATGAAGAAAACCCTTTTGCCACTCTAGAAGATGCACCGTTTGAAAATATTATTACCATTGATCCATCATCAGAACCATCTTCATCAGGAAACAACTCGCTACCTCGGTTCTTCAACCACAACCACACGAGCACTTCAGAAGATGGACACATTATCATCCGTTGGATAATATCATAGGGAATCCCTCTCGTCCGGTATCTACCCATAAACGACTTGCAACAGATGCCTTATGGTGCTTTTCCATTCCATACTGTCAAAAGTCAAACGAAAAGATGTCAAAACCGCAATGTCAGAGGACAGTTGGTTCAATGCAATGCAGGAAGAAATTCATGAGTTTGACCAACTTGATTTTTTGGAATTAGTACCAGCTCCTGAGTGTGCTTTGATCATTGCTCTCAAATGGATCTTTAAAGTGAAACTTGATGAGCGTGGGGATGTATTAAAGAACAAGGCAATACTATTGTGATTTGAATGGTAAAAAGAGATATTTTGAAGTTTTCTAATCTACAAGGCAAGGAATTATAAAGGAAAGCAAGTAAATCTACTGGATCTATTATGCAAACAAGGAAATTAAACTAGATATGCAAATTATAACTAAAACGCGATTGAACGTAATTATGAAAATGTGAATTAAATGCAAATACTCTAATTTTAACCCATGAAACTTAACTACTATTTTCTACAGCTAAAGATGATATTTAAAAATTATTTGAAATTTAAAACTAATTTTTTTGGTTTTTCTTGATTTATCTTGAATTAAAAACTATTTTTAAATATTTAAAATATATCTAAAATACTAAAAAGTAGGAAAACATGCAAGAAAATTACAAAACTATATTTCAAAAATCTATTTTAACTAAAAAGAATTTTCAAAACTGGAATAACATTTTTATGACTTTTTCTCTAATTATTATGAATTTTCAACTATTTAAATCTAATTAGATTCCTAGAAAATACTAAAATGACTAGGAAAAATAAGGAAAAATACTTTTTAAGACATTTTTATTTTTCTAAAACTGAGAAAATTAAAATTTTACTTTTTATACCTTTTTCTGAATTATTTGCATTAAATACTAATTAAAAAGCCTAGAAAATGAAATTAAATGCAGAAAAATAGCAAAAACAATGGAAAAATATGAAAACTTCTAGAATATTATAAATTAATGCTGATAATCAAGGAAAAATAAAAGGAACAACTAATTATCACAGGAACTATGATTTGGACTTACAACTTATATGAATAAGCACATGAAATTAAGCTAAAAGCCTCAATAAGCTACCATAAGCTACCACAGCCTAAAACCAACCTAAACTATCTTAGTTTAAGCCACTGCAACTGAATTGGACCTAAATAGCACAAACTAGAGGCATAAAAGCTACATATCAGGTTCTAATAACTATGTGCCAAACGGCCCTACTACAGCAAATTTGAGCACTGATTTAGGTGGTCTAGAAAAATCTTAAAAATAAACAAAAAATACCATGAAGAAGACAACCAACCATAGATTATATGACCAAACTTTCAGCAAAAAAAGGATGAATAATGAAGAAATTAAAAATCAAAACTAAAGGCTCTTTTGGGAAATTAAGGATTGATGCAATAAGTACTAGAAATAAGCTAAAATGCTATAAACAGATATAATAAGCTACCATAAGCTAAAATGATAAGGTTTTAAAAGGTACCATTTTGAGGGGTCGTTTTAGTCCTTATTTGATCACTTTTGTATCCGTTATTGCTTAATATCGTTCCTTTTCACTTTTTAGGTCTCGTGAAGGCAAAATGCTGGAATGGCACTTATTTGGACGAAAAGGCGCGAATATATGAAGAAAATGGCCAAAGTCAGAATCAAGACACTCACAGCTTGAAAGTAGAAGCGACGGCGTCGGTGCTATACACGCCGCGTCCCAAGATTTGTGTGACGGTTCGAACTCAAAACTCGTGTTTTCAAGAGCGGCGTCTAGTTGTGAAAGAGTAGGCCGTCGCTACTCGGACGGCCTAGATGCAATCCGACGGCGTCGAAGAATCTGAAGAGGACGGCGTCACGGACATAAGGTGACGCCGTCGCAAGGTTAACATGGCCAAGACGAAACCCTAATGGCGGCGACGCGGCGTCACTAAACATAAGGTGACGCCGTCGCAATTGTAATCTTATATATAGAATCCGAATTTTTCAGTCTTGGTGTGGAGAGTCTTTGGAGTCAAAACCTAAAACCGAACCTAAGGTGTCTTGTACAGTATTTTAGGGTTTTTAACCCTATCTTACACCAAGATAAGTCTTTACTTCATTAATTCAATTATGTCTTTGATTATTTGTGTGTATGCTTGCATGTTCTCCATGTCCGGCTAATTTATTTGTGTGTTTGCTTAGGAAGTAAGAAACTTAATTATTAAATATTGATTGGTTGTTTCTTATCTTAGTTGATTAATGATCTAGTAGTGCGATAGATCATTCGTTGTGTACTTAATGCTTGATTCATCTTTGTGAACCTTAGCGTATAATTACCTGAGTGATTGTAGGCTAAACCATCCAAGAGCCTTAGAGTAGGAGTCTATAATATCTAGTGGATTTTGTAGACGAGACCCTTTGGTAAGTTCAAAGAGTTAGGGAGAAACGCATACCCTACAACTTTAGACACACAACGCAACTAGGAATAAGACGTGACACTCAACCATCAATAGGAGATAATTAAGGAGTAATACAAACTAAGTAAACACATTTTTAAACTATCATACGAGCACACATTAATTAGACATAGACTCCCACAACCTTAGTTTAGATAATTAGATAATAGTAGAGTAATCGGTAGAAATACCAACCCCCCAAATCCAATACCCGAGATTCGTACCTTTCTATTTTTCATAAAATATAAAAAAGATAAAAAATAATCTTCCTCAACCTTAACCTTAGCGTAGTAACTCCCTACTAGCATTCCTATTCCCCTAGAGAACGATATCAATACCCGTGGCTTACCCTAATTACTACACTACAACGATTAGGTTCACTGCCTAGGGTGTTATAAAACTTGCTCGAAGAAAAGGAAGTTTCCTTGACCCCGAACGACGCGTGTAGCGTTATAAAGTTTTTGGCGCCGGGGAATAGAATAGCTAGTTAGTAGTCCACCTCGTTTAGGTTTCTTTGCTTGATTCCTATCAAGTAAATTTTTCTTATTTTTAGATTTCTCTTAGTCTATCCCCCTTCTTCGTAACCTTTGTTCGTAACCCCATCACTTTTCATCATGGAAGGCGATAACCCACTACCATTCATCAACCCACCACCAAATGACCCGCCAAGAGCCAGTACTCTTGGTGAATACTCGAGACCAAGCCACCTAGGCTATAGGAACACCATTGAGCTTCCGACCAAGCCCAAACTACGGCCCTGCGATCCGACACCATCCGGTTGGTGCAAAACGGATGTGCATTCCATGGACTTCTTCCGCCCAAGATCCAAATCAGCATCTGAGGGATTTCCTCAAAATCGTCGATTCCATCGACCTTGCTGCTACTACTCGGGAGAACCGCGCCTGCGCGTCTCTTCCAATTCTCTCTACGGGACCAAGCTAGTAATTGGCTTGAGCGACTTTCCGCCGGCTCCATCTCAAGTTGGGATGATCTTACCTCTCGCTTCCTTGCTCAATTTTTCCCACCCGGGAGAACCACTAAGCTTAGGAATGACATCTTGATGTTCCAACAACGTCAAGGTGAATCTCTCTACGAAGCATGGACCCGATTCAAGGACTTACTTCATAAAGTCCCTCATCACGGCATTGATCTTTGGCTCCAAGTCTAAATTTTTTATGATCATGTCAGTCTCTCCCTCCAACAAACCATTGATTATGCCTCGGTGGAAGACTAAGTAACCTTGATCTTTGAGGCATGCTGGGAGGTTATTGAGGACCTTGCCCAATATGAAGAGGAAGGTTGGGAAATTCCAGTTGTTCATGAACACGGGTCAACTTCCCGAACACAAGCAATTATGAGTATGGAGGCCCAAGTGAAAGCATTAATGGGAGTAACCACGCGTGCTGATGAACACACGAATGCGGTCAAGGAATTTTTGATCCCAAGAAAATCCAGGCAGGATGAATTTAAGGACATTATGTTGACATTTGTCTACAAGCAAGAAGTGGAAATAAAACGCCTCGAAGCTCAAATGCGAATAACTCATGACACTTTCTTGGGCCTAGCTAATAACTTCATATCGAGCATCCGTGGTGAAATCGCAAAGAAAAATACACCTAAAAAGCTTGAAAAGGTGTATGCGATGCCAGGACATGCTGGGGTAACTCCCGAACCTTCTCCCTTAGTAAACCTCGATGAATCATATTCTTGCTTAAACACCTATCTCAACGTTCCCCATTTGTTCCCTAGAAACATATTCACTGGAATGGTCCACGTATCACTTCCCGATTTTCCCAATGCTAGGGAAAGTTCTTTCGGTTTAAACACTGGAAAGAAAGGACTTCACCCTCAAGACTTCGGAACCTCTGAGATCACGATTGAAAGACAATTTGACATATGCGTTACTTACCACAGTGGAGATTATTTGTGGAATAACCAAATTGATTTTAAAATAAAAGCTAAGTTTCTTGTCAAAAATAGTAATCAGATTTTTGATCCGGGGGGACTAAAAAAAAAAAAAAAAAAGAGAGAGAGAGAGAAAACTGTTTTCTTTTATGATAATTTGGACGTGACGCCGTCACATTTTAACGAGTGACGCCGTCGCTAAGCCAGATCAGACGTATTTATACAGCACCCATCTCTTTCATTCTTTACCCTACACATTGTTTATCCGCCCCACACCACACAAAAACGTATTTCCCACATCAAATCCACCATTTTTTCACAGCAATCTCCACAAGATGAGCAGAAGAGTAAAGAGGACTAGGGGACAATCTTCTAATACTCAAGAAAACATTGCGGACACAATCATTGGGTGGGGGGTATTTACTGAAGAAAGTTGTCAAGCTAGTTACAACGATTTACTCCATCAAACAATTGATTCAGGGGCTGTGTTGGATTGGGCATTTCTACAGGAGAATGATTTGGCTAGGGAATTTTCGAATAGTTTTAGGAGGGACAAGTTCACTGATCCCCAATGGGAAAGATTGTTTCGAATGGGAGAGCCAGTGTATAGCGAGTTGGTACGTGAGTTTCACGCATCATATCTGCCAAATATCAATGCATGTCAGGATAATATGGATTTTCAGGGGATCCGATTTAGGTTAGGAGGGGAATGGAGGGTAATGTCGACGCTTGAGTTTGGATGGAGATTGGGCCTGTATACATCTGAGGATGCTGAGAGTGATGTTTTTAGGACTCGATTCGCAAATGGAATTACCCATAAGGACGAGATGTTGTGTATTCGGGCTCGGAACACGATTGCTGATGGGGAGTATATTACTGGGGGTACCCTCGCTTCACAAATCCGGGATCCACGGGTTAGGCTCATACATCGATGCCTCACCTTCTCTATTACAGGGAGACAAGCCACGAGCCATCGTGTCACTTTACCGGACCTATTCTATCTCTACTGCATATTGGCTGAGGGAGTGCACTGCAACATCCCGTTCTGGTTGGCCGATTACTTGAGAACTGCAAGTGGGGTTAGGTTGGAGGATAGGGTGTATGGGGGCATGCTTGTTACCCGGTTAGCTCGATCCTTAGGTGTTTTGGCAGGAGAGGTACCTTCATACCTGAATACGATGGCAGCACCTAGGGTCGTCAAGGCTAAATCTTTGAAAGCTATGAATGTCCTGATGGATTATGGTAGGGTTAAGCTTGGTTCCGTTCTCACCCAGCTATTCAAAAGTGATAGCGATGATGATGAGGAACCACAGTGCTTGGCACACCGAGGGAGGTAAAGCGGGAAGCTCTACTGATAACTACAGGCACATGTCTAGTGGAGATTGGCAGGCCTACCAGGGAGCATGGATGGGACGCATGGATACATGGATGGCGCCAACGAGGACGAGGGCTAAGCGGACCTACGACCATCTTGTCAGACATCCATCATCTATCCATGCGTGATCGACTTGACCCATCTCGATTGATCCTTTCCCGAGTGAGGGAGGATTATCCACTATGGGTATTTGGGCCATCTTCCCCCTGGTTATGATTATCGTTATGGACCCCCTCCCCCGTGATTGATGTAGTAGTTTATGGATTAAGTATGGTTGGCTGTTGAAACAATTTTTATTTTGGCATGTAATAATCTTGGACATCTTAATTAGTAGTGACTTTTGAACTATGTGGTGTTTAATTACATGTGGTGTAATTTAGTTTGCATGTATGTTTTATCTTTGTTTATGATTTATGTCATATATCTTTTATTAATTATTTATTCTCATGTTTAAATTTGTAAAAATGCTTTATTTTGTTTTTAACCTCGTCTTAATTGCATATAAAGGTATTTTACATAAGGGATAAGAGTAGGGAGGATTACACGTTTCAAAGAAAGCGTAAACATGAGAATAACAATTAATTAAAAGATATTTATGTTTGTTTGTTCGAGTCAAATGCTTGTATCGAGTCATCATGGATGTTTTGCAATTTTTCAATTCTAAAGATGTAAATTTTCAAATTTTTCAGAAAATGAGACCGGTTTTGTCAGGATAACCTGTGGCGTCGGGATTGCAACTGACGGTCGGGAAAGAGTAAAACATGATTACTTTTTCGTTTCGAGCTACTTACAAATTTTGGAATTTTTAGGTCTTAATTTTCTTAGAAATTCTGTAAACATCCATTCCACAAGCATTATATCCTAGTTTAAATCGAGTCTTATATATTTAATTACCACCGATTTTCGCTTGAAGGTTTCGTTTGTTTTCTTCAAGTGTGCAGGTTTAGTTTATCAAGAAGAAGTTACATAAGATTGGAAGGAGCTTTTCACGCAATAACTCTTCTTGAAAATAATTTAACCACCACTTTACACGGATCCTACCGAGCCAATCAGGGGATATAGTTTCTTTAGTTTTAATTACCTTCTTTTATCATAACTTTGATACTTTCGGGGAACATTGGGGACAATGTTAAGTTTAAGTGTAGGGAGGAAAATAAAGCGGGAACTTTGAAACTATGCTTATCCTTGACTATTTGCTTTGTCCAATTGCACTTTTGTAATAAACCATGAGAAAATATCGGTTAGGGTAATTTTGGCACCAAATTTAAAATTTTTCATGACATATAGGAGGGGGCCATTAGTCTTAACAAAAGCGTCTCACGGATAGGAAGTTATATGACTAGCACAAAAACCCTTACCACCCAAATTCCACCCAAAATGTGAGGATCGCCCTTAGATTAGTAGGAATTAAAAGCATTCATCTTTAATGCTTAGAGTGTGAACGGTAGTATATTAGATTCTAGAACTTGTTTTGTGATGCATTCGAGATGCATAAAGTGAGACTACACTTGTGTAGTTAGGAATAACTAAATGATAAGAGGCATTAGGATAAACCCTTGTTTGATACCCGTAATATAATTACTTCTTCCACATCGGTTGAGTAATTCCCCACACCCTTGCGTTGTACTCATCTTTAGTACATGATACCCTAGTTAACCCCTCAGAGCCTATCCTTTTCGCGGTTCTAGTGATGTTTCGGTTTTCGGAATATCAATGAAGAGCATTGTTTACACCCCACCCCAAATATACACCCAAATCGCCTTAGCCTACCCCTTATGCACTCACTTCTAGTGCAAATGTTTGTTATCACCCTAAACCCTTAGTTCAATTATCTAGTTGCTTGCATAAGTTGCTAAGTTGAGTCATATCCTTTGTATACAGTTTTGGGATGATTGGGATTCATGGGAAAAGTTAAAGTTTATGAAATGACGAGAAGGGAACGTTAAATTCAAAATCCCTTGTTTTAATAATAATGTACCCCAAGTGTTTTGATCTTTTCAATTCAGGTCAAATTAGTGTTAGAGTAATAAAAACTCAAGTGTAGGGATGTGCCTATAAATCCCTATCATTTTGTTATACCGTAGAGGATAGTAGAGTAAAAGTGTATGAAAAAAAAAAAAAAGAAAAAATAGAGTAAAAAAAAAAATATATATATATATATATATATATATATATATATATATATACGGGCTACCATCCTACATCTATCCTTTAATTTATGTTTATTTATTTAGTTATCTAGAGTTTAGAGTGTCGAGTCTTGGCTTAGCAACGCCATTCTTCATATGCAGTTAACATAAAGATTTTTGACTTGCCACCACTAAATAGCCTATCCCACCAAACCCTTTTTCCCTACAGTAAGCCTAACATTACAACCCTTTAAATACCTCTTTGATAGTCTTTCCTAGGTGCTTCACGTCAAGCGATGGAGGTTTGATCTATTCTCAAGCCTATGGTAATCTATGTACTAGGACCGGTTAATGAGTGTTTATCTTCCATTTCCAACTTGATATATTCCATATACACAGAGAGATGTGAGTATCCAAACACCCCATGTGAGGTGCTAGTATGTAATTTCGGTGCTTGTTATGACTTTTGCGGGGCTTATATGTGTTGTGGACCGTTTTAAATTAATGCTTCATGACCCCTAACTTATAAATTAATTGGCTAAAAGCACATTTGCTTGAGGACAAGCAAATAACAAGTGTAGGGATATTTGATAAGGTTTTAAAAGGTACCATTTTGAGGGGTCGTTTTAGTCCTTATATGATCACTTTTGTATCCGTTATTGCTTAATATCGTTCCTTTTCACTTTTAGGTCGTGAAGGCAAAATCTTGGAATGGCACTTATTTGGACGAAAGCGGCGAATATATGAAGAAAATGGCCAAATTAAATCCACTACGAGTTGCTGAAAGTAGAAGGCGGCGTCAGGTTCTATTGGCGACGCCGTCCCAAGATTGTGTGGCGGTTGAGAACTCAAAACTTCGTGTTTTCAAGAGCGGTCTAGTTGTGAAAAAGTAGGCGTCGCTACTCAGACGGCCTAGATGCAATCAGGGACGCGTCGGAGAAGGCAATCCACGGACATAAGGTGGCGACGTCGCAAGGTTAACGTGGCAAAACGAAACCCTAATGGCGACACGAGGCGTCACTAAACATAAGGTGACGCCGTCGCAATTGTAATCTTATATATAGAATCCGAATTTTTGAGTCTTTGTGTGGAGAGTCTTTGGAGTAAAAACCTAAAACCGAACCTAAGGTGTCTTATGCAGTATTTTAGGGTTTTTAACCCTATCTTACACCAAGATAAGTCTTTACTTCATTAATTCAATTATGTCTTTGATTATTTGTGTGTATGCTTGCATGTTCTCCATGTCCGGCTAATTTATTTGTGTGTTTGCTTAGGAAGTAAGAAACTTAATTATTAAATATTGATTGGTTGTTTCTTATCTTAGTTGATTAATGATCTAGTAATGCGATAGATCATTAGTTTTGTACTAATGCTTGATTCATCTTTGTGAACCTTAGCGTTATAATTACGAGAGATTGTAGGCTAAACCATCCGAAGAGCGCCTTAGAGTAGGAGTCTATAATATCTAGTGGATTTTGTAGACGAGACCCTTTGGTAAGTTCAAAGAGTTGGGAGAAGCATATACCCTACAACTTTAGACACACAACGCAACTAGGAATAAGACGTGACACTCAACCATCAATAGGAGATAATTAAGGAGTAATACAAACTAAGTAAACACATCTTTAAACTATCATACGAGCACACATTAATTAGACATAGACTCCCCCAACCTTAGTTTAGATAATTAGATAATAGTAGAGTAATCGGTAGAAATACCAACCCTCCCCAAATCCAATACCGAGATTCGTTACCTTTCTATTTTTCATAAAATATAAAAAGATAAAAAATAATCTTCCTCAACCTTAACCTTAGCGTAGTAACTCCCTACTAGCATTCCTATTCCCCTAGAGAGCGATATCAATACCCGTGGCTTACCCTAATTACTACACTACAACGATTAGGTTCACTGCCTAGGGTGTTATAAAACTTGCTCGAAGAAAGGAAGTTTCCTTGACCCCGAACGACGCATGTAGCGTTATCATAAAACTAACCTAAACTAACCTAACTGAGCCTACTGCAACTGATTGGAACCTAATAATCACAAGCTAGAGGGAATTAAGCAACATAACATGTTCAAACTTTCTAATGCCAAACGGCCCTCAACTACCTACTTTAAGCCCTTATTAAGCCGACTTAGAAAATTCCTAAAATTATACTAAAATAGGCTTGCTAACCACAACCAACCAAATAGCTTATTTCCAGAATTTCAGCTAAAAAGGACATATAACGAAGAAATTAAAATTCAAAAACAAGAAGCCATTGGGATACTTAGCTAACTGATGTCATGAGAGAATATTATATGAGAAAAGGCTATTTGCAGGTCTGAATAAGCTATTACGAGAAGCACTAAATACTGGTAAATAAGCAAAAACCAAACCTAAAGCTACTAAGAAAATATTAACAACATAAGCTCAAAAACAATATGGCAACAAGTAATATAACATATTACTATTCCGATGCTCAGGGGAGGATTTGGCCAAAACATTTTTAGACACTAAATGAGAATTGGGACTTTAGATTTAACTTGAAACAACTTTGAAACAACTACCACTCTTGATCTACCCAATTTCCTCACCTCGATATGGCTAGACTCCTAAAATAGAGACTAATCCAAACACTACTTTCGAAATCAGATTTCAAAGTGAAAGCAGATAATCATGCTAAACTAAGATAAAAACTGGATTAAAGCTCAATTACAAAACATTTTAAGAACATTACATGACCCAAAGCAGTTTGACTTCCAAATTTACCTGTTTGACTTTCGTTGACTTTTTTTGTGTGCAAGATGATGAATTAAAACAATTAGGACAAGCATAACCTCACATAAGCTTTGTTAAGCTTATGTGAGCTTATCAAAAGCAGTTAAGCGACTTATGAGAAGGAATTAACAGAAATGATTACTAAAATTAATCTGAGACAATTCTTAAAAATTGAAAACTGCAACTATCATTAAAAAGCTGAAATCAAAGCTTAAATTTGAAAGTACAATAACTAAAATTACAATAAATTTGACAGGAATTAAAGATGGTAACACTTTTCTAAAAGCAATGAAAAATGGACCATACAACTTAACAAAGCAGAAACTAATTTTAAAACTACTAACCCTCGGTGTCTTATAACTTTGGCATACAACTCAATTTATACTACAACTAAATGGGGTTTTCATCCTTCACTTGTTGTGCTTCTTGTTTGAGTGGAAAACCAGCCAAGAACCACATTTGTGCTTTCTCTCAGTCCAATAAGCCGTCCATTAGGTAGGTGCGTTTGGAGACAATCTAAGCCATCGGTATGGTCCTTTGTAGCCAGCGATTTCAAACTTGACATCACGGAAAGAAGGAAAAATGGTAGTGGGTTTGGTAGGTGGAAGAATGTGGGTATTGTGAAAGGTTTTTTTTTATTATTGATGGTGGGAATGGATGTGTGAAATGGTTTCTGGGTTGGAGAGAAAGCAGGGAGGATGGGTAGCTTTTGGTGGGAAAAAGGGAAGAAGAAGGAGGCGGGTTTGAATGGTTAAAAGTTAACTCTGTTTTATTTTTTGTATTTTTTGGTTTAATTTTTTTTTTTTTTTTTTTTTTAACTAAAAATTGTTTTTAGGAAACATAAATTTTTACAAAAGTTAGTTTTGAGGTGAAATGGGATTTTAGGGTTCTGGATAGTTTTTTGGTTGCTTTTCCCTCTGATCACTCTCAAAACGTGTCTCGGGCTCCAAATATAAAATTGCTTCTGGTTGCGTCTTGGTGCACTTTTCCAGTTTATTTCGATTTTTCCCCTTTTTGCTCTGTTTTCAATCCTTTTACACAGAAGACATAACACACTCAAGGATATTTTTAACATATTTTGAGCTTATTTTAGTGTTTTTAGTCATTTTTGTGGTCTTAGAGTAGGGTAAAAGATGGTGAATAAGCACTCATCACTCTCAAATGGATCTTCAAAGTGAAACTTGATGGGCGTGGGGATGTATTAAAGAACAAGGAAAGACTTGTTGCAAAGGATATACGTCAAGGAGGATTGATTGACTTTGAGGAATCATTTGCTCAGTTACGCGTATTGAGGCAATCGAGAATCTTCTTAGCTAATCTTTGCTAGTAAGAACATGGTGGTTTATCAAATGGATGTAAAGCCTTACTTAATGGGGATCTGCGAAAGAAAGCATGTGCGTTAGTCAACGAGAAGGTTTTGTGGATCCTGAACATCGTACTCATGTCTATAAACAAAACCTCTCTGTAATGCAGAAACAAGCTCCAAAGTGGTATGATACTCTTTCAAAGTTCCTCTTATCTACAGGATTCAGCAAATGAGCAGTGGATCCCACATTGTGTTGGGTTTTAGGTTCTTTGGATAACGAATTACTCTAGAAATCTTTGGAATCACGGACAAGCAGATGTAACCATGGTGAAGAGTGTAACCACGGATGAAGATAACGCATGACTAGTAGTATTATGTAACCCTTGATAGTATATAGTAACCTTTGCTAGTCTTGTATAGTCGGTTAGTTTATTATATTAGATAAATATGGAAAAGATATTTATCTTGTAGGTTACGTATTGTATATTGTATAGGACTCCTTAGCCTATAAAAGGAGGTCCTAGGTTAGGTTAGATATCATTATGTTTTATATCTAAGGTGATACACTTTAAGGTTGTAAAACCTAATCATATTGATATTAGTATTAATAAATAATATTGAGGTGTTGAATGTTAATTGTTCTTCTTTTTAAGATTAAGTATTAAATTCAGCGTAATACTTGATAAGCTTTTGTTACAAGTCAGTTTCTATATTAGATCGTTTGCTCAATTGGGATCAACAAGTGGTATCGGAGCTTGTGATCTAAGCTGTAACCAAGAAGAAGTCTGTTAATTGTACTCAAGTAAGTTAAGATGTCTAAAGAAACTCATGGTATTTGCTTCAAAAGTGCCCATGCTCAAACATGGTGAGTATCAAATCACGGAGGATGCGAATGAGGCAATACATTCATATGATTGATTATGCTCTATGGGATGTTGTTGAAAAAGGAGACACTCTTCCTTTGAAGGGTGTGGATGGTAAGGAGGTTGCTATTATTAGTGAACCTGATAAAGCTAAGAGGAATATGGAGATCAAAGCTCACGATTATTCTCTCCATGGGAATAACTAATGAGTTTGCATTAGACTTTGATCGGTATGAGTGGGCTAAGAATTATTGGATGCTCTTGAATTAAGGTTTTTGGTAATGAAGCTACCAAAAGTCAAGGATGAACATGCTTAAGCATCGGTTTGAAACCTTCACTTTGCTCAAAGTGGAGAAAAGATTGATGGTACATACAATAGGCTTCAAAAACTTATCGATCCGAAAGCGTGGGTTACAAGTTCCTTCAAGAAGATATTAATTTGAAGTTCATTAGGAGCTTATCATCTGATTGGGCTATTCATACAATTGTGTGGAGAAACAAGACGGACTTTGCTACAATGACTCTAGACAATCTCTTCAATAACTTGAAGGTTTATGAGTCTGAGAATACCTTTTTTAACTCGTCTTCTTTTAATCAAAACATTGCTTTTGTATCCACAAATCACAAAAGCTCACAAGATGTATCCACTACTGCATATGGTATAACCACGGCTATTGCAAACAATACCCTTTGTTAGTGATAATGTGATGATGGTGCAATCATTGCACTACTGATTTAACTACCGATTATTCTTGCTTTGAATCAAGATTTGGATCAAATTGATCACGATGATCTTGAAGAGATTAATCTTCAATGGCAAATGGCAATGTTGACTCTTCAAGCAAGAAAGTTTCGAGAATTGGAAGGCGGGTTAAGTATGATGGTCAAAGGAGAGCTGGATTCGACAAAAGCAAGATGGAGTGCTTTAACTGCAAGAAGAAAGGTCACTTTGCTAGGGAATGTCGATCTCCTAAAAGAATTGAAGGCATAAAGAGACAACAGAGATGAGCACACTACTTCTTGACTTTGGTTTTCGGGATGGACTTGGTGATTATGATTGGGTGTCAGTTGAAGAAGGTCCAAATGCAGCTTTTCTTGCTAGTGAAGCTTCAAAAGAGCATAACTTTGCTCTAATGGCATATGCTTCATCTTCTAGTTGGTCTGAGGTATCTAATGATTCTAAAACATCTACTTGTTCTTTTTAAATCATGTTGATAACTTGGAATCTCAAAGGCTATCAGGAGTATATGAGAAAGAAGTAGAGATTAACTCTAGATAACTTAGCATATAGAGTTGGTTTAGAGGGTGTGGAAGAGAAGCTAAAATTCATTATTAAATGTGAGTTTGAGTATGTAGAAAGATCAATATACTAGGTGGTGAAATTGATCTTAAAAGCAGAGAGATTAAAATGCTTAAGATAAACTAGCGAGAGAGTGAAGTGTAAAACTCTGAGCCCCTAGAGGAAAAAGAAAAACATGTTGTTAGGGTTGCTAAAACACAATATGCTTCGATCTTGTCTGAGAAACCAATAGGTCAAAAGCTGTTCAAAGATAGTGCTTGGTTTAGGATACAATGATATGCCACCACCCCCTTGATGAAACATGCACCACACTTTAAGAGCTGTCATTTAGTAGTGAATTCGGTTTTAATAAACTGTTGAAGAAATAAATAAGGCGAACCACCTAAGATAAGATTACGATATGTTATCGATGCTCCCATAATTAAAGATTGGGGTCGGTCCGAGGATGATAGAGCTGAATCAACTAAGTCACGAAAGATAGAGCAGTTAAGAAAGTTGATTCTAAGCAAGTCAACCTTGTACCTAGATTTGGAGCTAAAGTTACCAAGAAAGTTGTAGAGCAGGGGAAATTCCTAAGGAACAGATGAAACAATATAAACCTATGGGTAATCAAAGAAGCTTAAATGGTCTAATTTCTATGATTAGGTGATGAGTTTCAATGTGTTAAAAGGCTTGTTTTGTGTGTGGTAGTTTTGAACACTACAGAGAAATTGTCATAAGCAGACCACAAGTTTGGAATCAGTGGAAGAGGGTAAATCATCAAAACTTTTCAAGAAAAACAAACCCTCATCCTAACAGTAACATGATTCCAAGAGCGTGCTTGATGAGGAATGGGAATACAAAATCTGTTGTCCTTTGCTTCACCTAAATGGGTTCCAACCTTTGCTAAGCAAAATGTAAACAAATTTAGCGATTGTCAAACCTTGTTAAGCAAAATATCACCTTGATTCAAAAGAAGTTTTAAAAATTCCAAAGGTGATAAGCGATACAGTGGTTGGAAATCATTTTATCTTTGTTTAGGCCTCGACAAGTTGGCAATGGAAGCCTAAGACCAAGGTTTTACCACATGTCAGCTGACCATCAATGGACCTAAATAAATTTGAATATTTTTGATGCAGGCGGAGACCCAGTCGATGCGGGCTTGGGTCCACAAGAGGAACTAACTTGTGTAATTTTATGTGCAGGCAATCTTCAACTGAGCTAAAAGATAAAGGAGTTTTTGATAGTGGTTGCTCAGGCACATGACTTGGGATGGAAGCAATTTGGAAGATTTTGAAGCTTATGATGGAGGATATGTGGCATTTGGCAATGATCCAAAGGGAGGAAAGATACTTGGCAGAGGCACAATCAGAACAGGGAAACTAGAATTTGAAAAAGTCTACTTGGTACAGGGACTTAAGTACAATTTATTCAGTGTTTCTCAAATGTGTGATAAGAAAAACTGGGTACTTTTTGGGGAAAATGAGTGTGTGGTGTTATCTTCTGAGTTTAAGATGCCTGATGAGAAGTTTATACAACTTAGGGTACCTAGGAAGGAAAATATATATTGTTTTGATCTTAAAAATGTTCTTCCTAATAGGTCCTTATTTTTGTTTGCTAAAGCATCGTGATGAGTCAAATGTGGCATAGAAGGCTAGGTCATCTCAATTACCAAACAATCAATAAACTGGTAAAAGGAAACTTAGTGAGAGGGTTACCTTCAAAGGTTTTTGAGTGTAAGGAACTGTGTGGCTTGTCAAAAAGGAAAACAACATAGAGCTTCTTGTAAGACCAAAACTGTTAACACCATAACACAACCATGTTTATGCTTATATGGACTTATTTGGACCTACCTTTGTTAGAAGCTTGAACCATAAGATATTTAGTTATCACTGATGATTATAGTAGATTTTCTTGGGTATACTTTTGGCTACTAAGAGTGAGACTAGTGAGATTCTTAAGAGTTTCATTACTAAGATAGAAAATCTAGTAAATCATAAGGTCAAAGTAATCGATGTGATAATGGGCCAGTTTAAGAATGATGTGATGAATAAGTTCTGTGTAGCTAAAGGTATTGAAAGACAATTTAGTGTTGCTAGAACACCACAATAGAATGGTAGCTGAAAGGAAAAATAGAACACTAATTGAGGCTGCTAGGACAATGTTGTCAGAGTCTAAGTTACCAACTACCAATGAAGATGTAGGAATTGCATGTTATGTGCAAAATGAAGTAGGTAGTGAAGCCTCATAACAAGACCCCCTATGAGCTGTTACATGATAGGAAGCCAATGATTGCATTCCTAAAACCTTTTGGGTGTCCTGTTACCATTTTGAATACCATAGACTACCTAGGCAAGTTTCAAGAAAAAGCAGATGATGGATACTTTTTAGGCTATTCAACAAATAGCAAAGCCTTTAGAGTATACAATAGGAGGACTAGACTTGTTGAAGAGAACCTACATGTTCAATTCAGTGAAAAGACTCCTAGTGTTGAGACCAAAGGACCAGACTGGCTGTTTAACATTGATATGCTAACCAAATCTATGAATTATGAGCCTATCATTGCAGGAACTTCCACTAATGCTGATGTAGGTATGCAAAAGGATTCTAAAGTAGATTCATCTTCAAAGGAAGCTGATTCTCCAAAGGAGTTCTATTTAGTTGAAAAGTGGAAAGCTGGTTCTGTTCCTTCCATCATACACAAGCAAGGTCCCTCGGTGATGAGATGTACTGAATTCTGAGGCAATGTTGATCATCATCAAGATAAGGATGAGTTGTTGCAAGATAACCTCGTGTCAGTAAGAAATTGAAAGAAGAAAAGCACTGCAAGCACTGCTAAGCCTACTGAAAGTGCTGATAGGCCATCTGTAAACGCTGACAAGCCATCTTCTACCACTGATAGTTCAAGTGAAATTCCGGCTACAAGTACTGGAGATAGTACTTTCTTTGGACCTAATCCAAAGCCACTATTTGGTGATGAGGAGTATCCACATGATCCTAATATGCCTGAATTAATAGAGATTGATACTCCTACTGATGATGAAGACGTGGATGAATTCTTCAATGCTAATTTGACTAATTTGGAAACTGTAATTAATGAAAGTCCAATTACTACTACCAGAATTCACAAGATTCATCCCAAGGAACAGATTCTTGGAAATTTGAATACTCCAGTTCAAACAAGAAGCAGGGTAAAGAACACAGAACCTTTTCATGAACATGGGTTCTTTGCAAGATCTCTTCACAAAAGAAACAGTCATAAAGATATGCAAAATTGCTTGCTTGCTTGTTTTCTCTCTCAAAAGGAGCCCAAGAGAGTAGAAGAATCTTTAATGAAGAAGGATGGGTAGAATCAATGCAAGAGGAGCTTCTTCTTCAAACTCAAGAGGTTTGGACATTGGTTGATCTTCCAAATGGAAAGAGGGCTATTGGGACTAAATGGGTGTTCAGAAACAAGAGAGATGAAAGAGGAATTGTAGTGAGGAACAAGTCAAGGTTGGTTGCTCAAGGATACACACAAACTGAAGGTTTGGACTATGATGAAGTATTTGCACCAGTTGCACGGATATAGGCTATTAGATTGTTTTTGGCTTATGCTTCATTCAAAAATTTTGTTGTGTATCAGATGGATGTTAAAAGTGCTTTTTTATATGGCACTATTGATGAGGAGGTTTATGTTTGTCAACCTCCTGGTTTTGAAGATCCTGATCATCCTAACAAGGTTTACAGGGTGAGGAAGGCTATGTATGGACTGCATCAGGCTCCTAGGGCATGGTATGAATGCCTATCTACTTATTTGATGGACAATGGGTTTAAAAGAGGACTGATTGATAAAACTTTGTTCATTAGAAAGCACAAAGATGATATTTTACTGGTTCAGGTTTATGTAGATGACATCATCTTTGGTTCCACTAACAAGGAGCTATGCAGAGATTTTGAGAAACTTATGCATGATAAGTTTTAGATGAATTCTATGGAAGAACTCACTTTCTTTTTGGGGCTACAGGTTCAACAAAGGACTGATGGTATTTTCATTAGTCAAGACAAGTATGTAGCAGATGTGTTGAAGAAATTTGGGTTTCAAGATGTAAAAATTGCAAGTACACCTATAGTGACTCAGAAACCTATGCTACCAGATGATGGAAGTCCCAAAGTTAATTTGAAGTTGTACAGATCCATGATTGGATCTTTGATGTATCTTTTACTGCATCTAGGCAGACATTATGTTCTCGTATGTGTGTGCAAGATTTCAAGTCACACCCAATACCTCACACATGAATGCTGTTAAGAGGATCTTTAGATATTTGAAAGGTCATTCTAAATTAGGCCTTTGGTACTCTAAGGATTCTCCTTTTGATTTAGTGGCCTACACTGATAGTGACTATGCCGAGCTAGTCGGATAGGAAGTCTACCACTGGAGGATGTCAGTTCTTGGGAAGCAGATTAATTTCTTGGCAGTGTAAAAAGCAAACTATTGTGGCAAATTCTACAACTAAAGCTGAATATGTGGCTGCTGCTAGTTGCTGTGGTCAAGTTCTATGGATTCAGAATCAATTGCTGGATTTTGGGTACAATTTTATGCATACTAAGATTTACATTGATAATAACAGTACAATTTGCATTATCAAAAATCCTGTTTTACATTCTAGAACTAAACATATTGAGATAAGACATCACTTTATTAGAGATTGTAATGAGAAAAGGTTGATTCAAATGGTAAAAATCCATACTGATTTCAATGTTGCTGATCTTCTCACCAAAGCTTTTGATGTGGGGAGGTTTCAGTATCTTGTTGTTAGTATAGGAATGATTAATCTCTAAAACTCTCAAATTGTTTTGTATAAATTTGTAAAAGTATTGGACTGTTATTATGTAATCTTAGTATTGCTATTTCTTCTTATATCCACTGATAGTGTTGCTTCTAACCTCTGATAGAGTTGACCTATCCACTGCTAGTTGTTCTGTGTTTCCACTAATCTTTGTGCAGATAAACGACAAGTCATTATAGATATTCAAGAAGTACTGAAGTTACATTGATCATTCAACAAAGCAGTTTACAGCTTACAGCTTACAATGCAACTTCAAGTGCTAAATAAAGACTACATCTATACATGATTTCTACTACTACTATCCTTGCTTATATCGTTTGAATGCTGGATATGCATTTATCATATGCAACGGCCAGCCTAAGGATCAAAATGGAAAGGATGGATTGATGCAAACGAAGATGCCGGCTGATTGTGGCGATAGATGGATGATATGATATTCATCTTGTGCTCCATCTTCTCTTACCACCATTCAGCAACTTACTCCATCTTCTCTTTTCCCTTCCTGGTTACGATGTGTGAAGAAGCACCATGATTTGGTGCACTAAGACCAAGAACCACCTCTCGCCATTAGGGAGTGGTGGGTTTCTTGCTCGTGGTCTTGGTTGGGGGTTAGATGATGAAGGTTTGGGGTTTGAAGTCCTCTTCTTAGAAGAGTCATCAGAGTCTTCAGAGGCATCACTTGGATTCACCACACTATCATCTTCAGATGATGGGAGAAATGGAGATTTTCTTGGTCTTGATTCTTGTGGAGGAAAGTAGGTTACCATGGGTTTCCATCTTCACTTGATGATGAAGATGATGAAGAGGATGAGGAGGAGGTTAGATCCAACTTCGGTTTGTTCCAACTAGGGTTCCACATTTTTGATTGATTGGGGATTTTGGAGCAATTAGGGTTTTTACCTTTGATTGGTTTTGGGCTTCATGATATTTGGGTTCTTTTTATAAGGGAAGTTTAGGGTTATTGAAGTAACTATGGGGCAGGTTAAATGTGGTTGGAGAGTTAATGAGGTTCTTGGGGATTGGACTGAGATATGTTCTAGAAGTTGACTATATTGACTTTCCTGTTTTAACCACGGATAGGTCTTTTGTAACCACTTCTGGCTATTTCTAACCACTGACAACCATAATCTTTGTCTCTGTGTTTGTTTTGTGTTTGTCTTGCAGGAAAGAAGGATTTGTGTGCATAAGAAGCTAGTATGTTTGCTGCTTGTGTTTGTGTAAAAAAAAATTTAGTGTGGAATTCTTCATATCCTGTGAGATCCTTTTTCAATTGGCACATATTTGCTTGCTTTAATTGGACTGTTGGGAGGAGTAATCATTTGTATCCATTGGTGGTTTGTTACAAATGCGGATCGTTGTTATGTAATTGCGGATAATATGTTACTCTGTTTTGATACTTCAGGGGTTATTTCGACACTTTGGCAAAAGTATATAACCCTCCCCAAACTCACGGATAGATCACTTTATTTGATCTACTAACTTCTTCCCTTGGCAATACCTTTAAACCCTAATCACTTTTGTTGATTTCTTCACAAAACCCACTTCATTTACATCATTAATCACAATGGCTGAGACGTATTCTACTTCACATAATCTTGTTGCTATTCTCACCAAAGATGCTCACTCTGAAGGTTTTCATCAAATGATTGATTTCCTGATTAATAGTCCCATTCACTATGCTTTAACTGTTAAACCCACCATTCTTAAATCTTACATTCATCAATTCTGGAGGAACGCTACAATTGAGAAGGTTGATGGCATGGAGGTGTTTAGTACTGTTGTGGATGAGTAGGCTATTTTGTTCTCGAGGAGATCATTAGAGAGGTTTTGAGGTTTGATGATGTCTGCTTGGTGTTGATAATCTTTCGATGTTGAGATTGTTGCTCGGTTTAGAGAGATTAGGATACACATACTATGAACGCTACACGCTGCTGTTCGGTCAAGGAACTTCCTTTTCTTCGAAAGTTTTATAACACCCAGGCAAAGTGAACCTAATCGTTGTAGTGTAGTAATTAGGGTAAGCCACGGGTATTGATATTATTCTCTAGGGGAATAGGAATGCTAGTAAGGAGTTACTACGCTAAGGTTAAGGTTGACGAAGATTATTTTTATCTTTTATGTTTTATGAAAATGGAAAAGTACGAATCTCGGGGTATTGGATTTGGGGGTTGGTATTTCTACCGATTACTCTACTATTATTTAATTATCTAAACTAAAGTTGTGGGAGTCTACGTCTAATTAATGTGTGCTCGTATATAGTTTAAAGATGTGTTTACTTAGTTTGTATTAATTTTTAATTATCTCCCAATTGATGGTTGAGTTGTCACGCTCTATTCTTAGTCATAATTTATATTCTAAGGTTCACAAAGATGAATCAAGCATTAAGTACACAACTAATGACCTATCGCATTACTAGATCATATATCAACTAAGATAAGAAAACAACCAATCAATATTCAATAATTAAGTTTCATACTTCCTAAGCAAACACACAAGTAAAATTAGCCGGACATGGAGAACATGCAAGCATACACACAAATAATCAAAGACATAATTGAATTAATGAAGTAAAGACTTATCTTGATGTAAGATAGGTTTTAAAACCCTAAAATAATGACAAGACACCTTAGGTTCGGTTTTAGGTTTTTACTCCAAAGACTCTCCACCCAAAGACTGAAAAATTCGTATTTTATATATAAGTTTACAATTGCGCATGCCGCACCTATGTTTAGCGGATGGCCGTGCCATTAGGGTTTCCGTCTTGGCCACGCATCTTGGCACGGCGCGGCACCTTGTGTCCGCGGATGCCGTCCTCTTCGCCTTCGACGCTGTCTGGATTGCATCTAGGGCCGTCCGAGTAGCGACGCCTACTCTTACAACTGACGCCGCCGCTTGTAAATACGAGTTTTGGGTTCGCCTGTCACAACATTTTGAACGGCTGTCGCAATAACACCTCGGACTGGCCACCTCTAATTCCAGCTGTTGTGAGTGTCTCATTCTACTTTGGCCATTTTCTTCATGTATTCGCTACTTTCATCCAAATAAGTGCCATTCCAGCATTTTTTGCCTTCACAAGACCTAAAAGTGAAAAGGAAACGATATTAAGCAATAACGGATACAAAAGTGATCAAATAAGGACTTAAACGACCCCTCAAAATGGTACCTTTTAAAACCTTATCAAATATCCCTACACTTGTTAATTGCTTGTCCTCAAGCAAATGTGCTTTTTAGCCATTAATTTATAAGTTAGGGTCATGAAGCATTATTTTAAAATGGTCCACAAACATATAAGCCCCCAGAAAGTCATAACAACAAGCACGGAAATTACATACTAGCACCTCACATGGGGTGTTTGGGAATTCACATCTCTCGGGTGTATATGAAATATAACAAGTTGGAAATGGAAGATAAACACTCATTAACCGGTCCTAGTACATAGATTACATAGGCTTGAGAATAGATCAAACCTCCATTGCTTTGGCGTAAACACCTAGGAAAGACTATCAAAGAGGTCTTTAAAGGGTTGTAATGTTAGGCTTACTTGTAGGGAAAATAAGGGTTTGGTGGGAAAGGCTATTTAGTGGTGGTAAGTCAAAATCTCTATGTTAAGCATATGAAGAATGGCGTTGCTAAGCCCAAGACTGACACTCTAACTCTACATAACTGAAATAAATGAACATAAATTTAAAGATAGATGTAGGATGGTAGCCCGTATGTATTTTCTTTTTTTTTTTTTTTCATACACTTTTACTCTACCATCCTCTACGATAACATCAAAATACTAGGGATTTATAAGCATATCCCTACACTTGAGTTTTTATTACTCTAACACTAATTTGACCCGATTTGAAAAGATCAAAACACTTGGGGTACATTATTACGCAAACAAAGGGAATTTGAATTTTAACGTTCCCTTCCCGTCATTTCATAAATTTTAACTTTTCCCATGAATCCCAATCGTCCCCAAACTGTATACAAAGGATATGACTCGACTTAGCAACTTATGCAAGCAACTAGATAATTGAACTAAGGGTTTAAGGTGATAACAAACATTTGCACTAAAAGTGAGTGCATGGGGGTAGGTTAAGGCGATTTGGGTGTATATTTGGGGGTGGGGTGTAAACAATGCTCTTCATTGATATTCCAGAAAAACCGAAATATCACGAGAACCGTGAAAAGGATAGGCTCTGAGGGGTTAACTAGGGGTATCGTGTACTAAAGATGAGTACAACGCAGGGTGTGGGGGAATTACTCAACCGATGTGGAAGAAGTAATTATATTAATGGTATCAAACAAGGGTTATCCTAATGCCTCTTATCATTTAGTTATTCCTAACTACACAAGTGTAGCCTCACTTGCAATCTCGGAATGCATCACAAAACAAGTTCTAGAATCTAATATACTACCGGTTCACACTCTAAGCATTAAAGATGAATTCTTTAATTCCTACTAATCGCGGCGATCCTCACATTTTGGTGGAATTTGGGTGGTAAGGGGTTTTTGTGCTAGTCATGCAACTTCCTATCCGTGAGACGCTTTTGTTAAGACTAATGGCCCACACCTATATGTCATGAAAAATTTTAAATTTGGTGCCAAAATTACCCTAACCGACATTTTCTCATGGTTTATTACACAATCACATTTGGACAAAGCAAATAGTCAAGGATAAGCATAGTTTCAAAGTTCCCGTTTTATTTTCCCTCCCTACACTTAAACTGAACATTGTCCCCAATGTTCCCCGAAATATCAAAGTTATGATAAAAGAAGGTAATAAAAACTAAAGAAACTAATACTCCCCGATTGGCTCGGTAGGATCCGTGTAAAGTGGTGGTTAAATTCTTTTCAAGAAGAATTACTGCGTGAAAAGCTCCTTATGTAACTTCTTCTTGACAAACTAAACCTCGCACACTTGAAGAAAACAAACGAAACCTTCGCAAATCTGAATAATATATATAAGACTCGATTTAAACTAGGATATATGCTGACAAAAACGGGATATAAATACCGTAGGTTATCCCGACAAAAAACTGGCCCGATTTTCTGGAAAAATTCTGGAAAATTTACATCTTTAGAATCTGGAAAAATTTCTACAAAAACATCCATTATGACTCGATACAAGCATTTGACTAACAAACATAAATATCTTTTAGTTAATTGTTATTCTCATGTTTACGTTTCTTTGAAACGTGTAATCCTCCCTAACACTTATCCCTTATGTAAAATACCTTTATATGCAATTAAGACGAAGTTAAAAACAAAATAAAGCATTTTTACAAATTTAAACATGAGGATAAACAATTAATAAAAGATATATGACACTAACAAGCAAACAATTAAAAACATACAAGCAAGATAAATTACAATACATGTAAATAAACACCACAAAGTTCAAAAGTCACTACTAATTTAGATGTCCAAGATTATTACATGCCAAAATAAAAATTGTTTCAACAGCCAACCATACTCAATCCATAAACTACTACATCAATCACGGGGGAGGGGGTCCATAACGATAGTCATAACCAGGGGGAAGATGGCCTAAATACCCGTAGGGTTGATAGTCCTCTTCCCGCCCTGGGAAAGGATCAATATGGAGATGTGGGTCGAGCTGATCACGCATGGATAGATGATGCATCTGTCTGACAGTATGGTCATAGGTCCAGTTAGCCCTCTGGTCTTGTTGCGCCATCCATGTATCCATGCGCCCCATCCATGCTCCCTGGTAGGCCTGCCAATCTCCACTAGACATGTGCCTGTAGGTACGTCGTGGAGCTTCTGCTTCACCTTCTGCTGGTGTGCCGTACCGTGGCTCCTCATCATCATCATCATCCTCATCACCTTGAATGGCGGGTCGAGAACGGAACCCGCGAACCTCTACCATAATCCATCAGGACATTCATAGCTTTCAGAGATTTAGCCTTGACGACCCTAGGTGCCGCCATCGTGATCGGTATGAATGTACCTCTCCTGCCAAAACACCTAAGGATCGAGCTAACAGGTAACAAGCATGCCCCATACACCCTATCCTCCAACCTAACCCCACTTGGCAGTTCTCAAGTAATCGGCCAACCGAACGGGATGTTGCGCTGCACCTCACCAATATGCAAGTAGAGACAGAATAGGTCCTGTAGGTGACACGATGGCTCGTGGCATGTCTCCCTGTGATAGAAAGAGAGATCGATGTATGAGCCTAACCCGTGGATCCCGGATTTGTGAAGCGAGGGTACCCAAAGTAATGTACTCCCATCAACGTTCCGGAATGAATACACAACATCTCGTCCTTATGGGTAATTCCATTTGCAAATCGAGTCCTAAAAAATCACTTCTCAGCATCCTCAGATGTATATACCCAACTCCATCCAAACTCAGCCGACATTTGCCCTCCATTCCCTCCTAACCTAAATCGGATTCCTTGGAAATCAATATTATCCTGACATGCATTGATATTTGGCAGGTATGATGCATGAAACTCACGTACCAACTCCCCAGACACGGGCTCTCCCATTCGAAACAATCTTTTCCATTGGGGATCAGTGAACTTATCCCTCCTAAAACTATTCGAAAATTCCCTAGCCAAGTTATTTCCTGCAGAGAAATGCCCAATCCAAAACAGCCCCTGAATCAATAGTCTGATGGAGTAAATCGTTGTAACTGGCTTGACAACTTTCTTCAGTAAATACCCCCCAACTAATGATTGTGTCCGCAATGTTTTCTTGAGTATTAGAAGATTGTCCCCTAGTCCTTTTACTCTTCTACTCATCCAACAAGAAATCAAATAAGTGGAGAGCAAATGAGTATCATTTCCGATGCAAAGGACGCACAAGCAGGGACTTCAGCGTCAAAGCATAATACACCGACGTCCGCCGACGTAATTAATTTTGAATCCGACATTTGCGAGGGAAAAGTCCAAGTTTCTAACATAACCCTTTACCCAAAACCCTTGTTGCGGCAAATATGGTATAATGGCAGTGTGGTTTTGAATTTGCCGTAAGCGCTTCTCTTCGCAAAAGTTAACCCCATATGGTAACATCTACTACTTCGCCTAATCTTAAGCCTTACACAAGATTTCAGCAAGGGCTAAATAGACCAATATAGCCGGGTTTTTCGATTTGAGAAAAGAGGGAAACGAAATTGAACATGAATTAGAACAATTGAATGTACAAAGATCAATGTAAATTACTTACCTTGTGGAGATTGGTGAAAAATGGTGGATTTGATGGGAATACGTTTTTGTGTGGTGGGGTGGATAAAAATGTGTAGGGTAAGGAATGCGAGATGTGG
>OU343219.1:37666873-37705604 GCA_910596185.1 Chrysanthemum makinoi
GGGTCAAGATTTAGGTAAACTGAAAGCTAAAGTAAACATTGGAGTGTTGTAGGATATGCACCAAACAGAAAAGGATACCAAATCTACAACAAAAGAACCCGAAATATCATGGAAACAATTCACGTTACGTTCGATGAGCTGACCGGGCAAATGGCTCCAGGACAATCCAGTTCCGGACCCGCCTCTCAACTTTCATTAAGTAGTCCCATTAGTTCCTCTCTTGTACATAATCCCTCATCTGCAGTTCCATATGTACCACCGTCGGAAGAAGACGTGAAGAAATTGTTTAATCCAATGTTTGAGGAATTCTTTGAATCTCAGGACAACATGCACTCTACTACTTCAATAGAGGCAGCTCCTTATCCGTCCAACACAGTCAATCCATCCATCTCTATGTCGTTATCTCACGAAGCACCTACTACAGATCATTCTTCATCATCCTCAACACCTCAATCTTCAAGCGTACATAATGGAAACGTTGTTGCAGTCACAGATGAAGAAAACCCTTTTGCCACTCTAGAAGATGCACCGTTTGAAAATATTATTACCATTGATCCATCATCAGAACCATCTTCATCAGGGGAAACAACTCTGCTACCTCAGTTCTTCAACCACAACCACACGAGCACTTCAGAAGATGGACACATTATCATCCGTTGGATAATATCATAGGGAATCCCTCTCGTCCGGTATCTACCCATAAACAGCTTGCAACAAATGCCTTATGGTGCTTTTCCATTCCATACTGTCAAAAGTCAAACGAAAAGATGTCAAAACCGCAATGTCAGAGGACAGTTGGTTCAATGCAATGCAGGAAGAAATTCATGAGTTTGACCAACTTGATTTTTTGGAATTAGTACCAGCTCCTGAGTGTGCTATGATCATTGCTCTCAAATGGATCTTTAAAGTGAAACTTGATGAGCGTGGGGATGTATTAAAGAACAAGGCAAGACTATTGTGATTCGAATGGTAAAAAGAGATATTTTGAAGTTTTCTAATCTACAAGGCAAGGAATTATAAAGGAAAGCAAGTAAATCTACTGGATCTATTATGCAAACAAGGAAATTAAACTAGATATGCAAATTATAACTAAAACGCGATTTAACGTAATTATGAAAATGTGAATTAAATGCAAATACTCTAATTTTAACCCATGAAACTTAACTACTATTTTCTACAGCTAAAGATGATATTTAAAAATTATTTGAAATTTAAAACTAATTTTTTTGGTTTTTCTTGATTTATCTTGAATTAAAAACTATTTTTAAATATTTAAAATAGATCTAAAATACTAAAAAGTAGGAAAACATGCAAGAAAATTACAAAACTATATTTCAAAAATCTATTTTAACTAAAAAGAATTTTCAAAACTGGAATAACATTTTTATGACTTTTTCTCTAATTATTATGAATTTTAAACTATTTAAATCTAATTAGATTCCTAGAAAATACTAAAATGACTAGGAAAAATAAGGAAAAATACTTTTTAAGACATTTTTATTTTTCTAAAACTGAGAAAATTGAAATTTTATTTTTTATACCTTTTTCTGAATTATTTGCATTAAATACTAATTAAAAAGCCTAGAAAATGAAATTAAATGCAGAAAAATAGCAAAAACCATGGAAAAATATGAAAACTTCCAGAATATTATAAATTAATGCTGATAATCAAGGAAAAATAAAAGAAAAAACTAATTATCACAGGAACTATGATTTGGACACACAACTTATATGAATAAGCACATGAAATTAAGCTAAAAGCCTCAATAAGCTACCATAAGCTACCACAGCCTAAAATCAACCTAAACTATCTTAGTTTAAGCTACTGCAACTGAATTGGACCTAAATAGCACAAACTAGAGGCATAAAAGCTACATATCAGGTTCTAATAACTATGTGCCAAACGTCCCTACTACAGCAAATTTGAGCACTGATTTAGGTGGTCTAGAAAAATCTTAAAAATAAACTAAAAATACCATGAAGAAGACAACCAACCATAGATTATATGACCAAAATTTCAGCAAAAAAAGGATGAATAATGAAGAAATTAAAAATCAAAACTAAAGGCTCTTTGGGGTAATTAAGGACTGATGCAATAAGTACTAGAAATAAGCTAAAATGCTATAAACAGATATAATAAGCTACCATAAGCTAAAACTAACCTAAACTAACCTAACTGAGCCTACTGCAACTGATTGGAACCTAATAATCACAAGCTAGAGGGAATTAAGCAACATAACATGTTCAAACTTTCTAATGCCAAACGGCCCTCAACTACCTACTTTAAGCCCTTATTAAGCCAGCTTAGAAAATTCCTAAAATTATACTAAAATAGGCTTGCTAACCACAACCAACCAAATAGCATATTTCCAGAATTTCAGCTAAAAAGGACTTATAACGAAGAAATTAAAATTCAAAAACAAGAAGCCATTGGGATACTTAGCTAACTGATGTGCAGAGAATATTATGACAGAAAAGGCTATTTGCAGGTCTGAATAAGCTATTATGAGAAGCACTAAATACAGGTAAATAAGCAAAAACCAAACCTAAAGCTACCCTAAGAAAATATTAACTTAATAACATAAGCTCAAAAACAATATGGCAACAAGCTGATATAACATATTACTATTCTGATGCTCAGGGGAGGATTTGGCCAAAACATTTTTAGACACTAAATGAGAATTGGGACTTTAGATTTAACTTGAAACAACTTTGAAACAACTACCACTACTGATCTACCCAATTTCCTCACCTCTATATGGCTAGACTCCTAAAATAGAGACTAATCCAAACACTACTTTCGAAATCAGATTTCAAAGTGAAAACAGTAATCATGCAAACCTAAGATAAAAACTGGATTAAAGCTCAATTACAAAACATTTTAAGAATATTACATGACCCAAAACAGAGTTTGACTTCCAAATTTACCTGTTTGACTTTCGTTGACTTTTTTTTGTGTGCAAGATGATGAATTAAAACAATTAGGACAAGCATAACCTCACATAAGCTTTGTTAAGCTTATGTGAGCTTATCAAAACAGTTAAAACAGCTTATGCGAAGGAATTAACAGAAATGATTACTAAAATTAATTTGAGACAATTCTTAAAAATTGAAAACTGCAACTATCATTAAAAAGCTGAAATCAAAGCTTAAATTTGAAAGTACAATAACTAAAATTACAATAAATTTTACAGGAATTAAAGATGGTAACACTTTTCTAAAAGCAATGAAAAATGGACCATACAACTTAACAAAGCAGAAACTAATTTTAAAACTACTAACCCTCGGTGTCTTATAACTTTGGCATACAACTCAATTTATACTACAACTAAATGGGGTTTTCATCCTTCACTTGTTGTGCTTCTTGTGTGAGTGGAAAACCAGCCAAGAACCACATTTGTGCTTTCTCTCAGTCCAATAAAGCCGTCCATTAGGTAGGTGCCGTTTTGGAGACAATCTAAGCCATCAGTAGGGTCCTTTGTAGCCAACGATTTCAAACTTGACATCCTGGAAAGAAGGAAAAATGGTAGTGGGTTTGGTAGGTGGAAGAATGTGGGTATTGTGAAAGGTTTTTTTTTATTATTGATGGTGGGAATGGATGTGTGAAATGGTTTCTGGGTTGGAGAGAAAGCAGGGAGGATGGGTAGGTTTTGGTGGGAAAAAGAGAAGAAGAAGGAGGCGGGTGGGAATGGTTAAAAGTTAACTCTGTTTTATTTTTTGTATTTTTTGGTTTATTTTTTATTTTTTATTTTTTATTTTTTATTTTTTTTAACTGAAAATTGTTTTTAGAAAAAATAAATTTTTACAAAAGTTAATTTTGAGGTGAAATGGGATTTTAGGGTTCTGGATAGGTTTTTGGTTGCTTTTCCCTCTGATCACTCTCAAAACGTGTCTCGGGCTCCAGAAATATAAAAAATTGCTTCCTGGTTACGTCTTGACTGCACTTTTTCCAGTTTCAGCTCGATTTTTCCCGTTTTTGCTCTGTTTTCAATCATTTTGTACCTGAAAGACATAAAACACACTCCAAGGATATTTTTAACATATTTTGAGCATATTTGAGTGTTTTTAGTCATTTTTGTGGTCTTAGGCGGGTAAAAACGATGAGTGAATAACCACTCATCACTCTCAAATGGATCTTCAAAGTGAAACTTGATAAGCGTGGGGATGTATTAAAGAACAAGGAAAGACTTGTTGCAAAAGGATATCGTCAAGAGGAGGGTATTGACTTTGAGGAATCATTTGCTGCAGTTGCACGTATTGAGGCAATCAGAATCTTCTTAGCTAATGCTGCTAGTAAGAACATGGTGGTTTATCAAATGGATGTAAAGACTGCCTTACTTAATGGGGATCTGAAAGAAAGCGTGTACGTTAGTCAACTAGAAGGTTTTGTGGATCCTGAACATCGTACTCATGTCTATCGCTTAAAGAAGCCTCTCTATGGTCTGAAACAAGCTCCAAGGGCGTGGTATGATACTCTTTCAAAGTTCCTCTTATCTACTGGATTCAAAAAAGGAGCAGTGGATCCCACATTGTTCAACAGAAAGTCAGGTAAACATTTAATCCATGTGCAAATCTATGTAGATGATATTATTTTTGCCTCGACAGACCCTACTGAATGCGACCGTTTTTCAAATGAAATGGGCTCCAAATTTCAAATGTCTATGATGGGACAAATGTCATTTTTCTTGGGATTACAAATTTCACAAAGTCCCGGAGGCATTTTTATCAATCAATCTAAATATGCTAATGAAATTCTAAAGAAATTTAGATTTGACACTTGTGACACCGTTGACACTCCCATGGTGGAGCGTACCAAACTGGATGAGGACTACTCAGGGATCATGGTAGATCAAACGAAATATCGTACTATGATTGGATCCCTGATGTACCTCACAGCCAGTAGACCTGATATTCTGTTCGCTGCATGCATGTGTACTAGATACCAGGCTAAGCCTACCAAAAAGCACCTTGAAGCGGTTAAACGGGTCTTTCGGTATCTCCAAGGTACCACTAACATGGGACTTTGGTATCCGAAGGACACCAATATGTCACTAACAGCATATGCAGATGCAGACCATGTAGGGTGTCAAGATACACGTCGAAGTACGTCTGGAGGTGCTCAGTTTTTGGGTGATAAGCTTGTGAGCTGGTCTTCAAAGAAACAAATGAGTACTTCTATATCCTCTACAGAGGCTGAATACATAGTCATGTCATCTTGTTGTGCTCAAATCCTATGGATGAGATCCCAACTATCTGACTATGGCTTTGACTTCAACAAAATTCATCTGTATTGTGATAACAAAAGTGCCATTGCTCTCTCCTGCAACAACGTTCAACATTCAAGAGCAAAGCACATCGACATTCGACATCATTTCATTCGGGAACAAGTGGAAAAAGGTGTGGTAGAACTCTATTTTGTGAGAACTGAATATCAGCTAGCAGACATCTTCACTAAAGCACTCCCTCGAGAACGTTTCGAGTTTATTCTTCCACGTCTTGGACTCAAGAGTCTTCAACCTGAAACACTCAAACGTCTTCAAGAGGAAGAAGAGGAGTAAAGGCATCTATTCATCTATTCTTTGTACATATTTTCTTCAAAAACAAAACACAAAATTATAAAAGTAACTAAAAGAAAATAGAAAAATATAACACTTTCAAAAAATCCATAAAAATTTTAAAATCTGAAAAGTTTAAAAAAATATTGTCACTTTTGTCTTGATATTTTTATTCGATTTCATCTACGGTGTTTGTGTTGTCATTCAAAGAGTGACACGGGTCTTTAGATGAAGTTCGAATGTACATAAATTGTTTAAAAAAATGAGATGGAAAAAAATGGTGGCTTACAGTTATTTCAAACAGTAACCCGTGCTTAAAAAGAATGAACAAAGCCAGGCTTAAATCTTGTTTCTAACTCTCATGCTCTGATTCTAAAAACTAAACGTTTGTCGTTTAAAAGAAAAATGTTTCCTTCACAAATATTTTTCCTGCTAAATATTCTTCTGAAAAATATTTGTCATACAATGAAAACAAAATTGCGTTGAAAGTAACTTGGACCGTATTTTTGAAAATCATGTGGGCTTATTCTTTGAAAAATCTCTAATACTCAATCAACAACATATGTTATTGATAGAGGGGGAGAATGATTTCATTAAAACAAAAAGTTATTTTTCAATCAATTGGCACGTACTCAAACAGGGTCTAAGTTTGGATAATAAAAATAAACAATGTTCTTTATCAAATGGATCTAGACCAAGGCTAATGTCATGTTTTCAAAAGCTACTCAAGCACGTTTAATCATTGGAGTTTAAAGTCTCATATTTGATCCTTATCGGTTAAATGTCTTCATAAGCAAGTCACAATTCTCCTCATAAGCTTTCAAAAACAATTTAAATCAATAGAGATCACAAATCTCAAATGACTTGGAAATTGTGATCGGGGGAGAATTTGTGATTTAATTGGATTTAAACTGATAACTCAATAAATGGTTGTGAAAAGTGTTTAACAAGGCGTCCCTCCTACATATGTCAAAAGATTTCAAAATTTCCATGCATATGTTAAGGGGGAGTATCTTTCTTATACCATAAAGGGTTAAAACGTGATGGTTTATCTCAAAGTGCAAGCTCCATCTAATATGTGCTAAACTCTTTTCGAATCTTGAAGAACATATTGAGGGGGAACATTTTAAAAAGGAAAATAAACCTTCAAGGTACAAATATTCATATGTTTCAACATAATGTACCTTGATTGATTTTCTAATGGTTTCCGTATGGCTATATGATCGTGAAAGTGCTTCTAAGAACTCTTTCCTCTTTGGGCAAAACAATTTCAAAAATTATATGCACAAGTTGAGGGGGAGCAATGATCGGTGCAAAACCGTCAAGTTTACTCACACAAGCCGGCCACTTGTGAATGGCCGACCGTAAGAAACTTCAAACAGCTTAAACACCAATGCAATGAAGATCAGGGGAGTATAGTGTTTCCCCGGGTCGTTATGTCCCAGCGAGCTATGCAATGGATCACCAAACGTATAGTGATCGAGAAATTTGAACGAATAAAGGGATTAGATATGATTATAACTAAAGAAAAAGCAAACAAATTACAGAGGCTTAAATGCAAATTAAAGGAAATTAAAAAGATAAAAAATATTAAATAAACGCTATCACTATTTGCAAAATGATGTTTTTGATTTTATGTTTTTATAAAACTGAATTAAAAACTACGTAACGTACAAATGAAAATGTGAAACTTACACAATATTAATCCTAAAAATATGAAAATGATATTTTTACAAACCTAATGATAAAAGAAAATTTTTAGAAAAAGAAAATTATTTTTAAAACTATTTATCTAATTATTATTAATTAAAAACTAGTTTTAGCTATTTAATAATAACCCAAAATGAAAGAAAATATGAAATAAAGCTTGAAAAATAAAATTATGACTTGGAAAAATCTAAAATAACAAAAAATAATTTTCAAAACTATTTTTATATTTTTCTGAATATTTTTCTATTTTCTAGGAATTAAAAACTATTAAAAACTAGTTAAATTATTTAAAAATACAAATTTAACTAAGAAAAATCTAGAAAAATATTTTTTTGGCTTTTTATATTTATCTTAACTTAATAAAAATGAAAAATTATTTTTTTGAAAATTTTCTTAATTTTTTGTATTAAATGCTAATTAAAAATGCTTAAAAACTAATTTAAATCAAGATAAATACCAAACTGACTTGGAAAAATCTGAAAAATTCAAGAAAAGTCTAAAAGAATAGTTAGAATCTAGGAAAAATATAAAAAACAGGGGTTGTGTGCAAGAAAATGAGGCTGCAGTGTAAGTAGCTTATAAATAAGCACTTTTGAATAAGCAAATGCTCAAAACTGGGTACCAAACTGAAACAGAAGCTACAAAATGCTAAAACTACCCAATTGCAACTTATCACAACTGTCCTAAACTACTATTGAGCTGATTTGAAAAGATTTGATGAATCGAGTTAAAGCACAAAAAAAGTTTTAAGGTGCCTACTTGCAGCCACAGAATAAGCACTCAAATAAGCTAGAAATCAAAAACAAGAACTTGGAACCTACACTAGACCTGGCCAAGAGTTTGTAAACCAAAAATCAGACCAAGGCAAGCAGTTTTGAGCTTGTGACAAGCCTGCACAAATTACCTGTGCACACTCAGTTAATACTGAGTGTGTACAGGGCAGTTTGGACCATATTGACAAGCATTTTTGAAGCTTTTAAAAATTTGACAAAAATCTGATAAAATGATGATAAGTAAAGAGACCAGCTGAAGTTTTTAAAATACTAAGTTTCACTGAATTTGACTTAGAAATGAATCCAAGAAAAATCTTTTCAGTTGAGCTCAAAACTGGAATTTCAAGTTTTGACTTTTTTTTTTGACAGATTTGAAAAATTGACTTTTATGAACTTTGAATCCAATGTAAGGACTGATCTTGGTGTTATATGATGAAATGACACTAAAGCAAGCTATGTCTATGGATTTTGAACACAAAACAAGTGATTGGTTTTCACAAATCACAACAAATAAGGAAATTGAGACAGTTAGATGTAATGTTGACTTTGGTGGTTCACAGGCACCATTTAAGGACTGCAATGAGTCAAATGAAGCTAAACAAGCATGAACCAACAGATCTCAACTCATGAGCACACCTCTAGTACAGTTTAAGCAGCAATTCCAAACACCTTTTTAACAACTGATTTGCAATTTATATGACACAAACTACTTAACTAGCTAATGACTAAGATCAAACTGACTTTAACTACTCTCAATGCAACTTAATAAACAGATTTGCACCGTTTTAACTACAAAACAGATAATGCAATGAAACTTGCAAATAACTTACAAATGGTCCTTAGCCACAATGGCTTGAAACAGAACCCAGTGACCCACTAGCCTATCCAAAACCAACCCAATTACTCTGAATCAACCCAATTCCAACACTGCTTCAACCCATATCCATTTCCATTTCCATTTTTGCCCCGTTTGACTTTCTTTGACCAAAGTCCAATTTTGCTAGAAACTTAAATGTGAGCTTATCAAAAGCTATAATAAGCTCACATAAGCCTGTTTGAGCTTAAAAATAAGCTAATAAGAGCTTGTATATAAGACTTTGAATTGGAAATTTGAAACAGTGGACATAAAATATGAATTGTAAACACAAACTGAAATTGATGCTTGAAATTAGTTGCAATATACTTAAACACTTTAGTTTGATACAAATTAACAAAATATTACAGATTTTACACTAAATTAAAAACTTTAAGTTAAAAACGACATTGATGATATATAAAAACTACAAGACTCCCTTTCTTCTCATCCTTTTGCTCTCTTTTATTATCCAAGCTTCTTCTCTCTCATCTCTGACCAGTTCCCACTTATATTCTAGACCATTGGATGTCTTAGAGTGATCATGGCCGTTTGATTGGTTTTGGCGCCAATTTGATATTATCAACTGGAAGGTTGAGTGAGGGGATAAGAGGTGCATTTAATGCATCTTGGAAGGTAGTTGAGGTGGGGGGAACAAGGTGGAGTAAAGGTGAGGAGGGGGGATGGGTGGTGCCTGGGTTGCAGACATTTGGTGGGAGAAGGAGACTTTTGGCGCGTTTGTGGTTTGACCATTTGGTTTGACTGGGGAGTAATAATGCCAGGGGGTCCAAAATGCATATTGACAGGGGGTCCAAATGGAAAGGCAGGGTCCAATTGGGTTTATGACAAGGGTCTAAGGTCAAAAAAGGTTTTAATGACAAGGACCTATGTGTAAATTCTGAAAATTCAAGGACCAAAGCTGCCAATTCATCAAAGATGTTTCAAGGGACCAAAAGTGACACGTTTTAATAATACAAGGACCAAACTTGACATTTTCAAATTTCCAAGGGCCATTTTTGCCAATTTTCAAACTTGAAGGACCAATTTTGTAATTTCTCAAAACTTTTGACATTTTTCACCAAAGGACTAATTTTGACAAGTTATGATTTTAAAAGGACCTTTGGTGATTTTACTTTTGAAATTAAGGCTCAGGGACTATTCTGACAACTTTTGATACTGGGGGACTGAAATGCCAATTATGCAAACTTAGCTCATTTTTCATCTGATTTTGGACATTTTGCATCTGAAACATATAAAATGCAATTTTGGAATATTTTCAGTATTTTGATGCATTTCAGAGCATTTTTAAACGTTTGCAGTTCAGATTTGACAAAAATTATGAGTATTTACACACTCATTAATCCCCACACTAAACTATTGCTAGTCCCTAGCAATCTTTTGAGAAAAACTAAATGGATTTGAATCTCTTTACCAAAAGCCATTACTTCTGGAGTAGCCAAATGGTTCAGTTCAAGTAAGAACCATGGTACACCGATAACCATGTGATTTTGAGCAAACCACCAGCTTCCAACGGATTTGATTTGTCTTTACCAGAAGCCGTTTGCTCTGGACTAGCCAACTCTTAGATAAATTATCAATATTATCTTTGGTGAGTCGATTACCAATTATGGTTTTCCACTGCCTTTACCACAAGCCATAAACTTGCGGGCTAGCCAACTCTTCACTTTTTAGGATATGGTGAGCTGAATACCATACAATTTTGGGCAAATTGCAAGCCGTCAACGGATTTGAGATATCTTTACCAAGAGCCGTTTGCTCCTGGATTAGCCAATCCTTTTGTTTATTAGACAAGGCGGACTGATAACCAATTGAGTAAGTGCAAAACACTTACTCCAAAAAAAAATTTGGCCAAAAACGGGGGAATTGGGCGGTATAATTACATGATAAAATTCGTGAGAATTCCCCCCCACACTAGAAATGAATATTGCCCTCAATATTCAAAGTACCGGCGGTTATGCCGAAACAAAGAACGTAAAAGGGAAATACTACGGCCATTATTTAGAAAGATTATTTTTTTATTTTTTTTACTACTTGAGAAAACTTTATATACACAACATGTGGGGCAACCCCCCCCCCCCCACACTAGGGTGGTAGAAAGATAGAAAGAAGTCAGAAATATGGGTGAGAACCCATATGGCATGCTACTGTTTTTGATTACCGAGTCGCTAGCTTGACTCGATCCCCGCATTCATTGGTTCATGGGGAAAGTTTGTAAGTCCGGAACAACCACAGGGGGAATGTCCTCTCCAAAGTAATGTTTCAACCGATGACCATTCACTTTAAAGTTTGGACCATCGGGTTGAGATAACTCAATGGTACCATAAGGATAAACCTTAGCGATAGTAAATGGACCAGACCAGCGGGATTTTAGTTTTCCCGAGAAAATCTTCAATCTTGAATTGAAAAGAAGGACTCGATCACCGACGTTGAAAACGCGGTTTTTGATTTTTGAGTCATGAATCTTCTTTGTCTTTTGTTTGTAGATCAAAGAGTTCTCGTAAGCTTGATCACGGAGTTCATTTGAACTTTCCGGTGATCACCAGCTGTCTGAATATCAAAGTTGGCATGTTTCAAGGCCCAGTAGGCCTTGTGCTCGAGCTCAACCGGTAGATGACATGCCTTCCCGTACACTAGCTTGTATGGAGTGCACCCGATGGGTGTTTTGTAAGCTGTACGGAAGGCCCAGAGTGCGTCATCTAGCTTATCCGACCAAGAGGCACGGTTTTCGCCAACCGTCCTCTCCAAGATTCTTTTAATCCCCCGGTTGGAAACTTCCACTTGCCCACTTGTTTGTGGGTGGTACGCAGTAGATAGACGGTGAGTTACACCATACTTTTGCATGACTCTTTCAAACTGGTCATTGCAAAAATGCGTACCACGATCACTGATTATGGCTCGTGGAGTTCCAAACCTAGCAAATAGAGATTTTAAGAATTTCACCACAACTCGGGCATCGTTGGTAGGTAAAGCCTTAGCTTCAACCCATTTTGACAAGTAGTCAACGGCCACGAATATGTATTTGTTACCGCGAGAAGAAGGAAATGGCCCCATAAAGTCAATGCCCCATATGTCAAAAATCTCACACACTTGAATAGCGTTTTGCGGCATTTCATTTCTTTGTGAGATGTTCCCGTGACGTTGACAAGCGTCACAGGTTTTGACAAATTCATGGGCATCCTTGTAAATCGAGGGCCAATAGAATCCGGAATCAAACACCTTCTTGGTGGGTGTAGTGGGGCTATGATGTCCCCCGGTAGGTCCAGAATGGCAAGCCTTGAGAATGTCAATGGCTTCCTGACCATAGACACATCGCCGGATGACTTGATCCGCGCAAATTTTGAACAAGTAGGGGTCGTCCCAGAAGTAATGTTTCACATCTTTAAAGAATTTGTTTTTCTGTTGGGATGACATCCCTTTTACCACAAAGTTACCACATGGTAATTTGCAAAGTCAGCAAACCATGGGGTAGAAGAGTCTCCACGAAAGAAACCACATTGAGTGTTTCGAGAGGAAATGTTTCATTTATTTCCTTTTTCTCGAATACATCTTGGTGAGGGTTTTCTAGACGGGATAGATGATCGCAGCAGGTTCTCAGCTCCTTTTTTATCACGTATTATGATATCAAATTCTTGTAGGAGGAGAACCCAACGGAGCAATCTCGGCTTTGCATCTTGTTTTGCAAAGAGATATTTGAGAGCCGAGTGATCCGTATACACCACGCATTTGGTCAAGATAAGGTATGGCCGAAACTTTTCAAACGCCTACACCACAGCTAATAATTCTTTTTCTGTAGTGGTGTAATGGGTTTGAGCTTCAGTCATAGTTTTGCTTGCGTAGTGGATAGGCTCAAAATGCTTGGTTTTGCGTTGCCCCAAGACTGCACCGATAGCAAAATCACTTGCATCGCACATGAATTCGAAGGGTAAATCCCAGTCGGGGGCAACTAGAATGGGTGCTTCCGTAAGCTTTTTCTTTAATGTTTCAAAAGCTTCGATGCACTCAGGGGAGAAGATAAAAGGAGCATCTTTTTCGAGAAGATGGGTCATAGGCCGAGCGATTTTAGAGAAATCTTGAATGAATCTACGATAAAACCCGGCATGACCTAGAAAACTCCTAATACCTTTGACGGTAGTAGGATGAGGTAATTTAGCAATAACATCAACTTTTGCTCTATCTACCTCGATCCCATTTTTAGAAATCTTATGGCCAAGGACTATGCCTTCTTTGACCATAAAGTGACTCTTCTCCCAATTTAGACAGAGATTGGTGTCTTCACACTGTTTTAACATTTTGTCTAAATGGGAGAGACATGTATGAAACGAGTCCAAAATGACCGAGAAGTCATCCATAAACACCTCCATTGTTTCCCCGATCATGTCGTGGAAAATTGCCATCATACATCGTTGGAACGTGCCAGGAGCATTACATAAGCCAAAAGGCATACGTCTGTAGGCAAAAGGTCCGTATGGGCAGGTGAATGTGGTCTTTTCTTGATCCAGCGGATCAATGGGGATCTGAAAGTAACCCGAGAAACCATCAAGGAAACAATAGTACTCGTTCCCTGCTAATCTCTCAAGCATCTGGTCCATGAAGGGTAGAGGAAAATGGTCTTTACGGGTGGCTTCGTTTAACTTGCGATAGTCAATACACACACGCCATCCCGTAACCAATCGAGTTGGAATTAACTCGTTTTCTTCATTTGTGACAATAGTAATGCCACCCTTTTTTGGAACGCAATGAATTGGGCTAACCCAAGGACTATCGGAGATCGGGTAAATCAAACCGGCATCAAGAAGTTTGAGAACCTCTTGTTTGATAACCTCATGAATCTTAGGATTCACCCTTCTCTGATGTTGGACTGCTGGCTTGAAGTCATCCTCCATTAAGATTTTGTGAGTACAAAACTCAGGGTTGATACCCTTAATGTCGGAGAGTTTCCAAGCAATTGCTTGCTTGTGTGACTTCAAGACCTTTATGAGAGCAATTTTCTCCTCCTTAGTCAAGTCTTTAGCAATTATGACGGGTAATTTATCATCACCCTCCAAGAATGCATACTCGAGATGAGGAGGTAGGTCCTTAAGTTCAACCTCGGGAAATTCTTCAGTAGAAGTTTGTACTGATTTGATTTCCTCAATTGTGATCTCTTTCGGAGGGAGTGAAGGTAATGGATCTTCATTTAGCAATTGCTCAAGATAAAGAATATCCCCTTCCGAATCATAAACACCATCAATTCCAGGCGGAATTGATTCATCACTAGCAAGAAACTCATCGATCTCTTCTAGAAGGAAGTCACCTCCCTCAAACGGAGTGAGAGAGGGGGAAGAGTCGGCAATGATAGGTTGAGAAGATGTGGTGGAATCCCCACTCACAGAATTATGAGGATAACCAAGAAACTCTTGAGAGTACTCCTCTGAAGCAATATCAATTAAATCGACTCGATTAACTGATTCAGTATCATAATTTGCGGAGTACCTTGAAGTTTGATCAAGGTTAAAGGTAACAGCTTCATTACCCACACGTAAAGTGATTTCCTGCTCGAATACATCAATAAGATCACGGCCCGTTCTCAGGAATCCCCGTCCAACAATGAGAGGAACCCGATGATCGGCATCAAAATCAACAACCACAAAATCAACCGGAAAATGGAACTTTCCTACTTTCACAAATACATCCTCGGCGATGCCAAGAGGACGCGATATAGAACGATCTGCAAGCTCAAGAGTCATGCAGGTAGGAATAAGTTCCGGAAGATAAAGTTTCTTCCATACTGAATACGGCATCAGATTGATGCTTGCACCAAGATCGGCAAGGGCAAAGCATTCAATCATCCCAGGAAAAACACAAGGAAGAAGAAATTTTCCGGGATCTCCCAGCTTCTCGGGAAGCTTCTTTAAAAGGACTGCTGAGCAGTTCTCGTTCAAAGGAGTCTTAGCCATTTCAAACAGCTTTTCCTTATTGCTCAACATGTGTTTGAGAGTAGATGCAAACTTGGGCATCAACATGATAGCATCCGCAAAGCTTATGTCAAAATGTAGCTCTTGAAAAATTTGAAAGAATTTTTCCATTTGATGACTAGCCTTTTCGTGGAGCTTTTGCTCATGTAAACGTGAGGGGTAAGGAATAGAAGTTTTGGATTTGGGGTTACCAACTGGAGGTTCAAAAAGAACTCCAGGTTTGGTTTTCGGGACAACCTGAGGATGGACATTGCTGGTACTTCCGTTATTAGTAGGAAGTTCCTTGTCCTTTGTCGCCTCAGGTTCACTTTCCACTACCTTCGGGAGAGAAGAAGAAGAGGTAGTAGGAATAGCGGGTCCATGATATGAAGCACCACTTCTGGTTGTGATCGCCTTTGCATCGCCCCTCAGATTAGCGATCGTGTTGCTAGGTAGAGTACCTGAGCCCGAGGGTCGATCATTTAAAGACTTCTTAATGTCAGAAATCTGGCTAACCAACAACCTGTTCATTTCCTCTTGGGATTTCATGAATTGTTTCAACAACTCATCAGATGATGGTCCGGTTGGAACAATGGCTTGAGTTTGCGCAGGAAAATTCTGGCCTCTATTGTTTGGATTAGGGCCTTGATTCTGAAAATTTCCTTGATTATTGCCATGAAAATACCTTGGGTTGAAATTTCCTTGACCTGGGTTTCTATTGAAATTTCCTTGATGTTGGAAATTTTGATTTTGATTTTGAAAACCGTTGTTTTGACTGAAATTACCTTGGTTTTGAAAACCTTGGTTTGGTCTATTTTGATTTTGATTACGGTTTTGATTGAAACCGGGAGGTCCAGGGTAGTGGTTAGGACGGTGGTTCGGGTCTACAGGAGCACGATATTGATTGCCTCCCTGATTAGAAATCCCGCCCACAGCATTAGCTTCAAAAGGGTTACCATCGGTGGCCATACAGTTGTAATAAGCATGGGGGCCACCACAAGTAACACAGACTTCCACTTTCTTAACTTCAGCAGGAGGTGAAGTTTGTGGAAAAGAGACTTTCTTTTGGTTGGAGAGAACCAAAGCTTGAATGGCTTCCGTGAGTTTATCAATCTTGGCATCGGTGCTAGATTGACTCACGGGCGATGAAGAAGAAGGACCAACACTGACTTGGGAAACAACCGGCTTGCTTCGTGCAGTGCGGACTTTAGACTTGTTTTCAATGATCGCTAAAGCTTCTTTAACAGTTTTGCTTAAGAAATTTCCTCCCGCGGAGAAATTGAGAGAATCTTGATCAGATTGACTCACTCCATTATAGAAAGTATCGAGTTGCATCAACTCGGAGAAACCGTGGTGAGGACATTTGCGAAGCAATTCCTTAAAACGATCCCACGATTCACTGAAGGATTCATCAAACTTTTGAGTGAATTTGATGATTTCATTTTTAAGACTCGTGGTTTTGGAAGGTGGATAAAATTCATTCACAAATTTCTTCACCAGGTCTTCCCATGTCTCAATTGACTGAGGGGGTTGTTTCTCAAGCCAAATCCGTGCTTGTCCCTCAAGAGAAAATGGGAACAGAAGAAGCTTAACAGCAACAGTAGGGACATTCTTGTATTTGATGGTAGATGAAATCTTGTTAAACCATTGAATATGAGCATGAGGATCATCCCGCTCAAAACCGTAGAATTGATTTGAGGTTACAAGATTCAGTAACCCGGTTTGGAGTTCAAAATTTTCAGCCACAATGGCTGGTACAACGATAGCATCTCCATACCCGTCGATGGGTGCCTGGAGAAGCTCACACATAGGGCGTTCTTCCGCCATGATAATGGAAGTAGTGTGAGCAGTCCGGATCTCAGATCCGACTGATGGAGCAGAAAGTCTACGGACACGCCTTCTTGGAATCTTGACAAGCTCACGAAATGGGCTCACAGATCTAGAAGAGCGAGTGCGCATACACTAGAGTTAACTCTAAGGAAACTCAGAGTTAAGGAGAGAAATGGGAATTATGAAGGTATTTATGAAAAATGGGGTGAGAAGAATCTTTTTAGGTTTTCTGGTTCTGATAAGTAGATATAACAACAAAATCAATTAAAACAAAATCGAGGCAAAACAACAGTGAACTTAAACCAATAATCACAAGATGAATGGCTTCTTTGAAAAAGGTACACCAATCACAAGGACACAAAGGCAAGTTTTAAATCTTTGGTTCGGGAACTTATTATGGTCGTACCCCCAGTTAGGTAGTACACTGCCTTGGTTTGCGGTGGTAATCTTTTATGTTGTTATTTATTAAAGAAAACGACAATCTTTTGTATTTTTATATTTGATACATATATAGAAACAAAAGGAAAATATTTTTGTGTTTTATACGTTTTTGCTGTTTTGGGTTTTGGATTTTTTTTATAAGAGAATATGGATATATATATATAGATGATAGATGGATGGTATAAACAAAGAGTGAGTATTCAAACTACTAATCTGCTAAATGGAAGATAATCAGCACAGCTCCCCGGCAGCGGCGCCAAAAATTTGATCGGTGCAAAACCGTCAAGTTTACTCACACAAGCCGGCCACTTGTGAATGGCCGACCGTAAGAAACTTCAAACAGCTTAAACACCAATGCAATGAAGATCAGGGGAGTATAGTGTTTCCCCGGGTCGTTATGTCCCAGCGAGCTATGCAATGGATCACCAAACGTATAGTGATCGAGAAATTTGAACGAATAAAGGGATTATATATGATTATAACTAAAGAAAAAGCAAACAAATTACAGAGGCTTAAATGAAAATTAAAGGAAATTAAAAAGATAAAAAATATTAAATAAACTCTATCACTATTTGCAAAATGATGTTTTTGATTTTATGTTTTTATAAAACTGAATTAAAAACTACGTAACGTACAAATGAAAATGTGAAACTTACACAATATTAATCCTAAAAAGATGAAAATGATATTTTTACAAACCTAATGATAAAAGAAAATTTTTAGAAAAAGAAAATTAATTTTAAAACTATTTATCTAATTATTATTAATTAAAAACTAGTTTTAGCTATTTAATAATAACCTAAAATGAAAGAAAATATGAAATAAAGCTTGAAAAATAAAATTATTGCTTGGAAAAATCTAAAATAACAAAAAAAAGAATTTCAAAACTATTTTTGTATTTTCTGAATATTTTTCTATTTTCTAGGAATTAAAAACTATTAAAAACTAGTTAAATTATTTAAAAATACAAATTTAACTAAGAAAAATCTAGAAAAATATTTTTTTGTCTTTTATATTTATCTTAACTTAAGAAAAATGAAAAATTATTTTTTTGAAACTTTTCTTAATTTTTTGTATTAAATGCTAATTAAAATGACTTAAAAACTAATTTAAATCAAGATAAATAGCAAACTGACTTGGAAAAATCTGAAAAATTCAAGAAAAGTCTAAAATAATAGTTAGAATCTAGGAAAAATATAAAAAACAGGGGTTGTGTGCAAGAAAATGAGGCTGCAGTGTAAGTAGCTTATAAATAAGCACTTTTGAATAAGCAAATGCACACAACTGGGGACCAAACTGAAACAGAAGCTACAAAATGCTAAAACTACCCAATTGCAACTTATCACAACTGTCCTAAACTACTATTGAGCTGATTTGAACAGATTTGATGAATTGAGTTAAAGCACAAAAACAATTTTAAGGTGCCTAGTTGCAGCCACAGAATAAGCATTCAAATAAGCTAGAAATCAAAAACAAGAACTTGGAACCTACACTAGACCTGGCCAAGAGTTTGTAAACCAAAAATTAGACCAAGGCAAGCAGTTTTGAGCTTGTGACAAGCCTGAACAAATTACCTGTGCACACTCAGTTAATACTGAGTGTGTACAGGGCAGTTTGGACCATATTGACAAGCATTTTTGAAGCTTTTAAAAATTTGACAAAAATCTAATAAAATGATGATAAGTAAAGAGACCAGCTGAAGTTTTTAAAATACTAAGTTTCACTGAATTTGACTTAGAAATGAATCCAAGAAAAATCTTTTCAGTTGAGCTCAAAACTGGAATTTCATGTTTTGACCTTTTTTTGACAGATTTGAAAAATTGACTTTTATGAACTTTGAATCTAATGTAAGGACTGATCTTGGTGTTATATGATGAAATGACACTAAAGCAAGCTATGTCTATGGATTTTGAACACAAAACAAGTGATTCGTTTTCACAAATCACAACAGATAAGGAAATTGAGACAGTTAGATGTAATGTTGACTTTGGTGGTTCACAGGCACCATTTAAGGACTGCAATGAGTCAAATGAAGCTAAACAAGCATGAACCAACAGATCTCAACTCATGAGCACACATCTAGTATAGTTTAAGCAGCAATTCCAAACACCTTTTTAACAACTGATTTGCAATTTATATGACACAAACTACTTAACTAACTAATGACTAAGATCAAACTGACTTTAACTACTCTCAATGCAACTTAATAAACAGATTTGCACCGTTTATAACTACAAAAACAGATAATGCAATGAAACTTGCAAATAACTTACAAATGGTCCTTAGCCACAATGGCTTGAAACAGAACCCAGTGACCCACTAGCCTATCCAAAACCAACCCAATTACTCTGAATCAACCCAATTCCAACACTGCTTCAACCCATATCCATTTCCATTTCCATTTTTGCCCCGTTTGACTTTCTTTGACCAAAGTCCAATTTTGCTAGAAACTTAAATGTGAGCTTATCAAAAGCTATAATAAGCTCACATAAGCCTGTTTGAGCATAAAAATAAGCTAATAAGAGCTTGTATATCAGACTTTGAATTGAAAATTTGAAACAGTGGACATAAAATATGAATTGTAAACACAAACTGAAATTGATGCTTGAAATTAGTTGCAATATACTTAAACACTTTAGTTTGATACAAATTAACAAAATATTACAGATTTTACACTAAATTAAAAACTTTAAGTTAAAAACGACATTGATGATATATAAAAACTACAAGACTCCCTTTCTTCTCATCCTTTTGCTCTCTTTTATAATCCAAGCTTCTTCGCTCTCATCTCTGACCAGTTCCCACTTATATTCTAGACCATTGGATGTCTTAGAGTGATCATGGCCGTTTGATTGGTTTGGGCCATTTGATATTATCAACTGGGAGGTTGAGTGAGGGGATAAGAGGTGCATTTAATGCATCTTGGAAGGTAGTTAAGGTGGGGGGAACAAGGTGGAGTAAAGGTGAGGAGGGGGGATGGGTGGTGCCTGGGTTGCAGACATTTGGTGGGAGAAGGAGACTTTTGGCGCGTTTGGTGGTTTGACCATTTGGTTTGACTGGGGAGTAATAATGCCAGGGGGTCCAAAATGCATATTGACAGGGGGTCCAAATGGAAAGGTAGGGTCCAATTGGGTTTATGACAAGGGTCTAAGGTCAAAAAAGGTTTTAATGACAAGGACCTATGTGTAAATTCTGAAAATTCAAGGACCAAAGCTGCCAATTCATCAAAGATGTTTCAAGGGACCAAAAGTGACAAGTTTTAATAATACAAGGACCAAACTTGACATTTTCAAATTTCAGGGGCCATTTTGCCAATTTTTAAACTTGAAGGACCAAATTTGTAATTTCTCAAAACTTTTGACATTTTTCACCAAAGGAATAATTTTGACAAGTTATGATTTTAAAAGGACCTTTGGTGATTTTTCTTTTGAAATTATGGCTCAGGGACTATTTCTGACAACTTTTGAAACTTGGGGGACTGAAACTGCCAATTATGCAAACTTAGCTCATTTTTCATCTGATTTTGAACATTTTGCATCTGAAACATATAAAATGCAATTTTGGAATATTTTCAGTATTTTGATGCATTTCTGAGCATTTTTAAACGTTTTGCAGTTCAGATTTGACCAAAAATGATGAGTATTTACACACTCATCAAGCAACCCTTTTGAAAACCGCATCATTTCCCAAAAATATCTTTAACAAAGTATGAAAAATACTAATTTTAATCAAGAAAGTGATTTTGATATCTTTTAGAAATTATTGATCAAAGAATCGAATCTATCATTCTTAAATCTGAGCTTTTCAAGTCCTCTTGCCTTCATGTGCCAAAACTATTTCAAATATATGATGTACATGTTGAGGGGGAGCTTTTTCTAAAAATATTAAAAACAATTCAAGTACAAAATGTTTTGATCATGTATCACAAGTACTTCGATTGACTTTCAAATGGTTTTCAATTGGTTCCAATGGAAGAAGAACAATACCAAAGGACTAACCAAATTTACTTTAAGTATGGAGATATAAAGATGGTTAGGTCAGGTATTTGTTCCCACGATCCCGCCAGAGCCGGAGATATCTACCCAGGGACAATCCAATAGATAGTGTAGAAGTCCTTAGGTATGATGGAAAAATGAGATAAATGAGAAATGGGAAGTGTGCGGACTGAGACAGAGCTAGTACTGGAATAAACCCAACAAGGTTCTAGTTATGAAGTCTCGGTAAGTACTGAATGGATTGAAGAATGAAAAAGAAATGAATGAGAAAAGGGTGAAAAGAAATATCCCTCCATTATTTCAACCATTAGGGTAGAAACCGGGTTCAATTCATATGCTACTGGTTGTTACTAAGGTAACACTGGTATTGAAGACAAGACGGCATGGACCCAGTGACGCACTGCACTAAACTTCCCAAGCTACTCAAGTTCCTCTTAAAAGGACTTGTTTCATTCTCACGGGGAACCTACATAATCTATCGACTCTCTCCTAGAGATTGTTGATATTAAAGAAGGAGACCCTCTCCCTAGTCTCTGGCATAGGAACCAAATGTGCACAATCGAGTCTAGAGCCACGAGATCATCAATAAATCTCATTAGGACACTGTCAATGAAGACTCTCTGTTTCACACAATGTGGAAAGAGAGAATATATTTTAAGAGTCCTACGCATTATCCTTGTGGTATTTCCAGAACATCTGAGTGATATGCAAACATATTCAAAATGAAGATGGAAAGCCTTCTAGAGCCAACATCAAACAAGCTCTTGGTAGGTGGCATGTAAGATCTATCCAATAGATCAACCATGTGACAACTGAACAGAAATGATAGGGAGATTCAAAACTATGAATCAATCCTGGTTCAGGTAATGGATTGACGGATACCTTTGAAAAATCAGTCGTTGTTGGGATATGAAAGTGCTGAAGATATGAAAGTACTGAAGACATTAAAGTACTGTAAGTTGCAAAGTACTGGAAGAAGTCAAAGAGTCAAAGTACTGCTAAAGACAAAGTCAAAGTACTGCCTTATGAAGTCAAAGTACTGCAAGAACAAAAGAACTGTTACATTCGTTTATGGAAAGAATTGTATTCTATGTTTGGATTACTTGTCGTACAAGGTTACAAATTGTAAACCGACTAGGATATCCTTTAGCCTATAAAAGGACTCCTAGATTGGCATTAGAGGTACGATTTCAGAAAAAGAGTTTTAGAGTTTACGAATTAGTGTTTTAGAGAAAAGTTCGATTATCTTAGAGTTGTATTAAAGTATCTGCATAATAAGCAGATTTAGAGTTTATAATAAAAGTTATTCTTCTTAGCTTTGTTAAGTAAATTCCGCGTACTTGATAAAGATTGCTCAGTGTTCCTTTGTTAATAACTTAGGATTTATCCGAGGTTATTAAACCTTGACAAGCTAGTTTAAGTTAGTTTGATTAAAGTATATCGATTCAACAAGTGGTATCAGAGCTTGTGTGGAAACTCTGACTGGGAAGAAACCCTACTTCAACAATATTCAAGATGTCGACTGAAGCTGTTCCACCACCCTCAATCACCTCACTCAAAATTCCAATAATCAAGAAGGGAGAATATGATCTCTGGTGCATGAAGATGAGGCAGTATATTGCCATTACAGACCATGCTTTATGGAATGTAATTGTTAATGGGAATGAAGTAGTTACTGAAACCATTAGTATTCCTGGACAACCAACTGCACCAAAGGCAGTCTTACCAGCAGCAACCCTAAGGAATCAAGAGAAGGCACTAAACATTCTCTTATCTGCCATTCCAGATGGTCATCTTCTCAAATTTCATGATGCTAAAGATGCTAAGCAGCTCTGGGCTGCTCTCAAGACTAGATTTGGAGGGAATGAAGCCTCTAAGAAGATGCACAGAAATTTGTTGAAGCAACAGTTTGAAACTTTCACAGTAGGAGAAAGAGAGAGTCTTGATGCTGCATATGATAGGTTTCAAAATCTTCTCAACATGTTGGAGTTATACAAGGCATGTTGGAGTTATACAAGGCATGTGATAGGTTTCAAAATCTTCTCAACATGTTGGAGTTATACAAGGCATGTGACAACCCGTACTTTCAGGTCATTTCTCGAAACAATTCATGCTTCACTATTTCAACATTTATCGTAAACTAGGTTTGCGTGTTCCAAATTCGCGTAACCTTAATGGTTTAGCGGCGAATTCATGATCATAACATCACGAACATTTCATATGGACTAAGTTTAGTCTACATTTCATTAGCATCATTTGCATCATATTAGTTCATTCATGACTTTGCATTTCACATTAAATGCGTAAATTTTATATTAAATAAACGTTATCGCGTGAGTTATTATTTTGAACATTTAATCCGTTATTTCTAAAATTGATCCCGATATATTTTTATACTTACATTTAGTTTCTAAAAACTATATTTTGAGTTTACCTAGTATTTTAAATTTATTTTGTATATAAATCGTTAAAGTTATATTATTACGACACTTTTCTTAAAAACTACTCGATAATTATTTTATCACTCAATTTTTACAAGAAATGTATTTTTACAATTTTTATGGTCTCATTATACTCTACTTTGATCTATTAAAAATTTACTTGTACCTAAAAACTACCATTTACCTTAACATGAATTCATTTTCACTTACACTTTTTCTTACAATTACACAAGTATATACATAATAAAAAAAAAATATATATATATATATTTTGGTACATACCTCCCCCCTTGGCCGACCAAGGGGGGGTTGCAATTAATATAGTTGGTGATTTTTTTTCTTTACTTGATAGTATAACATTACACTTCACTCAAATTTCTACTCATTCACTCTCAATTATTTCAAGTCAAGAAAAATTATTTCTTCTCTGTTGTTTCATCCTCAAGAACCGACCATATAGGTGTTTACAAGGAAATCATCAAAATTTTTACAAGATCAAGTTAAACAATCTAGAATTACACTCTTATTAAGGTTTTGAAATAAAAACCTAGGGTGGTTAGGTTAAACCTTTGTTCTTTGCACCTCATCATAGTAGCTTGTAAGCATATTTCTTTCATTTTATATCTTTCACTTTCAATTCATATTTATTTCTTCATATTTGGAGCAAACATGCAAGACTTGTGTATATTTATACCATTTTTACATTGATTTTTAGAGTTTAATATATAAAGGTCATCCTATAATTATTCCCTTGTTATATTTTGGTCTTGATGATGTTTAGGAACCCATGACACCCTAAGAAGGTGTATGGTAGGATTAGAATAGCTTTGGAGTTGATTTGAAGGGATTGGAATAGGTTTAGTACGAGAAAAACTATTTTCGACAAGTATATAAAGTGGTCTGTCCTTATTTTGTTTTTCTGGAAAATCCGACAGTAGGCACGAATTTTTGGCCTTAATATTTAGAAAATATACTTTAAAACGAATCCGTGGCCGCTTGAAAGGATTAAAACGGAGTTATAACGAAGAAGTTATGAATTTTTCAAGTTTGACGACGAAATATATATTTTTCTGAAATTTCAGCAACCTATTTTAAGTTTTGTACGAGTCAAAAACGAGCCTTAAGCTTTACAAATTATTTCGACTTATCAAAAATCTATTAGTATACTTTGATACGAAGCTAAGGACGTATAATACGTAGAAAACGGATTTGAAACGACTAAGATATACCCGTTTTCATAAAATTGCCGTAACTATTATTTTCAGAAAAACTATATTATTTTTACGAGACAAGTGTTACGGTAACCAAAACGACCATGTTGAAGGCTGTTTTTATCTATGATGTAGAACTTTTTGTAACGAAATGTCTTCTAATAAAATCGAGATCATCGAGCATATTTTTCAAAACGACCATCCGTTTGTATAGCGGAGTTGTAATAAATTATTTACGGTTGCTTAAACTTTGCCGAAACTCACTTTTTACTCAACATTTGGACAAAAATCACCATCTTTAACCTCTATTATCTTTATGTTCGAGACCTCTATGACGAAAACTCATGTACTAAAACTTCTAGATTTTGATACAAGCTTTCCAAAACCGTCGAGTTCGTTTCCTAACGTTCGACGTACACCATTTTACGACTAGCTTTTTGAAGCCATTTTTGTCACTTTCATAAAATTTCCGACGACTTTATTTTACGACGAAAAGTTAAAATTTCACAATAAATCATTACGAAACCATTGTAGGATGACATTTTGACGTAAATACTTGTAAAGTAATTTATAAATGGTCAAGACGTCAAAAGAGTATTTTTCGACGATAAGTATTATTTTCAAAACTCGCAAATGGTATAAATAACATACGAAATGCATGCATATCATTACATTATAACTCATTGCATATCATATCATTCGTGATAGGTCCAGATAAGCATCACATTATACCTCGGTGTACTCACTCTTGTCATCATTCCAGTTTATCAAGTGAGTTTTCATAGCCCCGTCGTACATGCTTTTAATTATTTTCAAACCTACGGGGGAGAATACATTGCACAACATTTTTATTACGACACCAAGTATGTTAAATTCATTTACATTGCTTAAGTTACCGCATGCCAATTGAAAGTCCCCATTTCCTGAACATGAACCGTTAATCGTAGAAGCGAGGGTGAGTGGATAGATCTATCGAGGGTGACTCCTCCATCCGGGTTGGTGAATCCCAACTAGTCATACGGATGCATTTCATTTAATAACATTATTGAGTTGTCTGGCAAACACTCTGTTGGGGCATACATTATGAACAGTCTAGTTTCGGTGTCATGGACTTATTGCAATTGTAACATTTTTCTGTGACATGATTGTCATACCTGGTCTATACTTGTGTAGTCGTATAAAACATTTACATAAACCTATGATTTCTCGCCAACATTATTGTTGACCGTTTTAGCAATGTATTTTCAGGTAACTAAGACATACGCATGGCATGGTTAAGGAACCTTTTGAGTCGCGGCGTCGACTTATATCATTGTACATTATGGCACTTTCTTTCAAAAACATCGTTTGGACTTGTATTATATTTATATTTCCGCAAACTTTCTAAACTTTTGGGACCTATGTTGTAACTCTGAATGCTTTTATTAAATATCCAACGATGTGTTTTTTTTAAAACGACACTTTAGGTCGTTCAATATAACTGTGATTGTGGTGCTATGACAGTCTATCCCCAGGAATTCCATTCCGCTGCAAAACAGGTAAATTGGGGGTGTGACAGATTGGTATCAGAGCTACAGTTATAGAGAACTAGGTTGCATCATTGACCCTAGACTATAGCTACATTATCATAGCATCTCATCATTTCATCATAGTGCATGTTCACTTTTCATGCGGATTCACTTACACTTTATTCGAGTTATTTACTTTCATTTCACATCGGTTGTCACAGAGATGTCTTCAGATTCACATCCCATCACTGTATCATCGGACACTAACACGGAAGATGTCCCAGCCGACCCTAACATGGATGATGTTTCATCGCACTCCACTGAGATCTTATCTTCGATTGGCTCTACTCCAGCCTTTCCACCTATTATGACTGACACGGAGACTGAACCCTTTGAGGAGGGCGAAGTCGCACCCACTCCACATGTTAGCCCTGCTCACGACCCGATACACCCACCATCACCACTACTAGCATCATCATCACCATCCTCATCGTATTTTCTTAGGGATCCTTTGCCTGCATCAGACTTGCCGCTCAAAAAGCGTGCTCGTTTTGACATCCCGACACCACCTTCTACAGAACCCGAGCCACCTGTTAGGTTCGAGTTAGGCGAGAGCTCTAAGGCTGCAGCTGCTAGACAGCCTTCTACTGAGGCGTTAGGAGCTCGTATAGATAGTCAGCAGATTCAGATAGATAGGATGTCGCGGCAGTTGGAGGAACTGTCGTTAGATAGGGTTGAGACCATTGCGGAGGAGGTCGAGGGCCTGGTGTTAGGCAGGGTTTCTATTGATTTGGCACATCAGAGTATACAGAATAGGCAGTTAGAGGACAGGGAGCGTATTGCTGAGTTGAGGCAGGAGTTATCTCTAGCTCGTGAGAGTATAGTTACTTTGCAGGGTCAGATTGGAGAGTTGAGGAGTTTGGTTGCTAGTTTGACTACTCAGGTTCGCGATCTTCAGGATCGAGCCGGCGGAGCACCATGAGGTGCCTTATGTAGACTTTTGTCATGTATAGTTTTGACCATTATTATCCTAGTCACGAGGTGTGTGACGTAGTTTAAAGAACTTGTTGTCTTTTGGTTGTTGTACAAACAAATGTATCAAGTATTGACTCTACTATGTAGGAATGGTTTTTATTATCTATGATATCGGTCCATGTAGGCCGAAATTTTCATGTATATTATCCACGTGTGTTGTGATTATATTGTGATATTTCGTTATTGTTCCGTTGTGATTCCATTTACTTTATGCATGTTGTGGTTGTGGATATATTTGTGTGATGGTTGTTTCTACTTACGAGTTCTCATGATTGTTTCATCTTGTGATTTTCAAGAGTTATGGCACCAAAGAAAGCCACACCTGAAATGACCCAAGCGGCTATTCAAAAGTTGGTGAATGATAGCATAGCCGATGCTCTAAGGATTGAAAGGGAAACAGTGGCTGCTGCTGCTGCTGAGGCCGCGGCTGCTGCTGAAGCCGCTAGGCTTGCTGCTGCTACTGGAAATGCAGGAGGGTCCGGAGTTAAAAACTGTTCGTACAAGGATTTCAAAAGTGGAGATCCCACGAAGTTTAGAGGTACCGAAGGAGCCACTGCCATGGTTCGATGGTTTGAGAAATTGGAGTCCGTGTTTTTGCTATGTAATTGCCCGGATGATAGTAAGGTCAAGTTTGCTACGAGTACACTACTTGATGGAGCATTGTCGTGGTGGAACTCTTATGCTCAGCCGATTGGAATGGAGAATGCTTTCAAGCTTACTTGGGAGCAATTCAAGGGTTTGGTAACTAAGAAATTTTGTCCTCGTACGGAAGTGAAAAAGTTGGAGACAGAATTCTATGAACTAGTAACTATTGGGTATGATATCGACACTTACATTCGGAGATTCCAAGAATTGGCCGCATTATGCCCGTCTATGGTTTCGGATAACGAGAAGTTACTAGAGGCTTTCATCGGGGGACTTCCCGAGGTTATTCAAGGAGATGTGACTTCGTTTGATCCACAAACAATTGAGGAAGCTATTAGAGTGACTCAGAAGCTTATGGCACAGGTGGTGAAGAGAGGTAAGTACACCAACACCAACCGAAACAACAACAACAACCCCAACAACCGCTTCAATTACAACAATAACCGAGCCAACTACAACAACAACAATAGCAACAACAACAAGCGAAAGTGGGACAACACCAAAGGTAGAAATGCTACTCAACAACCACTCAAGAGACAAGAGGTTGTAAAGGCTTATGCTGCAGGTCCGAAAGAAGGAAAAGGGTATTCGGGGGTTTTGCCGAAATGTGATAGGTGTTCGAGTCATCACAAACCGGGTCGATGTCCTGATCCATGTGAGAATTGTAAGAAAGTTGGTCACCGAACTAGGGATTGCAAGTCGCAACAAGTTACATGTTTTGGTTGCGGAGAACAGGGACACTACAAGTCTGAATGTAAAAAGGGAAGGAACCAAGGAAATCCGAATCAAGGAGGAATGGCGCAAGGAAGGGCTTACGTCATTGGAGGTGGCGAAGCTAGGGAGGACCCGAATGTTATCACGGGTACGTTCCTTCTCAATAATCGTTATGCTTCAGTTTTATTTGATTCGGGAGCCGATAAAAGTTTTGTGTCCACTGCATTTGCACCTTTACTCAACATTAAACCAACCGCATTAGACATATCATACATCGTCTAATTAGCTAATGGTAACTTAGTTAGCACCAACACCGTTGTCCGTGGTTGCACATTCAATTTTCTAAATCATCCCTTCAACATAGACCTTATGCCCGTAGAACTTGGTAGTTTCGACGTCGTCATCGGCATGGATTGGTTATCCAAACATCGTGCAAGAATCATTTGTGATGAAAAAGTTGTTCATCTTCCTTACAACGGCGAAACTTTGATTATTCGTGGGGAACGAAGTGGAACTAGACTTAGTATCATATCATGCATCAAGACGGAGAAGTACATAAAGAAAGGTTGTTTTGCTTTCTTAGCCCATATAACCGAGAAGAAGTCGGAGGAGAAGCGACTTGAAGATGTACCAATTGTCCGAGAATTTTCTGAAGTCTTTCCCGAAGACTTACCAGGGCTTCCACCGGCACGACAAGTAGAATTTCATATTGACTTAGTGCCCGGAGCTGCACCGATTGCGCGAGCACCTTACCGTCTAGCACGATCCGAAATGCAAGAATTGTCTAATCAGTTGCAAGAACTTCTAGACAAAGGATTCATTAGGCCGAGTTCCTCGCCTTGGGGAGCACCGGTCTTGTTTGTGAAGAAGAAAGATGGATCCTTCAGAATGTGTATAGATTATAGAGAGCTGAACAAGTTAACGGTGAAGAATCGTTACCCACTCCCCAGAATTGATGACTTGTTCGATCAGTTGCAAGGTTCTAGTATTTACTCCAAGATTGATCTCCGGTCGGGTTACCATCAACTTCGAGTTCGGGAGGAGGATATTCCGAAAACAGCGTTTAGAACACGTTACGGTCATTACGAGTTTCAAGTGATGCCGTTCGGATTGACTAATGCACCTGCGGTATTCATGGATCTCATGAATAGAGTATGTAAACCGTATTTGGACAAGTTTGTGATAGTGTTCATTGACGACATATTGATTTACTCAAAGAGCAAAGAAGAGCACGAAGAGCATTTAAAGACGATTTTAAGGCTACTCAAGAATGAGAAGTTATATGCCAAATTTTCGAAGTGTGATTTTTGGAATCACAAAGTGCAATTTCTTGGTCACGTCATTGATAGTCAAGGACTACAAGTTGATCCCGCAAAGATTGAAGCCGTAAAAGATTGGGCTACTCCAACAAATCCTACAGAAATTCGACAATTTCTAGGACTAGCTGGGTATTACCGAAGGTTCATCGAAGGTTTTTCAAAGATAGCTAGACCTTTGACCAAGTTGACACAGAAAAACAAGAAGTATGAATGGGGAAAGAAACAAGAAGCTGCTTTTCAGTTATTGAAGCAAAAGCTTTGCAGCGCGCCAATTTTGGCACTACCCGAAGGAATTGAAAACTTCGTTGTATATTGCGACGCTTCGCATAAAGGAATTGGGGCTGTTTTAATGCAAAACGAGAAGGTGATAGCGTATGCTTCTCGACAACTTAAGGTTCATGAGAAGAATTACACCACTCATGATCTCGAGTTAGGGGCCGTAGTTTTTGCACTCAAGATTTGGAGACATTACCTCTACGGTACAAAGTGCACAGTGTTTACAGACCACAAGAGTTTGCAATATATTCTTGATCAAAAGGAGCTTAATATGAGGCAACGTCATTGGTTGGAGTTACTCAGCGACTATGATTGTGAAATCAAGTATCACTCGGGAAAAGCCAATGTTGTGGCTGATGCTCTTAGCCGGAAAGAGAGGCCCAAACCTTTAAGAGTTCGATCATTGGGAATGATGATTAATTCGCCTTTACCATCGAAAATCCACGAAGCACAGATCGAGGCACTTAAGGAGGAAAACCGACCAAGTGAAAAGCTTTATGGTATGCCCGAGAACGCAAATGGTTTTGTAAAGAGAGCAGATGGAGTATTATGTTTCAAGGATAGAATGTGGGTACCATTGTATGGTGGAATACGAGAATTGATTATGCATGAGTCGCATAAGTCAAAGTATTCGATTCACCCAGGATCTGATAAGATGTATCAAGATCTTAAGAAACTTTATTGGTGGCCGAACATGAAAGCAGAGATTGCCACGTACGTTAGCAAATTCCTTACCTGCTCTAAGGTAAAAGTCGAATATCAGAAGCCTTCAGGATTACTCCAACAACCGGAAATTCCTCAATGGAAATGGGAACGCATTACAATGGACTTTGTTACAAAACTTCCTAAGACATCGGGAGGTTACGACGCTATTTGGGTAATTGTTGATCGCCTCACCAAATCAGCCCATTTCATACCAATTAGAGAGACTTATTCTATGGAACAACTCACTAGACTTTATGTCAAAGAAATAGTCTCGAGGCACGGTGCACCAATTTCCATCATTTCCGACAGAGATAGTCGATTCACTTCAAACTTCTGGAATTCATTGCAAGATTCATTCGGAACCAGATTAGAGATGAGCACAGCATATCACCCACAAACCGACGGTTAAAGTGAAAGGACAATTCAAACTTTAGAAGATATGCTGAGGGCATGTGTAATTGATTTTGGAAATGGTTGGGCTAACCATTTGCCATTGATAGAATTCTCGTACAACAATAGTTATCACACCAGTATAAAGATGGCACCATTCGAGGCACTCTATGGTCGAAAGTGCCGATCACCTGTTTGTTGGGCCGAGGTTGGAGACGCACAACTCACTGGTCCAGAAATGGTACGGGAAACAACAGAAAAGATAGTTCAAATTCGTGATAGACTCAGAACTGCCAGAAGCCGACAGAAAAGTTACGTGGATGTTAGACGCAAAGCATTAGAATTTTGTTGAGAATCGTTTAAGCTCATCTAGGAATAACAATAACAACAATAAATAGAATGCACAGCGGAATAAATCAAAACAACATTGTTATTGCTAAAGGTTTCTTCGTCATCATCATGTGTTCTACAAAACACATCTACAGCCCCAATCCTAGACGATCAACTCTAAGACGGTTACAATCTAACAGGGATCCATGATCCTTGAGGCTGACCAACTACATGTCGACATACACTATAGTCTAGGCGTTCATAAAACACGCTAGACACACACACATCTATGTCTAATGTTTACATTGTTTGACACTTATTAAACCTACGTACCCTGCATCTCTTTATATACTGGAGAATGCTAGGGTTTACAAAGAGATAAGGATTAATAAAATAAGTGATATACAAGATATCGTCTATTATTCTAATAATATCTTCTGTATCTTTATTCTTTGTAGCTTTCTCTCTTTGTCATAAACAGCCCTTCATCTTTCATACTATTTTGTCTTATCAACTCAAGGAACCTAATTCCCAACAAATTTCAAGTGGGTGACAAGGTAATGTTGAAAATATCGCCTTTGAAAGGCGTGGTACGATTTGGAAAGCGCGGGAAGTTGAACCCGAGGTACATTGGACCATTCAAGATTTTGAGCAGAGTCGGTCCGGTAGCTTATCGACTTGATCTTCCGTCAGAACTTAGTCATGTACACAACACGTTTCACGTTTCAAACCTGAAGAAATGTCTATCGGACGAATCACTCGTTATTCCATTGGAAGAAGTTCAGCTTGACGATAAACTCAATTTTGTGGAAGAACCTATAGAAATCATGGACCGCGAGGTCAAGCAGTTGAAACAGAGTCGTATTCCTATCGTGAAGGTTCGCTGGAATTCTCGAAGAGGTCCTGAGTTTACTTGGGAACGGGAAGACCAAATGCGCCTCAAGTATCCTCATCTTTTCACCAACACCGTTAGACCTAACAACGATTGAATTCAGGGACTGAATTCCTTTTTGGATGGGCGAATGTGACAACCCGTACTTTCAGGTCATTTCTCGAAACAATTCATGCTTCACTATTTCAACATTTATCGTAAACTAGGTTTGCGTGTTCCAAATTCGCGTAACCTTAATGGTTTAGCGGCGAATTCATGATCATAACATCACGAACATTTCATATGGACTAAGTTTAGTCTACATTTCATTAGCATCATTTGCATCATATTAGTTCATTCATGACTTTGCATTTCACATTAAATGCGTAAATTTTATATTAAATAAACGTTATCGCGTGAGTTATTATTTTGAACATTTAATCCGTTATTTCTAAAATTGATCCCGATATATTTTTATACTTACATTTAGTTTCTAAAAACTATATTTTGAGTTTACCTAGTGTTTTAAATTTATTTTGTATATAAATCGTTAAAGTTATATTATTACGACACTTTTCTTAAAAACTACTCGATAATTATTTTATCACTCAATTTTTACAAGAAAAGTATTTTTACAATTTTATGGTCATTATACTCTACTTTGATCTATTAAAAATTTACTTGTACCTAAAAACTACCATTTACCTTAACATGAATTCATTTTCACTTACACTTTTTCTTACAATTACACAAGTATATACATAATAAAAAAAAAAAAAAATATATATATTTTGGTACATAACCTCCCCCCTTGGCGACCAAGGGGGTTGCAATGTAATATAGTTGGTGATGGTTTTCTTTACTTGTAGATCTATACTTACACTTACACTTCACTCAAATTTCTACTCATTCACTCTCAATTATTTCAAGTCAAGAAAAATTATTTCTTCTCTCTTGTTAAACAATCTAGAATTACACTCTTATTAAGGTTTTGAAATAAAAACCTAGGGTGGTTAGGTTAAACCTTTGTTCTTTGCACCTCATCATAGTAGCTTGTAAGCATATTTCTTTCATTTTATATCTTTCACTTTCAATTCATATTTATTTCTTCATATTTGGAGCAAACATGCAAGACTTGTGTATATTTATACCATTTTTACATTGATTTTTAGAGTTTAATATATAAAGGTCATCCTATAATTATTCCCTTGTTATATTTTGGTCTTGATGATGTTTAGGAACCCATGACACCCTAAGAAGGTGTATGGTAGGATTAGAATAGCTTTGGAGTTGATTTGAAGGGATTGGAATAGGTTTAGTACGAGAAAAACTATTTTCGACAAGTATATAAAGTGGTCTGTCCTTATTTTGTTTTTCTGGAAAATCCGACAGTAGGCACGAATTTTTGGCCTTAATATTTAGAAAATATACTTTAAAACGAATCCGTGGCCGCTTGAACGGATTAAAACGGAGTTATAAAGAAGAAGTTATGAATTTTTCAAGTTTGACGACGAAATATATATTTTTCTGAAATTTCAGCAACCTATTTTAAGTTTTGTACGAGTCAAAAACGAGCCTTAAGCTTTACAAATTATTTCGACTTATCAAAAATCTATTAGTATACTTTGATACGAAGCTAAGGACGTATAATACGTAGAAAACGGATTTGAAACGACTAACATATACACGTTTTCATAAAATTGCCGTAACTATTATTTTCAGAAAAACTATATTATTTTTACGAGACAAGTGTTACGGTAACCAAAACGACCATGTTGAAGGCTGTTTTTATCTATGATGTAGAACTTTTTGTAACGAAATGTCTTCTAATAAAATCGAGATCACCGAGCATATTTTTCAAAACGACCATCCGTTTGTATAGCGGAGTTGTAATAAATTATTTACGGTTGCTTAAACTTTGCCGAAACTCACTTTTTACTCAACATTTGGACAAAAATCACCATCTTTAACCTCTATTATCTTTATGTTCGAGACCTCTATGACGAAAACTCATGTACTAAAACTTCTAGATTTTGATACAAGCTTTCCAAAACCGTCGAGTTCGTTTTCCTAACGTTCGACGTACACCATTTTACGACTAGTTTTTCGAAGCCATTTTTGTCACTTTCATAAAATTTCCGACGACTTTATTTTACGACGAAAAGTTAAAATTTCACAATAAATCATTACGAAACCATTGTAGGATGACATTTTGACGTAAATACTTGTAAAGTAATTTATAAATGGTCAAGACGTCAAAAGAGTATTTTCGACGATAAGTATTATTTTCAAAACTCGCAAATGGTATAAATAACATACGAAATGCATGCATATCATTACATTATAACTCATTGCATATCATATCATTCGTGATAGGTCCAGATAAGCATCACATTATACCTCGGTGTACTCACTCTTGTCATCATTCCAGTTTACCAAGTGAGTTTTCATAGCCAGTCGACATGCTTTTAATTATTTTCAAACCTACGGGGGAGAATACATTGCACAACATTTTTATTACGATACCAAGTATGTTAAATTCATTTACATTGCTTAAGTTACCGCATGCCAATTGAAAGTCCCCATTTCCTGAACATGAACCGTTAATCGTAGAAGCGAGGATGAGTGGATAGATCTATCGAGGTGGACTCCTCCATCCGGGTTGGTGAATCCCAACTAGTCATACGGATGCATTTCATTTAATAACATTATTGAGTTGTCTGGCAAACACTCTGTTGGGGCATACATTGATGAACAGATCTAGTTTCGGTGTCATGGACTTATTGCAATTGTAACATTTTTCTGTGACATGATTGTCATACCTGGTCTATACTTGTGTAGTCGTATAAAACATTTACATAAACCTATGATTTCTCACCAACATTATTGTTGACCGTTTTAGCAATGTATTTTCAGGTAACTAAGACATACGCATGGCATGGTTAAGGAACCTTTTGAGTCGCTGGCGTCGACTAATCATTGTACATTATGGCACTTTCTTCCAAAAACATCGTTGGGACTTGTATTATATTTATTATTCCGCAACTTTCTAAACTTTGGGACCTTGTGGGAACTGGAAGGGTTTATTAAATACCAACGATTGTGTTTTTTTTTTAAAAAACGACCACTTTAGGTCGTTCAATTAACGTGATTGTGGTGCTATACAGTCTCTATCCCGGGAATTCCATTCCGCTGCAAAACAGGTAAATTGGGGGTGTGACATAGTCCTTCCTTTAACATTTAATGACCGTTAGTCCATTATGTGTAATTAACTTAACGTTCGTTATGTATTTCGTGTAAATAATAAATAAATATAACATTTAATATTTAACAATTAACTTTAATTCTCATATGCAAAGTGTGCAATCGATGAGTTCGATCCTAACTTCAACGACTACTAATTTATATCCATAAAACCAATAGCTCCAACTTGGATATATCTTAATAGCGTGATCACATCGGTTAGCGTCTAGCAACACTGATGCCTCTATACACTTCGAGTAATGCTCTGGAAAAACCTTTTAATGGTTTCTCATTATGGTTACTAACCTTTTGTTTCTAATACCACGTTAAATAAAGATATGGAATTAAGTCATTCTTTATTCAACCATTCGTTTTAGTTTGAAGTGATTGAGTAAGATTACCAAATCTTGAACATATTCAGGAGACGGAGTGCTTGTGACACAAACATCTTGTCAACCCTACGAGGGGCCAACATATTAAACTCCAAAATAAATTTAAGGAACAAATTCTATCTTGACTGCAAGAATAACTCACAAACTTTGCAACACTTAGAAACAACCCTTATGACTACGGTTATGTATAGCGTTAAGTTGTTCCACGAAGCACTACATTTATGACACTTATCCGGTATCTCAAATTAGAGGATAAATTTTCATGATTTACTTAACAACAATATCCATAAAGTAAAATCATGTAGTTTGGATAAGTCCTATATTCAATTCACTCAATATCATCAGAAATGGTATGCTTTCTCATCAATATAATTTCAATTATATTCTATCACATCACTCAGATTTGTCTTAGTTTAATGATATTTCCATATCATTAGCCGACAACAGACAATTTAGAATAACTTAGTAACTCATGGATTAAACATGCAAATATAGGACAACAATATTATAAATGAAAATAAGCATAATCAATACTTTATTTCATTAAAAATAATAAATGTTTACAATATCCTTTATCCAAATACTAATCACAGTTATGCATGAAACTATTAGCCAAGCGAGAGTCCAATGCCATGGCAAGTCCAATAAGCTTTTCTCTAGATAAAGCCTTAGTGAAAGGATCAACTAAGTTGTCATCTGTGTGAACTTTTAATAGATTAATTTCACCTTGCGGACTTGTTACGAACATAGTGATACTTCCATAAGAAATGCGGTGCCCTTCATGACTCTAGGCTCATTGGCAAATATGATTGCTTGTGAGAATTGTCCAATACATATAAATATGAGATTCAATTGAAGGCATAACACAAGCCACGGAATGCATTTTCCTAATCAAACAACCTCTATTGCACTTAAGGCGGCTATGTATTGAAGCCTCTGTTCAGGACATCTCGCAATGGGTGCTCTGCTTCTTGCTCTTTTTGTTCTTTGCTCCTCCATTAATGACAAAGACATAACCCGAGTCAGAGACTTACGTATCATCTTTATCACATTGCCGGGACGCGAATTTTAGCCAACACAAGATTTGTATCACGGATTTCCACCATATACTAAAATATATCTTTATTCCTAAGATACTTTAGAATATGTTTAGCAATGGTCAGTGAAGTTCACCTGGATTATGTTGATATCGACTAGTCATATTTTGAGAAAACACCATATCTGGCCTTGTGCATCTTACAACATACATGATGATCCTCTTTGCGGAAGCATAAGTAACTTTATGCATGTGTGCCACCTCTACAAGTGTTGAAGCACACATACTCTCTACATAAGCATGCTTTACTTCCATCGACAAATATCCTTTCTTGGAATTTTGCATATTGAATCTCTTCAATATTTTATCAATGTAAGCGCTTTGACTTAAACCAATTAACCACTTTGATCTATCTATGTAGATCTTGATTCCCAGAATGAATGCAACTTCCCCTAAATCCTTCATGGAAAAACAACGTCCAAGAAATGCCTTAACTTTGCGGAATGTCTTCCCATAATTAATAGTCATCGACATAGAGGATAAGGAAAATTACATCACTCCCACTAACTTTGTGATATACACACGGCTCATCAAGATTTTGAATAAATCCATACCTTTTGATTTATTCATCAATTCTCTTATTCCATTTCCTTGATGCTTGTTTCAATCCATAAATGGACCTTTGAAGTTTGCATACACAGTTTGAAAATTGTGGATTCACGAACCCCTCAGATTGCTTCATATAGATGTCTTCATCTAAGCGACCATTCAAGAAGGCGGTTTTGACATCCATCTGCCATATCTCATAGTCATAGCTGTTGCTATAGCTATGAGAATTCTAATAGCTCTAATTCTTTCACAGGAGAAAAGGTATCCTCGTAATCTATCCCAATAGTTTGAGTAAAACCTTGAGCAACCAAACGAGCTTTATAGATGTGTACATTGCCATCCATGTCAGTCTTTATCTTATAGAGCCACTTACTTCCAACTACCTTATCATTTGGAGGTAAGTCAACCTCTTCTCGAACTTTATTATCTTTCATGGATTGCATTTCCCCATTCATTGCGACTTGCCATTTGTCCTTTTCAGGACTAGCCATGGCGGCTCTATAATGCAGCTCTCAAAGATCCTAATATAGTTTCCTCAACTTCTACGTTAAGACATAGACGTTCAGGTGCACGCGTAGTCCTTACAGATCTACGAATGTGAACTACTTCAACTTTGGAGGACCCACATCAGGTTTCTCTGGGAGAATGCGTTAGTGTTTTCATAATGTAATGTATCTTCATGATCATCTTCCGGATCATAAACTCTTCCAATTCTTGAGATCGAGATCCTTTTCAAGAAAATCTCCATACCTAGCAATAATTACTTTATTTTCACTTGGACAGGGGTTTATAGACAGATAGGTTACCCAACTTTCTAACTTTATTCGTCTAAGTTACCAAACTTTTATTTTGTTCACTTAGGTTACTAAACTTTAGTTAAGCATTCAACCTCTAT
>OU343219.1:37705704-37767501 GCA_910596185.1 Chrysanthemum makinoi
ACTACAACCTAAATGGGTTTTCATCCCACTTGTTGTGCTTCTTGTGTGAGTGGAAAACCAGCCAAGAACCACATTTGTGCTTTCTCTCAATAAGCCGCCCATTTAGGTCATTTGGAGAAATTTAAGCCATCAAGTAGGGTCCTTTGTAGCCAACGATTTCAAACTTGACACCCGAAAGAAGGAAAAATGGTAGTGGGTTTGGTAGGAAGGAAGAATGGGTATTGTGAAAGGTTTATTATTGATGTTGGAATGGATGTGTGTGAAATGGTTTCTGGTTGAGAGAAAGCAGGAGGATGGGTAGGTTTTGGTGGGAAAAGGGAAGCGAAGAAGGAGGTGGGAATGGTTAAAAGTTAACTCATTGTTTTTTTTTGTATTTTGGTTTAAATTTTTTTATTTATTTATTTTTTTTTTTATTTTTTTTAAACTAAAATTGTTTTAGGAAACATAAATTTTACAAAAGTTAGTTTTGAGGTGAAATGGGATTTTAGGTTCGATAGGTTTTTTTGGTTGCTTTTCCTCTCGATCACTCAAAACGTGTCTCGGGTCTATAAAAATTGCTTCCTCGGTTACGCCTTGATCAAAGACTTTTTCCAACATTTTTCCCCTTTTGCTGCTTTCAATCCTTTGTACCGAAGACATAAAACACACTCCTGATATTTTTAACATATTTTGAGCTTATTTGAGTGTTTTAGTCATTTTGTGGTCTTAGGCGGTAAAAACTATGAGTAAAAGCGGACTCATCACTCAAATGGATCTTCAAAGTGAAACTTGATAAGCGTGGGGATGTATTAAAGAACAAGGAAAGACTTGTCGCAAAAGGATACTGCCAAGAGGAGGGTATTGACTTTGAGGAATCATTTGCCCACAAACGTATGAGGCAATCGTAATCTTCTTAGCTAATGCTAGTAAGAACATGGTGGTTTATCAAATGGATGTAAAGACCCGCCTTTACTTAATGGGATCAAAGAAAGCATGTATCGCTAGTCAACCGTAAGGTTTTGTGGATCCCAACATCGCACTCATGTCTATCGCTAAAGAAGCCTCTGGTGATGCCAAACAAGCTCCAAGTGGTATGATACTCTTTCAAAGTTCCTCTTATCTACCGGATTCAAAGGAGCATGGATCCCATTGTGTTGGGTTTTAGGTTCCTTGGATAAACTAATTACCGGCTTTGGAATCACCGGACAAGCTTGATGTAACCACGATCGAAGAGTGTAACCACGGATGAAGAACCGCTGCTAGTAGTATTATGTAACTAACGATAGTATATAAAGTAATCGCTAGTCTTGTATAGTCGGTTAGTTTATTGTATTAGATAAATATGGAAAAGATATTTATCTTGTAGGTTACGTATTGTATATTGTATAGGACTCCTTAGCCTATAAAAGGAGGTCCTAGATTAGGTTAGATATGCGTATGTTTTATATCTAAGGTCGATACACTTCAAGGTTGTAAAACCCTAATAATCGTAAAGAGTATTCATTATATAAATAATATTGAGGTGTTGAATGTTAATTGTTCTTCTTCTTAAGATTAAGTATTAAATTCCGCGTAATACTTAATAAGCTTTTGTTACAAGTCAGCTTCTATTAGATCATTTGCTCAACTAGGATCAACAAGTGGTATGAGTTGTGATCTAGAAACCTGAAACAAGAAGAAGTCTAATTCTCAAGTAAGTTAAGATGTTCAAGAAACTCATATGGTGATCGCTCAAAAGTGCCCATGCTCAAACATGGTGAGTATCAAACCGAGGATGCGAATGAGGCAATACATTAGTATGATTGATTATGCTCTATGGGATGTTGTTGAAAAAAGGAGACACTCTTTCCTTTGAAGGGTGCTGATGGTAAGGAGGTTGCTATTATTAGTGAACCTGATAAAGCTAAGAGGAAGATGGAGATCAAAGCTCACGGATTCTCCATGGGAATAACTAATGAGTTTGCATTAGACTTTGATCGTATATCGGCTAAAGAATTATTGGATGCTCTTGAATTTTAAGGGTTTTGTTGGCTAACCCAAGAAGTCAAGGATGAACATGCTTAAGCATGCTTGAAACCTTCATCGCCAAAGTGGAGAAAGATTGATGGTACATACAATAGGCTTCAAAAACTTATGTCAACTCAAGGCAAAAGGTTACAAGTTCCTTCAAGAAGATATTAATTTGAAGTTCATTAGGAGCTTATCATCTGATTGGGCTATTCATACAATTGTGTGGAGAAACAAGACGGACTTTGCTACAATGACTCTAGACAATCTCTTCAATAAGCTTGAAGGTTTAGTCCGAGAATACTTTTTTAACTCGCCTTCTTTAATCAAAACATTGCTTTTGTATCCACAAATCACAAAGCTCACAAGATGTATCCACTAATCGCATATGGTATAACCATCACGTTGCAAAACAATACCAATCGTAGTGATAATGTCAATGATGGTGCAACTTGCTTTTCGGTTGATTTAACTACCGCATACTGGTTTAATCAAGATCCGATCAAATTGATCCTCGATGATCTTGAAGAGATTAATCTTCAATGGCAAATGGCAATGTTGACTCTTCAAGCAAGAAAGTTTCGAGACCGAAGACAAAGTTAAGCATGATGGTCAAAGGAGAGTCGGATCTTACAAAAGCAAGATGGAGTGCTTTAACTGCAAGAAGAAAGGTCACTTTGCTAGGGAATGTTGAGCTCCTAAAAGACTTGAGGGCATAAAGAAGACAAGATGAGCTCGCTACTTCTTCAACTTTGGTTGCTCGTGATGGACTTGGTGATTATGATTGGGTGATCAGTTGAAGAAGGTCCAAATGTTTTTTCTGCTAGTGAAGCTAAAAGAGCATAATCTAATGGCCTATGCTTCATCTTCTAGTTCAGATTCTGAGGTATCTAATGATTCTAAAACATCTACTTGTTCTTTTAAATCATGTTCTGATAACTTGGAATCTCAAAAGGCTATATCGAGAGTATGAGAAAAGAAGTAGAGAGATTGACTCTAGATAACTTAGGATATAGAGTTGGTTTAGAGGGTGTGGAAGAGAAGCTAAAATTCTGTATTAAATGTGAGTTTGAGTATGTAGAAAAGATCAATATACTAGGTGGTGAAATTGATCTTAAAAATAGAGAGATTAAAATGCTTAAAGATAAACTAGTGGAGGCGTAGTGTAAAACTACAGCCCTAGAGGAAAAAGAAAAACATGTTGTTAGGGTTGCTAAAACACAATATGCTTCTAATCTTGTACAAAAACCAATAGGTCAAAAGCTCAAAGATGGTTGGTTTAGGAAACAATGATATGCCACCACCCCCCTTGATGAAACATGCACCACCGCTAAAGAACCGGCCATTTAGTAGTGAATTTTTTTTAATAAACTCGTTGAAGAAATAAATAAGACCGAACCACCTAAGATAAGTTCGATATGTTATCTAATGCTCCCATAAGAAGTGATTGGGAATCGATTGAGGATGATAGAACCTGAATCAACTAAGTCCTAAAATAGAGCCGAGTTTAGAAAGTTGATTCTAAGCAAGTCAACCTTGTACCTAGATTTGGAGCTAAAGTTACCAAGAAAGTTGTAGAGTACATGGAAATTCCTAGGGAATGATGAAACAATATAAACCTAGGGGTAATCAAAGAAGCTTAAATGGTCTAATTTCAATGATTAGGTGATGAGTTTCAAGTTAAAAAAGGTTTTTGTGTGTGGTAGTTTTGAACACTTACGAGAAATTGTCATAAAAGACTCACAAGTTTGGAATCATTGGAGGAGGGTAAATCATCAAAACTTTTCAAGAAAATCAAACCCTCATCCTAACAGTAACATGATTCCAAGAGCGTGATATGAGGAATGGGAATACAAAATCTATTGCCACCGTCACCTAAATGGGTTCCAAACCGCTAAGCAAAATGTAAACATCGCTAAGCAAAGTCAAACCCTGCTAAGCAAAATATCACCACGATTCAAAAGAAGTTTTAAAAATTCCAAAGGTGATAACCGAGCAATGCTGGTTGGAAATCATTTTATGTCATAAGGCTCCGCCAAGTTGGCAATGGAAGCCTAAGACCAAGGTTTTACCTACATGTCAACTGCATCAATGGATCTAAATAAATTTGAATATTTTGATGACAGGCACCCAAGTCAAGATCGCTGGGTCCACAAGAGGAACTAAGTAATTTGTATTGCGGGGCAATCTTCAAACTGAGCTAAAAGATAAAGGAGTTTTTGATAGTGGTTGCTCTGGGCACATGACTTGGGAGGGAAGCAATTTGGAAGATTTTGAAGCTTATGATGGAGGATATGTGGCATTTGGCAATGATCCAAAAGGAGGAAAGATACTTGGTGAGGCACAATCGAATAGTGGAAACTAGACTTTGAAAAAAGTCTACTGGTATGTGGACTTAAGTACAATTTATTCCAAGAGCTCAAATGTGTGATAAGAAAAAGGTACTTTTTGGGGAAAACTGAGTGTGTGGGGTGTATCTCTCGAGTTTAAGATGCACGATGAGAAGTTTATACAACTTAGGGTACCTAGGAAGGAAAATATATATTGTTTTGATCTTAAAAATGTTCTTCCTAATAGGTCCTTATGTTTGTTTGCTAAAGCATCTGTTGATGAGTCAAAACTGTGGCATAGAAGGCTAGGTCATTTCAATAAAACAATCAATAAACCGGTAAAAGGAAAATTAGTGAGAGGGTTACCTTCTAAGGTTTTTGAGTGTAAGGAACTGTGTGGCTTGTCAAAAAGGAAAACAACATAGAGCTTCTTGTAAGACCAAATCAGAACAACATAACACAACCACTGTTTATGCTTCATATGGACTTATTTGGACCTACCTTTGTTAGAGGCTTGAACCATAAGCGTATTGCCTAGTTATCACTGATGATTATAGTAGATTTTCTTGGGTATACTTTTGGCTACTAAGAGTGAGACTAGTGAGATTCTTAAGAGTTTCATTACTAAGACGTAAAATCTAGTAAATCATAAGGTCAAAGTAATCGATGTGATAATGGAACTGAAGTTTAAGAATGATGATGAATAAGTTCTGTGTAGCTAAAGGTATTGAAAGACAGTTTAGTGTTGCTAGAACACCACAACAAAATGGTGTAGCTAAAAAAAAGGAAAATAGAACACTAATTGAGGTCGCTAGGACAATGTTGTCGAATCTAAGTTACCAACTACCTTTTGGGTGAAGTTGTAGGAATTGCATGTTATGTGCAAAATGTAAGTGGTAGTGAAGCCTCATAACAAGACCCCTATGAGTCATACATGATAGGAAGCCAATGATTGCATTCCTAAAACCTTGGGTGCCCCTACCATTTGAATACCATAGACTACCTAGGCAAGTTTCAAGAAAAAGCTGATGATGGATACTTTTTAGGTTATTCTTCAAATAGCAAAGCCTTTAGAGTATACAATAGGAGGACTAGAATTGTTGAAGAAAACCTACATGTTCAATTCAAGGAAAAGACCTAGTGTTGAGACCAAAGGACCGTGACTGGTACATTTAACATTGATATGCTAACCAAATCTATGATTATGAGCCTATCATTGCGTGAACTCCCACTAACATGTAGGTATGCAAAAGGATTCGAGGTAGATTCATCTTCAAAGGAAGCCGATTCTCCAAAGAGTTCTATTTGGTTGAAAAGTGGAAAGTCGGTTCTGCTCCTTCCATCATACACAAGCAAGGTCCCTCCGTGATGATGTAATCAATTCGAGGCAATGTTGATCATCATCAAGATAAGGATGAGTTGTTGCAAGATAACCTGTCGGGTAGAAGAAATTGAAAAGAAGAAAAAGCTAGCAGCACCGCTAAGTTCACCCAAAGTGTCGAGAAGGCCAGAACGCAGACAAGCCATCTTCTACCAACGATAGTTCAAGTGAAATTCTGATTACAAGTACTGGAGATAGTACTTTCTTTGGACCTAATCCAAAGCCACTGCTTGGTGATGAGGAGTATCCACATGATCCTAATATGCCTGAATTAATAGAGATTGATACTCCTAGTGATGATGAAGACGTGGATGAATTACTACTACCAGAATTCACAAGATTCATCCCAAGGAACAGATTCTTGGAAATTTGAATAATCCAGTTCAAACAAGAAGCAGGGTAAAGAACACAGAACCTTTTCATGAACATGGGTTCTTTGCAAGATCTCTTCACAAAAGAAACAAACATAAAGATCCGCAAAATTGCTTGTTTGTTTATTCTGCCTCAAAAGGAGCCTAAGAGAGTAGAAGAAGCTTTAACTGTGAAGAAGGATGGGTAGAATCAATGCAAGAGGAGCTTCTTCAGCCAAACTTCAAGAGGTTTGACATTGGTTGATCTTCCAAATGGAAAGAGGGGTTAACTAAATGGGTGTTTAGAAACAAGAGAGATGAAAGAGGAATTGTAGTGAGGAACAAGTCAAGGTTGGTTGCTAAAGGATACACACAAACTGAAGGTTTGGACTATGATGAAGTATTTGCACTTAAACGGATATAGGCTATTAGATTGTTTTTGGCTTATGCTTCATTCAAAAATTTTGTTGTGTATCAGATGGATGTTAAAAGTGCTTTTCTATATGGCACTATTGATGAGGAGATTTATGTTTGTCAACCTCGGTTTTGAAATCCCGATCATCCCGACAAGGTTTGGGGTGAGAAGGCTATGTATGGACTGCGATCAGCTCCTAGGGCATGGTATGAATGCCTATCTACTTATTTGATGGACAATGGGTTTAAAAGAGGACTGATTGATAAAACTTTGTTCATTAGAAAACACAAAGATGATATTTACCGGTTCGAGTTTATGTAGATGACATCATCTTTGGTTCCACTAACAAGGAGCTATGCAGAGATTTTGAGAAACTTATGCATGATAAGTTTTAGATGAATTCTATGGAAGAACTCACTTTCTTTTGGGGGCTGTGTTCAACAAAGGACTCATGGTATTTTCATTAGTCAAGACAAGTATGTGTAGTGATGTGTTGAAGAAATTTAGGTTTCAAGATGTAAAATTGCAAGTACACCTATGGAGACTCAAAACCTATGCTACCGATGATGGAAGTCCCAAAGTTGATTTGAAGTTGTACGCATCCATGATTGGATCTTTGATGTATTCATCGCATCTAGCAGCACATTATGTTCTCGTATGTGTGTATGCAAGATTTCAAGTAACACCCACCACTACCACATGAATGTCGCTAAGAGGATCTTTAGATATTTGAAAGGTCATTCTAAATTAGGCCTTTGGTACTCTAAGGATTCTCCTTTTGATTTGGCTACCACAATCGATACTATTATGCCGAGCTAGTCCGATAGGAAGTCTACCACCGAGGATGTAAGTTCTTGGGAAGCAGACACTTTAAAAGGTAAAAAGCAAACTATTGTGGCCAAATTCTACAACTAAAAGCCGAATATGGTCACGCTGAAGGCCGTGGTCAAGTTCTATGGATTCGTAATCAATTGCTAGATTTTGGGTACAATTTTATGCATACTAAGATTTACATTGATAATAACAAGACAATTTGCATTATCAAAAATCCTGTTTTACATTCTAGAACTAAACATATTGAGATAAGACATCACTTTATTAGAGATTGTAATGAGAAAAGGTTGATTCAAATGGTAAAAATCCATACCGATTTCAATGTTGCTGATCTTCTCACCAAAGCTTTGATGGGAGGTTTTATCTTGTTGTTAGTATAGGAATGATTAATCTCTAAAACTCTCAAATTGTTTTGTATAAATTTGTAAAAGTATTGGATCGTTATTATGTAATCTTAGTATTGCTATTTCTTTCTTATATCCATCGATAGTGTTGCTTCTAACCTCTGATAGAGTGACCTATCCACCGCTAGTTGTTCCGGTTTCCAATTCTTGTGCATAAACGACAAGTCATTATAGATATTCAAGAAGTACTGAAGTTACATTGATCATTCAACAAAGCAATTTACGACTTACAACTTACAATGAAACTTCAAGTGCTAAATAAAGACTACATCTATACATGATTTCTACAACTACTATCTCTGCTATCAAGAATCCTGGATATGCATTCATCATATGCAAACAATGGCTAAGGATCAAAATGAAAAGGATGGATTGATGCAAACTTAAGATGCCAAGTTTACAAGTGCATAGATGGATGATATGATATTCTTCTTGTGCTTCATCTTTCACCATTCAAAGAACTTACTCCATCTTCTCTTTCCCTTCCGGTTACGATGTGTGAAGAAGCACCTTGATTTATACTAAGACCAAGAACCATCTCTCTGCCATTAGGGAGGTGGGTTTCTTGCTCGTGGTCTTGGTTGGGGGTTAGATGATGAAGGTTTAAGGTTTGAAGTCCTCTTTAGAAGAGTCATCGTAGTCTTCTTCGTAGGCATCACTTGAATTGGAGAAAGAATTTTCTTGGTCTTGATTCTTGTGGAGGAAAGTAGGTCGCATGGGTTTCCATCTTTACTTGATGATGAAGATGATGAAGAGGATGAGGAGGAGGTTAGATCCACCACTTCTGGTTTGTTCCAACTAGGGTTCCACATTTTGATTGATTGGGGATTTTGGAGCAATTAGGGTTTTTACCTTTTGATTGGTTCATGCTCTATGATATTTGGGTTCTTTGATAAGGGAAGTTTAGGTTATTGAAGTAACTATGGGGCGAGTTAAATGTGGTTGGAGAGTTAATGAGGTTCTTGGGGATTGGACTGAGATATGTTCTAGAAGTTGACTATATTGACTTTCCGTTTAACCACGGATAGGTCTTTTAACCACTTCTCGGCTATTTCTAACCACCGACAACCATAATCTTTGTCTCGTGTTTGTTTTGTGTTTGTCTTGCGTGAAAGAAGGATTTGTGTGCATAAGAAGCTAGTATGTTCTCGCTTGTGTTTGTAAAAAAAAAAAATAGTGTGGAATTCTTCATATCCCTGTGAGATCCTTTTTCAATTGGCATGCATTTGCTTGCTTTAATTTGGAATTGGGAGGAGTAATCATTTGTATCCATTGGTGGCTTGTTACAAATCGCGATCGTTGTTATGTAATTGGGATAATATGTTACTGCTTTTGATACTTCAGGGGTTATTTCGACACTTTGGCAAAAGTATATAACTCTCCCCAAACTCACGGATAGATCACTTTCTTTGATCTATTAACTGCATCCCTGGGCAATATCTTTAAACCCTAATCACTTTTGTTGATTTCTTCACAAACCCACTTCATTTATATCATTAATCACTCACCGACGTATTCCACTTCACATAATCTTGTTGCTATTCTCACCAAAGATGCTCGCTCTGAAGGGTTTCATCAAATGATTGATTTCCTGATTCATAGTCCCATTCACTATGCTTTAACTGTTAAACCCACCATTCTTAAATCTTACATTCATCAATTCTGGAGGAACGCTACAATTGAGAAGGTTGATGGCATGGAGGTATTTAGTAATCGCTGTGGATGAGTAGGCTATTTCTCGCTTCGAGGAGACTTGAGAAGTTTTGAGGTTTGATGATGTCACGGTGTTGATAATCTTCGGATGTTGAGATTGTTGTGGTTTAGAGAGTTAGGATACACACACCGGATAACCGCTACACGGCTTCGCTGGGGTCAAGGAAACTTCCTTTTCTTCGAAAGCAAGTTTTATAACACCCTAGCGAGGAACCTAATCGCTTGTGGTGTAGTAATTAGGTAAGCCACGGGTATTGATATCGTTCTCTAGGGGAATAGGAATGCTAGTAAGGAGTTACTACGCTAAGGTTAAGGTTGAGGAAGATTATTTTTATCTTTTATGTTTTATGAAAATGGAAAAGTACTGAATCTCGGTATTGGATTTCGAGGGTTGGTATTTCTACCGATTACTCTACTATTATCTAATTATCTAAACTAAAGGTGTGGAGTCTCGCGTCAATTAATGTGTGCTCATATGATAGTTTAAAGATGTGTTTACTTAGTTTGTATTACTCCTTAATTATCTCCTATTGATGGTTGAGTTGTCACGTCTTATTCTTAGTTGTGTTGTGTGTCTAAAGTTGTAAGGTATGCGTTTCTCCCTAACTCTTTGAACTTACCAAAGGGTCTTGTCTACAAACTCACTAGAGATTATAAACTCCTACTCTAGGCATTTTGGATGGTTTAGCCTACAACTACTGTGTAATTATATTCTAAGGTTCACAAAGATGAATCAAGCATTAAGTACAACAACTAATGACCTATCGTTACTAGATCATATATCAACCAAGATAAGAAAACAACCAATCAATATTCAATAATTAAGTTTCATATTCCCTAAGCAAACACCCAAATAAATTAGCGACATGGAGAACATGCAAGCATACACACAAATAATCAAAGACATAATTGAATTAATGAAGTAAAGACTTATCTTGATGTAAGATAGGGTTTGAAACCCTAAAATACTGTACAAGACACCTTAGGTTCGATTTTAGGTTTTACTCCAAAGACTCTCCACCCAAAGACCGAAAATTTCGATTCTATATATAAGATTACAATTGCGACGGCCACCTTATGTTTAGTGACGCTTGCCGCGGTCGCCGCCATTAGGGTTTCATCTTGGCCACGTTAACCTTGCGACGGCGTCACCTTGTGTCCGTGGACATCGTCTCCTTCGACGCCGTTCGGATTGCATCTAGGGCTCAGTAGCGGCGGCCTACTCTTTTACAACTGACGCCGCCGCTTGTAATACGAAGTTTGGGTTCTCGCCCGTCACAACATTTTGGACGGCCGCCGCCAATAACACCGACGCTCGCCACCCCATTCCAGCACTGCGGAGTGTCTCGACTCGACTTTGGCCATTTTCTTCATGTATTCGCCTTTTCGTCCAAATAAGTGCCATTCCAAAGATTTTGCCTTCACGAGACCTAAAAAGTGAAAAGGAACGATATTAAGCAATAACGGATACAAAAGTGATCAATTAAGGACTTAAACGACCCCTCAAAATGGTACCTTTTAAAACCTTATCACACAGAGGTGAAAAGGTACAATTTTTTAAGAGTTTGTTTTCACAACAATGGAAGTTTTTGATTCATACTTTGTTGATGTGTATGAGTAACAAGACCACAGGATTTAATGACTTTCCTTCAAAAATTGCTACTGCTATTATTTGTTTGTCTGATGGAAGGAAATTTAACGGTCCCTGATTTATGAGGGGTTAGTTCAGAACATTAAAAAGAAGGGTAAATACTATTTGTATCCTAGATTTGTTCAACTGCTTGTGGAACATCAAATAAAGGAACCTGTTGAACATGCTAGAGAGTATGAAGTACATCACATGCTTCCTAGAGTTTTTGCTCATATGAGGAATCACCACGTATCGTTGTCATAAGAGATGTTCCTTTATTTCCTCACATGCTTAATTGCTCATCGATTCGGAGTTTAATGAAGGTCTTGCATCATGGACTAGAGAACACGGGGCACTCGCCTTAGGCTAGTGCTAGTGGTATGGTTAATGAGGTCAACAACATGGAGTGGAGGTGACATGATTGGAAGGGCTTCCACTACCCATTCATGCTTTGATGTCGGTCGCTAGTGGAAACATCAATAAGACCCAACCTTTGGCAACTCCTAATGTGGAAAGTTCTTTGGAGCTTAACACAAGTGGAGGTATCCCTAGCCAACCGGCCTTTCCGCCATGTACATAGATGACGTGCTCACTGGTGCTATGTCTTCTAAATCCAAGGATTCACCTCTCAAGCGCTTAACACAAACAAGTGATGAGGATAGATTGGAACCCGACATTGAATTGACGGTTAATGACTTTGTACATGATGATTTTTCCAATGAACCCCTCTCGGACCAGCTTCACACAGTCGGCGGGGAGGATATTCTTGAACGCTACATGAATTGACGGTTAAGTGTGCTAAAATGGAGGGTACCATTTCGGTCTATAGGCGCATCGTGCTTCGTGGTAAGGATATTCGGAGGTTGAAGCAAGGGTCTTGGTTTTGAGAAAGTGAAAAGACCTAGAGTTGCTATTTTGAAAGTTGCGACGAAAAGAAAAGAAGGTGAACTCCTCACAACATCTGAATGTGAATGATGTATCCAAACAGGGAGGAGTGATGGAATGAATTGTGGGAGCTGTGGATGTATCTGGTGGTAACTATGGAGGAAGATGTTGATAGTGGAGATCAAGATTTTTGGTTTTCTCGACAAGATGGGAATGCTATTGTTCTTGAAGAATTGAAGAATGTTGACGAAAAGTGAGAACACAACAACCGCTAGTATACCACGAAACCATGGTTAGTACTTTTGTAACCAACGATGTAGTTTTCAGACTTGGCTATTGTCTTCTTACCATCACATACCCACTGCTATCACAACTACTTCTTCGTTGTTACAACTCTTTCTATTCATCTAAGCCTAAAGAAGTAGAGAAAGAGGTCAGTACATTGATTATAACTGAAAGCAAAACATCATCTATACCTACATCTATCATTGCAATCTTTACTGCTCATCACTGCTACTAAACCAACAGTAAAAGTTTATTGGTGAACCTTTGAAGAAGAAAATGGTTAAATCTAATACAGTGTGGAGAAGTAGTGGCTGTTTAAAAAATAAAGCGTAACAAGAAGCTTATGATGAAGAGTATGCTAAAAGTCTCAAGTTTGAGGATAAAGCGCTTGGTGAAAGAAAGTAGATGAAGAGGAAGCTAGTCGAAATTATAGCTATGGTATGAATCCCAAAACTATCTTGAAGCTTTCCAATTAATAAATGATGAGAATACAGACAAGAATGGGCTTTGTTTGATGATGAAAAAGCTATTGGGTATATTGGCAAAGAAGGTTAGTAAAGAAAAGGAATTAAAGAAAGAAACCTCCTACTATTGTCATTGAGGAATGTATTGATGAAGATTATCAAGAATTCGGAATACATGTTTCGATAATCTTAGTAGGTGTTCATTTAATGTAATCTTGGAAATCTATGAGAGATGTATGAAAATTAATCATGATGATTTCTGTCCAATGAATTCTCAAAAGGAGAAAGAGTGGATTAAAGAACATGATGCATGGATGCAAAGTAAACGAAAAAAGGACATCCGAGGTTCGTGACATCCGATTCTAAGAGATTGAAAGTTGTTGAAGATGTAAATCAAATCATTTCTTATGAGTTTTAAGCTAGATGGAAGAAGGAGTTGGAAAATTCAAAGACTCAATAATGAAGTTTCTGAGTATAATAAATTTTCACAAATGCTTCAATATTTTGATAGAGATGATTTGATGAATCTTTGGATACTTTACAAGAATAAATTTGGTGAAGTACATCCAACTGACATCATGAGAGGATGATGTATCATAATTTGAAGATTCTATTTGAACCTACTCATGTTGAACCTGAATGGCAAGGACTCTACAATGGTCAAGTTACTAGATGGTTTTTATATCAAACCTGTGGAGTTCATATTTTAACTCTTCGGAAAGGTTATTCATATGCTTGTAGAAGGTGATTATCCTCAATTGAATAAGCATCCCAGAATAATTGCCGATGTGAAGCCTGGTTGATCAAGATGTTATTATCCTATGATGGTCAAGCTTATGATTTGTTGAAGAAGTATGAGAAGATACTTAAAGCTAGTAAGTGTTTGGGTACATCCTCCAATTCAGATGTTTTGAGCTTAAAGAAAACTTGAAAGAATTCGTTGGAATTTATAAGTTTAGGGGAGGATTGTTAGGTTTTTAGGTTCCTTGGATAACCAATTACTCTAAGTATCGGAACCACGACAAGCTTGATGTAACCACGGACTGAAGAGTGTAACCACGGATGAAGATAACCACGGCTAGTAGTATTATGTAACCACTGATAGTATATAGTAAGCAACCTATTCTTGGTATAGTCGGTTAGTTTATTGTATTAAGATAAATATGGAAAAGATATTTATCTTGTAGGTTACGTATGTAGAGTATAGACTCTTAGCCTATCAAAGGAGGTCCTAGGTTAGGTTAGATATAATCGTATGTTTTATATCTAAGGTCGATACACTTCAAGGTTGTAAAACCCTAATACCGTAAGAGTATTGATTAATAAATAATATTGAGGTGTTGAATGTTAATTGTTCTTCTTCTTAAGATTAAGTATTAAATTCCGCGTAATACTTGATAAGCTTTTGTTACAAGTCAGTTTCTATATTAGATCGTTTGCTCAACTGGGATCAACACATTGTTCAACAGAAAGTCAGGCAAACATTTAATCCATGTTCAAATCTATGTAGATGATATTATTTTTGCCTCGACAGACCCTACTGAATGCGACCATTTTTCAAATGAAATGGGCTCCAAATTTCAAATGTCTATGATGGGACAAATGTCATTTTTCTTGGGATTACAAATTTCACAAAGTCCCGGAGGCATTTTTATCAATCAATCTAAATATGCTAATGAAATTTTAAAGAAATTTTGATTTGACACTTGTGACACCGCTGACACTCCCAATGGTTTGCGTATCACAAACCGGATGAGGACCACCAGGGATCATGGTAGATCAAACGAAATATCGTAGTATGATTGATCCCCCGATACCTCACAAGAGACCCGACATACTGTTCGCTGCATATGTGTGCTAGATACCGCTAAGCCTACCAAAAAGCACCTTGAAGCGTTAAAGTGGGTCTTTCGGGTATCTCCAAGGTACCACTAACATGGGACTTTGGTATCCAAGGACACCAATATGTCACTAAAATGCAGATATGCATGTAGGGTGTCAAGATACACGTCAGCACCCTGAGGTGCTCGCTGGGTATATGCTTGTGAGATGATCTTCAAAGAAACAAATGAGTACTTCTATATCCTCTAGGTTGACATAGCCATGTCATCTTGTTGTGCTCAAATCCTATGGATGAGATCCCAACTATCCACTATGGCTTTGACTTCAACAAAATTCCTCCTGTATTGTGATAGTGCCATTGTTTCCTCTCCTGCAACAACGCTCAACATTCAAGAGCAAAGCACATCGACATTCGACATCATTTCATTCGGGATCAAGTGGAAAAAGGTGTGGTAGAACTTTATTTTGTGAGAATCAATATCGCCTAGCGTACATCTTCACTAAAGCACTCCTCGAGAGAACGTTTTGAGTTTATTCTCCACGCCTTGGACTCAAGAGTCTTCAACCTCAAACACTCAAACGCTCTACAAAGAAAGAAGAGGAGTAAAGGTATCTATTCATGTATTCTTTGTACATATTTTCTTCAAAAACAAAATACAAAATTATAAAAGCAACTAAAAGAAAATAGAAAAATATAACACTTTCAAAAAATCCATAAACTAAAAATCTAAACAAAAATATTGTCACTTTTGTCTTGATTTTTTATCGATTTCATCTAGGTCTTTGTGTTATTCCAAAGAGTGACACGGGTCTTAGATGAAGTTCGAATGTACATAAATTGTTTAAAAATGAGATGAAAAATGGTGGCTTACCGTTATTTCAAACAAGAACCCGTGCTAAAAAAGAATGAACAAAGCCGTGCTTAAATCTTGTTTCTAACTCTGCTCTCGATTCTAAAATTGAACGCTTGTCGCTTAAAAGAAAAATGTTTCCTTCACAAATATTTTTCCTACTAAATATTCTTCTGAAAAATATTTGTCATACAATGAAAACAAAATTATGCTGAAAGTAACTTGGACCGTATTTTGAAAATCATGGGCTTATTCTTTGAAAAATCTCTAATACTCAATCAACAACATATGTTATTGATTGAGGGGGAGAATGATTTCATTAACACAAAAAGTTATTTTTCAATCAATTGGCAACGCATCAAAGTGGTCTAAGTTTGGATAATCAAAATAAACAATGTTCTTTATCAAATGGATCTAGACCAAGGCTAATGTCATGTTTTCAAAGCTAAGCACGCCATCATTGAGTTTAAAGTCTCATATTTGATCCTTATCGGTTAAATGTCTTCATAAGCAAGTCACAATTCTCCTCATAAGCTTTCAAAAACAATTTAAATCAATAGAGATCACAAATCTCAAATAAATGGTTGAGAAAGGTGTTTAACAAGGCGTCCCTCCTACATATGTCAAAAGATTTCAAATTTTCCATGCATATGTTAAGGGGAGTATCTTTCTTATACCATAAAGGGTTAAAACGAGAAGGTTTATCTCAAAGTGCAAGCTCCATCTAATATGTGCAAACTCTTTCAATCAAGAACATATTGAGGGGAACATTTTAAAAAGGAAAATAAATCTTCAAGGTACAAATATTCATATGTTTCAACATAATGTACCTTGATTGATTTTCTAATGGTTTCCGTATGGCTATATGATTGTGAAAGTGCTTCTAAGAACTCTTTCCTCTTTGGGCAAAACAATTTCAAAAATTATATGCACAAGTTGAGGGGGAGCAACCCTTTTGAAAACCGCATCATTTCCCAAAAATATCTTTAACAAAGTATGAAAAATACTAATTTTAATCGAGAAAGTGATGTTGATATCTTTTAGAAATTATTGATCAAAGAATCGAATCTATCATTCTTAAATCTGAGCTTTTCAAGTCCTCTTGCCTTCATGTGCCAAAACTATTTCAAATATATGATGTACATGTTGAGGGGGAGCTTTTTCTAAAAATATTAAAAACAATTCAAGTACAAAATGTTTTGATCATGTATCACAAGTACTTGGATTGACTTTCAAATGGTTTTCAATTGGTTCCAATGGAAGAAGAACAATACCAAAGGACTAACCAAATTTACTTTAAGTATGGAGATATAAAGATGGTTAGGTCAGGTATTCGTTCCCATGATCCCGCCAGAGCCAGAGATATCTACCCAGGGACAATCCAATAGATAGTGTAGAAGTCCTTAGGTATGATGGAAAAATGAGATAAATGAGAAATGGGAAGAGTGTGGACTGAGACAGAGCTAGTACTGGAATAAACCCAACAAGGTTCTAGTTATGAAGTCTCGGTAAGTACTGAATGGGTTGAAGAACAAAAAAGAAATGAATGAGAAAAGGGTGAAAAGAAATAGCCCTCCATTATTTCAACCATTAGGGTAGAAACCGGGTTCAATTCATATGCTACTGGTTGTTACTAAGGTAACACTGGTATTGAAGACAAGACGGCATGGACCCAGTGACGCACTGCACTAAACTTCCCAAGCTACTCAAGTTTCTCTTAAAAGGACTTGTTTCATTCTCACGGGGAACCTACATAATCTATCGACTCTCTCCTAGAGATTGTTGATATTGAAGAAGGAGACCCTCTCCCTAGTCTCCGGCATAGGAACCAAATGTGCACAATCGAGTCTAGAGCCACGAGATCATCAATAAATCTCATTAGGACATCAATGAAGACTCTCTGTTTCACACAATGTGGAAAGAGAGAATATATTTTAAGAGTCCAACGCATTATCCTTGTGGTATTTCCAGAACATCTGAGTGATATGCAAACATATTCAAAATGAAGATGGAAAGCCTTCTAGAGCCAACATCAAACAAGCTCTTGGTAGGTGGCATGTGAGATCTATCCAATAGGTCAACCATGTGACAACTGAACAGAAATGATAGGGAGATTCAAAACTATGAATCAATCCTGGTTCAGGTAATGGATTGACGGATACCTTTGAAAAATCAGTCGTTGTGCACAAAAATCATTTTTCTATGGCACATCGACTGTGTATCACATTTTCAAATATCAAAAGGTGTTTATGATTGAAAATTGACTTTTCATAATAAAACCTTCGTTGTATTGCGAAAAATCATTTTGGTGGTTCACTCACTCTGTGTTGTCTTCTTTGAGACGTTCCGGTTTGAGAATGGCTAGAGCAGCTGCGAAACCCTGTCAAGGAGATTCTTCGGAATTATACCTAATCATAGGCAGTACTTGTACTGATCAACGGGGAACCATGGGCCGTTTACCTCAATTCAATGAAAGTGATCAAAGACACTTTCGTGTACTTTATTGCTAACTGTTGTATGCAGGTACACCAGACGATTGCAGCTGATCAGAATTGAGAGGTCAATCCATAGCCGCATGCTCACACAACACATTCACATCTAGAGAAATTATGATGAAAGCTTCAACAACTCTGATATTTTCACTCCATGCTTCTGCTACACTGCTGCAAATATCATGATTCAACAAAAGCTTCCTCAACTCTGATGAGAAGACATCATGATCCAGAATGTGAGCATGTCGGTCCAAATTTCACAACATCACATGATGGCAACAATGCAAAGAAGGAGCTAGAGATATATGGGGGCTGATGAACTAAAAACTGGCTCAACAATTATCAACACGTGGATCGGATAAAGACCTCCACTTGAAGTTTCAAACATGCGGAACATGAAGAATCTAAGAGTACGGACTATATGGCGAAGAACATAATCAAGAAACCAAGGAAAATCAAAATGTAATATCTGTTTGTATTCAATGTAGTTTGAGGTGACCTCCCTTAGGGGGAGATTTTTAGGATTTAGAAAATCCATGAGTTAAAGAGTCGGTCACCTCAAGTATATGTACTCGTTAGAAAGCTCGTAATCGTAGTTTTGTTATGTTAATAAATAGTCTAATATGTAACACCGTTGAGGTCGGATGGGTCTTTACCCACTGTATGCCTGATCCACAGCCCGTGGGAGGCGTATTTTGTAAGACACTATAAATACCCTCTACCTCCCAAGGTAGAGGGTTGGAGCTTCAATACCATTTTTTTTTGTTTCACATACTTCCCAACTCTCTTCTCTTTCTCTCTCTAAAATTTTCTCTCTGTAAACCTCTTATACGCCCACTTTGAATTATGGTGTGATGTGTTTGTGAAATCCAATAAGTAACACCCCACGAGACACGGTTATGTTGCATAGTTAAAGAGATATATTGTCAGCTTTTAGGTGACAACTAGATCTAATAACTACCTAGAAGATGTGGACAAACCTTAAAAAGGTTGTCAAACCCGTCAAAGTTCATGTCTATCAGGAGTTTCTCAAATAGGTACAATCTACTCGGATAAATCTTGGAAGACAAATCTTTTCGATTTATGACAGTTCAGAGCTTGTCAATTCATGGGTTAAGTCTTAGCACACGAAAATTCTATCACAATCCAACATATTTGTATCACACATTTTTTCTCCCCTCAAAAATGACATATAAATGTTATTTTTGATGAAATTTGATATCGAATATGACCATTCCAAGTTTTGTGGGAAGATTTCCACGAAGAAAATTTTGTGAACAAATGTATTTTTGCAAATACTCCCCCTCAACAAGTAATATTAACTTTTGAGGTTGTGAAAACTTGTGACAACTCGTACTTTCAGGTCATTTCTCGAAACCATTCATGCTTCACAATTTCAACATTTATCGTAAACTAGGTTTACGTGTTCCAAATTCGCGTAACCTTTATGGTTTAGCGGCGAATTCATGATCATATCATCACGTACATTTCATATGGACTAAGTTTAGTCTACATTTCATTAGCATCATTTACATCATGTTAGTTCATTCATGATTTTACATTTCACATTTAACTCGTAAATTTTATATTAAATAAACGTTATCGCGTAAATTATTATTTTGAACATTTAATCCGATACTTCCAAAAATGATCCCAATATATTTTTATACTTACGTTTAGTTCATAAAAATAATATTATGAGTTTACCCAGTGTTTTAAATTTATTTTGTATATAAATCGTTAACTTTATATTATTACGACGCTTTTCTTAAAAACTACACGATAATTATTATATCACTCAAATTTTGCAAGAAATGTACTTTTACAATTTTTATGATCTCATTATACTTTACTTTGATCTATTAAAAATTACTTTTAGCTAAAACTACCCTAATTACTCAAATGTAAATACACTCTTACAAGTTATTCTTACCTATACATTTTATTTACACATTGTACATTATATACAATATTTATAAAAAAAAAATTGTATTTTAACATATACATCCCCCCTTGGCCGACCAAGGGGGTGAATGTATTAATTGATTGCTTGAAAAAATTTTCTCACAAGTTGAGATTTATACTCAAAGTTCTTACACACTCATTTCAATCAAAAAAAAAATAATTCAAGTTCTAGTTTTCTTCTCTCTTTTCTTTGTCTTCATAACCGGCCAACATAGGGGAGGGGAAGAAGAGTTTATCAAAAATCTTCAAATCAAGTGTTTAACACTCTAGTTACACTCTTATTAAAGGTTTTGAAATAAAAACCTAGGGTGTTTAGGTTAATCCTTGTTCTAATCACCTCATCATAGTAGCTTGTAAGCATATTACTATCATTTTACATCTTTCATTTTCATTTCATATGTATTTCATCATTTTCTTGGCAAGCATGCATGACTTATGGTTACTTATACCATTTTTACATTGATTTTAAGAGTTTGATATATATAAAGTCATCCTATAATTATTCCCTTGGTATATATTGGTCTTGATGATGTTTAGGAACCCATGACACCCTAAGAAGGTGTATGGTAGGATTAGAATAGCTTTGGAGTTGATTTGAAGGGATTGGAATAGGTTTAGTACGAGAAAAACTATTTTCGACAAGTATTAAAAGTGATCTGATCTTATTTTGTTTTTCTGGAAAATCCGACAGTAGGCACGAATTTTTAGCCTTGATATTTAGAAAATATACTTTAAAACGAATCCGTGGCCGCTTGAACGGATTAAAACGGAGTTATAACGAAGAAGTTATGAATTTTTCAAGTTTGACGACGAAATATATAATTTCTGAAAATTTCAGCAAGGTGTTTTTGTTTTATTCGAGTCAAAAACGAGTCTTAAGCTTTATAAATTATTTCGACTTATCAAAAATATATTAGTATACTTTGATACGAAGCTAAGGACGTATAATACGTAGAAAACGGATTTGAAACGACTAAGATATACACGTTTTCATAAAAATTGCCGTAACTATTATTTTTTAGAAAAACTATATTATTTTTACGAGATAAGTGTTACGGTAACTAAAATGACCATGTTGAAGGCTGTATTTATCGATGATGTAAAACTTATTGTAATGAGATGTCTTCTAGAAAAATCGAGATCATCAAGCATATTTTCTAAAACGACTAACCGTTTGTATAGCGGAGTTGTAATAAATTATTTACGGTTGCTTAAACTTTGCCGAAACTCACTTTTTAAACCCCATTTGGACAAAATCACCATATTTAACCCCTATTATCTTTAGGTTCGAGACCTCTATGACGAAAACTCATGTACTAAAACTTCTAGATTTTGATACAAACTTTCCAAAACCGTCGAGTTCGTTTCCTAACGTTCGACGTACACCATTTTACGACTAGCTTTTCGAAGCCATTTTTGTCACTTTTATGAAATTTCCGACAACATTATTTTACGACGAAAAGTTAAAATTTCACTATAAATCATTACGAAACCATTGTAGGATTACATTTTGACGTAAATACTTGTAAAGTGATTTAAGAATGGTCAAGACGTCAAAAGAGTATTTTTCGACGATAAATATTATTTTCAAAACTCACAAATGCTATAAATAACATACGAAATGCATGCATAACATTACATCATAACTCATTGCGTATCATATCATTCATAATAGGTCATTTTTGAGATTCACGCTACATTTCAGTGTATCCACTTTTGCCATCGCATTATTGTCCAAGTGAGTTCATAGCCCCACTTTTACTCTTTTAATTGTTTTACAAACTCTTGGGGGAGATACATGCTACATTTTTAATCGAACACAAATGCTTTGAACTACATGCTATATCTGAATGTTTTATTGTCACTAAGTATTTGCCATGTTCGAAGTCCCTACATCATGCACCATTAGTCACTTGCGAGTGAGCGCGAATATTGTGAATAGGCCTATTGGAATTAACACACCCGTTCTTATTGACCCGGTTAGGGGAAATCGAACGCACTATATTTGAATCATTAAGGTAAATTGGCAAGTTACCGGTTAGGCGGCGATGAAACGATGATTACCAATTTTTATTGGTGCGATGTTTACGCTTTTATTTTCAACGATGAGTGTGAACCATTTAACTCACACTACGATGATTGTGTTCAAACGAATTAATTAAACCTATGGATTTCACTCAACCTTTGTGTTGACCTTTTTAAGCATGTTTTATCTCAGGTATCTAAGGCATTCAATTCATGGCATGCATTTGATCACATCATGGAGTCGCGGTGACGACGCGTCTCACTTGGGTTTTATGAACTTTAAAAACATCGTTTGACTTGTACTAAACTTATTTTCCGTGCATAGTAACTTTCATTTGGGACCTATCTTTGTAACTCTGAATGTTCTTATTAAATCAAGCGATGTATTTTCCAAACGACACTTTAGGTCGTTCAATATAACTGTTATTGTGATGCTATGATAAAATCGGTCCCCGAATTCCATTCATTTGCAAACAGGTAATTTGGGGGTGTGACAAAACTCGAGAGAGAGTACTTGTTCTTTTGAGCAAAATTTTGAAAATTTTGAAAGTTTGATAAATTTTACTCAAAAATAAGAAGCTTTGGCTCCTTTTATAAGGATTGTGGCACTGATGCATACCACAAGGTCCTTTCATTACAAGTACGGGTTGTACACTATTATGTGTGCACAGGCCATAATGAATAAAATAAATCAATCATCAAAATAACAATCAAGAGTTTTAAGGAGTACCCAACAATTAGACCCGGGATTCTCTCTTCACGTTGAAACGTTGCAATAGAAAAACTATGTCGTCCTCCCATATAACTTTCCAATCTCCTCATCTGATCCCTACGAAACATCCTTTCATCCAGCCTTTTTATTATCCTGTGAGCTTCCTTTCTTTCTTCCGAGGTCCACCTCTTCTTCGACCCAATACCTTCCTGAATGTCCTTTAACTGGTACACTAACCCATCACAAACCATTTTCAGTGTATGATCGCAAAATTTGTTGATTTCGTCGTATGCCATGAAGCAGGTATCATGAAGCTCACTGCGGTAGTCAACCCCAAACTTTGGATTTTTCACGATAGTGTACTGAGGTAATTGATTAATGTTGGGAAAGTGTAGCAGTGGTTGGGTAAGGTTAATCTGCTTTTGGTATGATTCGACCGCAAGTTGGAGATCTTCAACACGTTCTTGAAAAACCTTGCTTCGAATAAAGATCAGTAGGGCGGTGATGCACTGAAGTTGAACATCTGTAGAGAATTGTCTCATCCTTCCTTGTACCTTTGCGAGGTACATATCTTTGATGTCATTAACTGACAATCTCGAGAAATCAGCTTCAGTGAAGTCATATTCTTGTTCATCTTGTTGCTTGACCTTGATTTCCTTCAAGAATGAATAAACCCACTTAGTCGCCAATAGGGATGGCCAAAAAACCCCAACCCGACGGGGAAACCCGAAACCCGAACTTATTTGGGCGGGGCGGGGCATGCTTATCGGGTTTCGGGGCGGGTTTTGGGGCCTTAACGGGGATTCTTATCGAGTTTGGGCGGGGACGGGGCACACCATCCCCGCCCCAAAACAAATATAAATATGCATATACATATATCTATATACATAAAATATTATGTTAGTATTTACGTACTAAATATAATTTTCTAATTTTTGTTAGTTTTTATCTTTGTGATATTTTAAATTTTAATCATAGAAGCTTGTTTTGTGTCATACTATTCTATAAAGTTGTGATTTATTCCAATGATTAATATATTACTAATGGTTTCTCGATTATTCAAGCTATTTCATAAAATCACATTATTAATAGTACAGAAATAAGAACAAACAGGGAGCGACACGAGTATGATAGAGTATCGCGCTAAAAAACACAACCCGATAAGGCCTCAATGGGAAATAGGGCGGGTTTGGGGGAGTATCTCGCCCCAATGGGGCGCCCCGATAAGATCCCAATGAGGATTGGGGCGGGTTTGGGGATGGTTTTTGTTATCGGGTTTGGGGATGGGGATGGCCGCCCTGCCCCAAACCCGCCCCATTGCCATTCCGAGTCGCTAATGTAACCTTCATGATAGCAACGATCTTCTTATCACTCTTAACCTCCTTGTTTAATTTTTGCACTTGACAGCTCCTGTAGTACAATCTTCTCCTTGATGGCCAATGATAAATTCCATACTTTGCATCAAGGTCATAGTCCACCATGTTGTCAATGAACAATTTGGTGGCATCTTCTTCAATGGCTATTTTTATGGAGAAGACTGCAGCTGGAATATTGAAGGTGAGTGATGTAGCATACTTTTTGCTAACGCTACTTCCATGTTGTAGAAACTCAAGGTCGTTGTTGAAGAAGAAGCGGTATGGAATCTTGGGTTGCTCAGGTCGGCCAATGGTTGGTAGCGGTTTTGTTAGGAATTAGAAAATTCAGTCATTAAAGTTTTGGTCACCTCAAGTATGTGTAATCATTAGAAAGCTCGTAGTCGAAGTCATTTTATGTTGATAAGTATTTAGTTAAGTACCACCGTGGAGGACGGACGAGTCTTTACCCATTGTATGCCTGATCCACAGCCCGTAGGTGGCACTTATTTGTAAGACACTATAAATACCCTCTACCTCCCAAGGTAGAGGGTTGGAGCTTCAATATCATTTTTCTTTGTTTCACATAGTTCCCAACTCTCTTCCCTTTCTCTCTCTATAACTTTCTCTCTCTAACATTTTTGAACACCCCATATTAATTTGGTATGATGTGTTTGTGAAATCCTATATATTACAATTGGTATCAAGAGCCATGGTTTGATCATTCATCATTCATGCTCTTTGTTTTGGTGGATTTCATAAGGTTTTTGGGGTTATAAGTGTTTAGGAGAGTTTGAATCATTTGGTCAATTTCTAGTGTTAAAGTTTGAATTTTGATTGTACTTTTGTGTTTAGGATCATCATATGTGTTTAGGTTTTGAATTGGATGGCTTGAATCATTGTGGTTTAGCTGTTTTTTATGGATAAAGTGGTTGTTTTTGAAAGTTTTACGAAGCGAGTTGAGCCACGGAGTTGAGTTTCTTGGAAGCGAGTTGCTTTGTTATTGGAAGCGAGTTGGTATATGCGACTTGGCTATTTAGCGAGTTGACTCTTATGCGACTTGGGTTCTAAGCGAGTTTTTTCTTTAAGCGACTTGAGTTCTAAAGTGACTTGGCTGTTAAATGAGTTGTATTGGCAGCGAGTTGGTTCATGCGACTTGGTTGTTAAGCAAGTTATCTCTGTATGCGACTTGGCTATTTAGCGAGTTGACTCTTTATGCGACTTGGGTGTTAAGCTAGTTGTTTCTTTAAGCGACTTGAGTTTTAAGCGACTTGTCTTTTAAGCGAGTTGACTGTTTAGCGAGTTGATACAAAAGCGAGTTGACTGTTTAGCTACTTGTCTATTGAGACTTGTCACTTCTTCGTGCTACATTTTTACGGTTGTTCTTTTGGTTTAGTAAAATCCTGTGAAATAATCAATTTCCCGGTTTAATCAAAGAATAGTAAAATCCCGTAGAACTTGTAATCATCTCCAACAACATGCCTACTATCGTTTCTTCAGTAGCTGAGGACGTTCAAGTAGTTGAATCAGATACTCGTCCACCTATGCTTGACAGAACTGATTATGACTCATGGGCTCAACGAATCAGGTTGTACTGTTTGGGAAAGGAAAGTGGGGTCAACAAGAGACATAATTGATATTGTTGCAGATGGAATAATGATCTTTGGATTGGACAAACCAGAGACGTATGATGAGCTCAGTGATAAGGAGAAAAAGAGATTCGATGCTGATATCAGGGCTTCAAACATTATACTTCAAGGTCTTCCAAAAGATATCTACAAGCTTATCAATCACAACACTGAAGCCAAGGCGGTTTGGGATAATGTCAAGATGCTTCTCTCGGGTTCTGAGTTAACTAAGGAAGACAGAGAATCACAACTGTATGATGAATTTGAACACTTTAAGATGAAACTAGAAGAAAGTGTCTATGAGTATTACGTGAGATTCCACAAGCTTGTGAATGATATGAGGAATATCAAAATGACCATGCCAAATATTCAGCTGAACTCAAAGTTTGTGAACAACATGAATCCCGAATGGCACAAATTTGTCACCTCTGTGAAGCTAACCAAAGGATTGAAGAACACCAACTATGAGCAACTGTATGCATTCCTGCTTCAGAATGAGAGACATGCTACGTTTAAACGGATGATTCTTGAACAATTCAAATCTAAACAGGGAGAAACAAGTTCGTCAAATGATTCAACAGCTTTTTACACCAATGTTGGAATTACCACCAAAGCTTCTCAAGTCATACCCACGGGTAATGGTAATTACAAACTCATCCCTGATCCAGCATATAAGCATCCAGACTCGAACACATTCATGGAAAAATTCATCAAGCAACTGTCTCTCATGGTTAGTCGAAATATGAATTCCACCCCACACACCAACAATAACCTCAGAAGTGCATCCAATCCACACAATCAAGCTATTGTCAAAGATGGAAAGGTTTTAGTGCAACCAGTTCAAGGAAGGCAACATGAACAGGGAAGAGGTGGAGTAGGTGGAGGTTATGTAGCAAATCAAAATCGGGGAAGAATTGGAAATCAAGGACAAGCAAAGCCAATTAAGTGCTACAAATGTGGTGGTGATGGACACATAGCAAAGAACTGCACATCTCCAAAACGCCCTCAAAATGCAGAGTACTTTAGAGACAAGATGTTACTTGTGCAAGTAACATCTTATCTCTGAAGTACTCTGCTAATGGAGCTATTTTGGATGAAGAGGAGTTGTTGTTTCTTGCTGAGGTCAATGCCAAGACATATGATGCAGATGTGGATGAGCAGCCAATTCAGGAGATAGGTCATAATTATCAGAATGCCTTTCAAGTTGCTGACTGTGATGCATACGACTCTGACGTCGATTATGAACCTACTGCACAGAAAATTTTCATGGCTAGCATTACTCCAATGATTTCTTCAAAGGTCTCATCATCACAGCAAGCTGGTCCATCCAAAGAATCAATCATCTCAGAGGTATTAAAACTATATGATGATGTTGATCAGCAAAAGATACATGATAAAGTGCAATCACAGGAAACTTGTGACTCAGATATTGCTAATATGGGTAATAATAATATTGTCCCATATGATCAATATTTGATCCAAAGTGAGAGTGTGATTGAACCAAGTGATGTATCTTGTGAAGTCAATGATGACTATGTTTTTGATGAATACACTGCAAGTGCCCCTAATGATTCTGTTATCTCCGAACTTAATGCCTATAAAGAACAAGTTGCCATTTATGAACAACGTGCTAAGTTTGAGTTAACTACCCATGAGCAGGAAATGGATGACCAAATGCGTACAATTATTAGAAAAAGTAATTTTAGGGAATAAATACTAAAACAAGAGCTAGATTCCTTAAAGGAAAAGCTTAATAAAACGGCTAAGCAAAAACAAGAACTTCAAGAAAATGTGAAAGTGCTTAAGCAGGAGTTTAATGCTAAGGAATCTAAACTTTTAAATGAATTTTCCAACCTAAAGACTTTGAAAAACAAACTTGAAAACAAGTTGTACGTACAAGGAAACACCATTCAGACTGCTCACATGATCACTAAGCATAGAGTTCTAAGTGACAAACATAGTGTTGCATTAGTTGATGAACCAAACTCTGAAGCTTGTAAGAAAGCTAGGGAAGCACATAAGGTAATTTATGATGGCCATGAAATCCTTAAGCCTAGAAAAAAACCTAGTTGCGCTGAGAATACTGAGGAAGATAAGCAGTTAGAGGATGTCACTAGAAAGAAATTGGATGAAAAACTTAAGAGCCCTTGATGCATAGAAAAGAAAATCAGTTATAAAACACCCAACTATGCTAAGGAAAATTGGATTACCTTTAACAAGTTTAGACCTCAAACACAGCTGAACCCTGAACAAGTGTTCTGGAAAAAGGATATGGACATGAAAAAAGTTGATGAGCTTGTTGAACAGAATCCCCCTTGTAGGAGAATGCTTCCTGCCACTGTATATCCTCCGAATACACCAATGCATTTAGTCCCTAGATCTATTCCCACTAAGAGCAAGATCCTAATCAGCCAGTATGTTATTTATCAACTATTTGTTGATTTTGAGAAGACTTGTAAGAAAAGGATCACACCTACTGGGATAACTGAAGAGGAGAGGGGTTTTGAACAAACTAAAGATTGCTATTTAACTGAGGTCATGCCTTTCTTTAAACAATTAAAAGGTCAATTTGAGAGTCTTAAAAAAGGGATAGATTCAGATATTAAGGATATGGAAAAGGAATTTGATGCAATGATAATTGAGGTCAATGACTATGAGCGAGAATTAAAATATAATGAGATTGAGAGGAAGAATATGCATACCTTAAATGAGAATCTGATTTCTGAATGTATCACTCAAGATGTGTTTTACACTGCCACAAATTGTTCAATTAATGCATCTCAATTTCATGAATTATCTGTTGCTCTGAAAGTCTCCCATGATCGTGTCATTGAGCTTGTGAAAACTAACTCTAAATTGCATGAGAAAATTGAACAGGATGATCATGATAACCTGGTGAAACAGTTTTCAAAAATGGAAGTTGAGCATCTTGCTTTGCAATTAAAATATCAACATCTAAAAGAAAATGTTAAAACCTCAAATATGAAGACATCCTCGAATGCTCCTGAATTTGATGCAGTTTTTGAAATTAGCAAACGTGATGAACAGATTCGAGCTCATTATCACACGCTCAGAAAGTTGAAAGCCCAAATTTCTCAACTAAAGGTAGAAAAGAACAATGTGGCTGACTCCCAAATGCCTCCTCCTTTAGATTCTCAGTGTTCTCAAACTTTTCATCTTCAAAAATTGGTTAATGTTTTACAAAAGGAAAATGAGAGTTTTCTAGAAGAAAATGAAAAAGTTAAATGACACTTTAAAGAGTTATATGATTCAATGAAAGTCACTCGTGACAAGAACAACAAAAAAATAACGTCTTTACAAAAGGAAATTGAGAATCTGAAGAGTCAGGAAAAAGGGAAACTGCCACTTGTCTTTAATGAGAATGTTGCATCAAAGTCATCTGCAGACTGTAAATATACTGTGACTGTTAAATACATTCCTCCTCATCTTAGGAATAACAAACTCTTATTTCATAACTATTTTGCTCGCCTTAAGGATAGTCTTGAATGTCTCCGTGAGATTGTAGAAGAGGATTTCATAAATAAGCCACTTGATAGAGAAATTAGGTTTGCTTGCATTCAGGCCAAACGATCTCTGGAGCTGTTAGAATGTTTAATATCAACATGTCCTAAATCCTTAGGTGTGAAAGGTAAAGCTGTGATGCCTTGTTCAATACCTTGCATTAAGAAAGTGAATTTTAATATACCGTCGAATAGCAAAGATCCCAACACTTTTATGCCTAGTGTAAAGAAAGTGAATTCTAGAGTGCCTTCAATTAGTTCAGATCCCTACACGTCTAGTTCAGGAATGCAAATGGTAGCTCAACCAACTAATGTTCCCATATTCCCTCTACAGGAGTAATCAGTGACACAAATGCAAGCGGGTCAAAGCCTTCAGGCAATACAAAACAAGATAGGACCTCGCAAGCTAAGAATGTGCAATGGAAGAAAGTAGAAGACCACCCTAGGAACACTCAGTTTGAGTTGAATAAAATGAATCGTGTTGATTCTAGTATTAGCTATAAGCGTATTGTAATTAATTCGAATTCTGCTACTTTTGGAAAAACATGTAATGATGATTCCTTGGTTTCTGTTACTAATCATGAATGTGGTATGGATGAGTTGATTAACGCTGTTAAATGTCCTGTTAAGATCGTTAATGTCAAAAATTGACCTAAGAAGGCTAGAAAGCAATGGCGGAAGAAGGTTAGAAAACATTGGAAACCCACAGGAAGGAAATTTAGTAACATAGGTTATCAGTGGATACCTACTGACCGCAAATTCATTCTTAATGAGTTGTACCCTAAATTATCTAGATCAATGCCAATTAGGAAATGGATGCCTACTGGTAGAACTATTCCTTTAAGAAGTGAACATACTTTGAATAGGTCAAATATAGACACTATCACTGCACCTATCCCTGATGATTCCATTGTTTCTACTTCTGATGTGGGTGTTCCAATCACTGTTACTAACCAAATGGAACCCATTATTGCATGGGGATCCCAATTATCCAGTTATCCATTCTTGTCTGTGTTCAATTGCAGATCGTTCAAATCGTTATGTGGTACCTAGACTCAAGCTGTTCCAATCATATGACTGGAGACCGGTCACGGCTCATGAACTTTGTGAGTAAATTCATCGGGACTGTTAGATTCGGAAATGATCATTTCGGTGCAATTATGGGTTATGGAGACTATGTTGTCGGTGATAGTGTTAATTCCAGGGTATATTACGTTGAAGGTCTTGGTCATAACTTATTCTCTGTCGGTCAATTCTGTGATTCTGATCTAGAAGTGGCTTTCAGAAAACATACTTATTTCATTAGAGAACTTGATGGTAAAGAACTTTTAAGAGGAACACGTGGTTCAAATCTATACACCATCTATATCCAAGATATGATGAAGTCTTCTCCAATTTGCTTGTCGTCAAAGGCTTCAAAAACTAAGTCATGGTTATGGCATCGTCGTCTCAATCACTTGAACTTCGGCACCATAAATGATCTCTCCAGAAAGGACTTAGTAATAGGCTTACCTAGACTAAAGTATAAAAAGGATCATCTTTGTTCAGCATGCCAATTGGGAAAAAGCAAGAAGTATGCCCACAAGCCAAAACCTACAAACTCGATTCTGAGAAGTTCTTCATACCATTCACATGGATTTATGTGGACCCATGAGAGTGCAGAACATTTACGGGAAGAAATATGTGTTAGTTGTGGTTGATGATTACTCTCGATTTACTTGGGTCAAGTTCTTAAGGACAAAAGATGAAACTCCAGACATCATCATCAAACTTATCAAACATTTGCAGGTTCGACTTAACAAAACGAATCATCCGAAGCAGACAATGGAACGAAGTTTGTTAATAAACAACTTAGTGAGTTTTATGAAACTGTTGGAATCAGTCATCAAAGAAGTGTTCCATGAACTCCTCAACGAGCGGTGTTGTTGAAAGAGGAAATTGAACTCTTGTGGAAGCCGCAAGAACAATGTTGATTTACTCAAAGGTTCCAATGTTTCTCTGGGTTGAAGCCATTGCCACTGCATGCTACACTCAAAATCGATCCCTTATTCACACTTCTCATGGAAAAACTCCATATGAACTTGTCCACAATCGAAAACCTAATCTTTCATTCCTTCATGTGTTTGGTGCATTGTGTTATCCAACTAATGAGGGCCAAGACTTAGGCAAACTTAAAGCTAAAGCGGACATTGGAGTATTTGTAGGATATGCACCAAGCTGTAAAGGATATCGAATCTACAACAAAAGAACCCGAAATATGATGGAAACAATTCATGTTACGTTCAATGAGCTGACCGGTGATATGGCTCCAGGACAACCCAGTTCTGGACCCGCATCACAACCTTGATCAAGTAGTCCCATCATTCTACTCTTGTACACGATTCCTCGCCAGCAACTCCTTATGTACCTCCTACAGAATATGATTTGAAGAAGTTGTTTGATCCAATGTTTGATGAACACTATGAGCCAATTGCCAATGATCTTTGAAATCCATCAACAGAGGCTGCTCCTATCCATGTCAATGAAGGTAACCCTTCTGTTTCTATGTCATTAAGTCAAGAAGCGCCTGCCGCTGATCACTCTGTCTCATCAACAAATCATCAATCATCGAGTGTACATCATGTAATTGTGTCTGGCACCAATGATGAAGATAATCCCTTTGCTACTCCCGAATATGCCCACTTTGAGAACATATTTGCTCTGGAACCATCATTTGAACCATCTTCATCAGGAGAAAACGACTCTACTGCTTCAGTTCGTCACCAACAACCACACGAACACCTTAGAAAATGGACACATGATCATCCATTGGACAAAATCATTGGAAATCCCTCTCATCCAGTATCCACACGTAAACAACTTGCAACTGATGCCTTAGGCTGCTTCTTCAACTCCGTACTATCCAAGATCGAACCAAAGAATGTTAAAACTGCAATGAATGAAGACAGCTGGTTCAATGCTATGCAAGAAGAAATTCATGAGTTTGATCGACTAGATGTATGGGAATTAGTACCTGCTCCTGACGGTGCTATGATCATTGCTCTAAAGTGGATCTTGAAAGTAAAACTTGATGAGCATGGTGATGTTTTAAAGAACAAGGCTTGATTGGTTGCAAAAGGATACCATCAAAAGGAGGGTATTGACTTTGAAGAATCATTTCTCCAGTTGCTCGTATCGAGGCAATCAGAATCTTCTTGGCTAATGCAGCAAGTAAGAACATGGTAGTCTATTAGATGGATGTAAAGACGGCTTTTCTTAACGGAGATCTTAAGGAAGTTGTATACGTCACCAACCTTGAAGGTTTTGTGAATCCAGAGCATCCTACTCATTTCTATCGCTTGAAGAAGGCTCTTTACAGTTAAAGCAAGCTCCAAGGGCATGGTATGATACGCTATCAAAGTTTCTTCTATCTTTACCGATTCAAAGGATCGATGTGTCACACCCCAAATTACACTGTTTTGCAAATGGAATGGAATGCTCTGGGGTTGACTGTCATAGCATCACAATCACAGTTATATCGAACGACCTAAAGTGTCGTTTGGAAAATACATCGTTTGATTTAATAAAATAATCAGAGTTTACAAAGTATAGGTCCCAATTGAAAATCAACTTGTGCGGAAATAAGTTTGTTACAATTCAAACGATGTTTTAAAGTGCGTAAAACCCAAGTGAGACGAGTCGTCATCGCGACTCCATGATGTGTCCAAATGCATGCCATGAAGTGAATGCCTTAGATACCTGAGATAAAACATGCTAAAAAGTGTCAACACAAAGGTTGAGTGAGTTCATAGGGTTTGCGTTGAAATGTAAAACCTTTCAAAATCGTTTATGCAGCAAAGGCATTGTAAATCCACTCAGTTCCAAGTTCCGCCCATACAAAACTTGCAACCTGTGTGTTCACAACCCACTGCCAAAATATGTATAATTTATGTTCAAACACATGATGTCAAATGAATTCACATAATAGTGCATGACTTTATGTATCAATAGTTACTTGACATAATTATACCAAGACCTTTAGTTCAATGAAAATCCCAAGACATTCAGCTCAATGATGTTCCCAAGACATTTAGCTCAATGATGTTCCCAGGACATTTAGCTCAATGATGTTCCCAAGACATTTAGCTCAATGATATTCCCAAGACATTTAGCTCAATAATAATCCCAAGACATTCAGCTCAATGATAATCGTATAGAAATTCTAAATATGACAATATTGCTACCTCGTATGATTAAACATTTATTTCAGTTAAACATGTAGTTGCAAATATCATGAATGTCATAAAAATAGTTGAGCATGTATCTCTCCCGAAAGAATTTCAAAACAGTTAAAAGAGTAGGGGCTATGACTCACTTGGTAAAATGAGGCGATGACAAAAGTGGATACCTTGAAATGTAGCGTGAATCTTGAAAATGACCTATTATGAATGATATGATATGTAATAAGTCATGATGTAATGTTATGCATGCATTTCGTATGTTATTTATACCATTTGTGAGTTTTGAAAATAATACTTATCGTCGAAAAATACTCTTTTGACGTCTTGACAATTCTTAAATTACTTTACAAGTATTTACGTCAAAATGTCATCCTACAATAGTTTCTTAATGATTTATTACGAAATTATAACTTTTCGTCGTAAAATAATGTCGTTGGAAATTTCATGAAAGTGACAAAAATGGCCTCGAAAAGCTAGTCGTAAAATGGTGTACGTCGAAAGTTAGAAAACGAACTCAACGGTTTTGGAAAGCTTGTATCATAAACTCAAAGTTTTGGCATTTAAGTTTTTATCCTAGAGGTCTCGTTCATAAAGAAAAATATAGGTTAAGTAGGGTGATTTTGTCCAAAATGGAGTTTAAAAGTGAATTTCGGCAAAGTTTAAGCAACCGTAGTTAATTCATTACAACTCCGCTATACAAACGGTTGGTCATTTTGAAAAATATGCTTGGTGATCTCAATTTTATTAGAAGACATCTCGTTACAAAAAGTTCTACGTCAACGTTAAAAATAGCCTTCAATATGGTCATTTTGTTTACCGTAACACTTGGCTAATAAAAATAATATAGTTTTTCGTAAATAATAAAGTTACGGCAATGTTATGAAAACGTGTATATTTTAGTCGTTACAAATCTGTTTTCTACGTATTATACGTCCTTAGCTTCGTATCAAAGTATACTAATATATTTTTGATAAGTCGAAATAATTTATAAAGCTTAAGACTCGTTTTTGACTCGTACAAAACAAAAATAGTATGCTGAAATTTTCAGGACGTATATATTTCGTCGTCAAACTTGAAAAATTCATAACTTCTTCGTTATAGCTCCGTTTTAATCCGTTCAAGCGGCCACGGATTCGTTTTAAAGTATATTTTCTAAATATCAAGGCCAAAAATTTATGTCCACAGTCGGATTTTCCAGAAATACAAAATAAGATCAGACCCTTATTTATACTTGTCGAAAAGAGTTTTTCTCGTACTAAACCTATTCCAATCCCTTCAAAACAACTCCAAAGCTATTCTAATCCTACCATACACCTTCTTAGGGTGTCATGGGTTCCTAAACATCATCAATACTAATATATAACAAGGGATAAATCATAGGATGACTTATATATATAAAACTCTAAAAACAATGTAAAAATGGTATAAATATTCATATGTCTTGCATGTTTTGCTCAAAAATGGTGAAATACATATGAAATGATAATGAAAGATGTAAAATGAAAATGACATGCTTACTAGTTACTTGATGAGGTGATAAGGACAAGGGATTAAACCTAAACACTCTAGGTTTTTATTTCAAAACCTAAACAAGAGTGTATACTAGATTGTTAAAACTTGATTTTGATAAATTTTTGATGAACTCTTCAATCTCCTTTGGTGTTGCCGGTTTGGAGAGGAAGAAACAAGAGAGAAATATCTAGACTTGAATCTTGAATAATTGATTGTGAATGAGAAAGTGAAAGCAAGATTGAGTGTATATCTACATAAGTAAGAAATTTTTACCAAGTAATAAATGCCTCATCCCCCTTGGTCGGCCAAGGGGGAATGGATTTGCAAAATATATATATATATATTTTTTATAAGGTATGTATAAATGTGTATATAAAAGTGTAAGTAAATGAAATTAAGTAAAGGTACTTGTAACATTGTATATACATTTGAGTAATTAGAGTAGTGTTGTCTAAAAATTAAACTTTAATGGATCAAAGTAAAGTATATTGAGATCATATAAATTGTAAAAATACATTTCTTGTAAAATTTGAGTGATATAATAATTATCGTGTAGTTTTTAAGAAAAGCGTCGTAATAATATAAATTTAACGATTTATATACAAAATAAATTCAAAACACTAGGTAAACTCAAAATATTGTTTTTATAAACTAAATGTAAGTATAAAAATATATCGGGATCATTTTTGGAAGTATCGGATTAAATGTTCAAAATAATAACTTACGCGATAACGTTTATTTAATATGAAATTTACGCGTTTAATGTGAAATGCAAAGTCATGAATGAACTAACATGATGAAAATGATGCTAATGAAATGTAGACTAAACTTAGTCTATATGAAATGTTCGTGATGATATGATCATGAATTCGCCGCTAAACCATTAAGGTTACGCGAATTTGAAACTCGTAAACCTAGTTTACAATAAATGATGAAATTATGAAGCATGAATTGTTTTGAGAAATGGCCTGAAAGTACGAGTTGTCACATTCGCCCATCCAAAAAGGAATTCAGTCCCTGAATTCAGTTCGTGTTAGTCTATCGAATTTTTGAGTTTATGATGAATATCGAGGAGAGAAAACATGGAGAAGTGTCGTTACGGTTATCGATGATTGAGAGAGTATAAAACATAGTATTGGATGAATCTCCCATGAGTAACACTTTGAATTGGAACATGTGAAAATTTTGCTTGCACTAAGATTTATAAATAACTGCTCCCAACATAACATGATCCCTCCAGAATTAGACATAGTTAGCTAGGCTATGTATAATTAAGGAACGATGACGTGACGTTCGGTTTAGTCGTTATAACTCTCAATGTTTACAAAGATTTAAACTGTGTCGTTAAAATGGTAGTTAAAGTAAAAAGAATTAAAATTCTCGTAAATGATATCGAATCGAAAGGAAATAAAGTACGATAGATGAGAATATTTTACAACGAGTGGTTTATCAAAAGTAGTACATCTTAGGTTATAAAGATTCGGATACGATGGAAAACATAAACTTAGTACGACATAGTACATAAGGAAAATTAAGACTGTTAGTTTCCGAACTTCTTCAGTCTTCCGCATTATTGAGACCATGAAGAGCTTTTCCTCCTTCTAGCATGTATGCATTTCCATGAGCACCTTCGACTTGTTGACCTTGGTTTTGGGGACATTGGTTCCGATAGTGTCCTTGCTCTCCACATCCGAAGCATGTGACTATGGATTTACCTCTACAATCCCTGGCATGGTGTCCTAGTTTTTGACACTTGTAGCACTTAACAGGACAAAGACCCGTGTGATGATACTTACATCGATTACATAGTGGGTAGGTTCCAGCATAACCTCTGCCTTCTATTGGTGCAACAACATAAACCATTGCGGTTTCTTGCCCTCTATTACATTTGTTGATGATGGTTAGTGTTACGGTTTTGGTTGTTGTTATTGTAACCTCCTTGGTCATTTTCCCATTTTATTTTGTTGTTGTTGATTTGGTTATCGTCGTTGTTGTTGTTGTTTTGGTTATTGTGGTAGTTGGTGCGGTTGTTGATATTGTTGTTATGGTTGGTGTTGGTGATGTTGCCCCTCTTTACTACTTGTGCCATGAGCTTTTGAGACACTCGAATAGATTCCTCAATCGTTTGTGGATCAAAGGAAGTCACATCACCTTGAATAATCTCGGGAAGTCCTTCAATGAAAGCCTCTAGTAGCTTCTCATTATCCGAAACCATAGATGGGCATAACACGGCCAATTCTTGAAACCTTCGAATGTAAGTATCAATGTCATACCCAATAGTTACCAACTCATAGAATTCGGTCTCCAACTTCTTCACCTCCGTACGCGGACAAAACTTCTTTGTTACCAAACCTTTGAATTGCTCCCAAGTGAGCTTGAAAGCATTTTCCATTCCCATCGGCTGAGCATAAGAGTTCCACCACGACAATGCTCCATCAAGTAGGGTACTCGTAGCAAACTTGACCTTGCTATCATCCGGCCAATTACATAACAAAAACACGGACTCCAATTTCTCGAACCATCTAACCATGGCAGTGGCTCCTTCGGTACCTCTAAACTTCGTGGGATCTCCACTTTTGAAGTCCTTATACGAACAACTTTTAACTCCGGACCCTCCTGCATTTCTGGCAGCGAAGCAAAGAAGCCTAGCGACCTCAGCTTCCCTTGCAATTCTAGCGGCCCCGGTAGCGACCTCGGCTGCAGCAGTTGCGATACCATTTCCCTTTCAATCCTTAGAGCATCGGCTACGCTATCCCTTACTAACTTTTGAACAGCCGCTTGTGTCAATTCGGGTGCAGCTTTCTTTGGCGCCATATCTTCTTCAAAATAAAAGGAAAGGTGAGATGTAGCAAATTCCGATGTCAATAATAAACGCTCCAAAGAGATGTGATAAGAAATGATAAGTTTGAGGTTATTTTTCAAAATGATCGACGATTTCCCAAAAGATGGGTTATGAGATGTCGTAAGTGCTTCAAATGTACGATGGTTTAGTGACTTAATGTGTGAATAAAGTGTAACTCGACATGTTAGTGGTGGTATAAAGGAATGAGAGTGACTTTGCCGTACTTAAAGGTTTATCAATAGTTACTTGACATAATTATACCAAGACCTTTAGTTCAATGAAAATCCCAAGACATTCAGCTCAATGATGTTCCCAAGACATTTAGCTCAATGATGTTCCCAGGACATTTAGCTCAATGATGCTCCCAAGACATTTAGCTCAATGATATTCCCAAGACATTTAGCTCAATAATAATCCCAAGACATTCAGCTCAATGATAATCGTATAGAAATTCTAAATATGACAATATTGCTACCTCGTATGATTAAACATTTATTTCAGTTAAACATGTAGTTGCAAATATCATGAATGTCATAAACATAGTTGAGCATGTATCTCCCCCGAAAGAATTTCAAAACAGTTAAAAGAGTAGGGGCTATGACTCACTTGGTAAAATGAGGCGATGACAAAAGTGGATACACTGAAATGTAGCGTGAATCTCGAAAATGACCTATTATGAATGATATGATATGTAATAAGTCATGATGTAATGTTATGCATGCATTTCGTATGTTATTTATACCATTTGTGAGTTTTGAAAATAATACTTATCGTCGAAAAATACTCTTTTGACGTCTTGACCATTCTTAAATTACTTTACAAGTATTTACGTCAAAATGTCATCCTACAATAGTTTCTTAATGATTTATTACGAAATTATAACTTTTCGTCGTAAAATAATGTCGTTGGAAATTTCATGAAAGTGACAAAATGGCCTCGAAAAGCTAGTCGTAAAATGGTGTACGTCGAACGTTAGGAAACGAACTCAACGGTTTTGGAAAGCTTGTATCATAAACTCAAAGTTTTGGCATTTAAGTTTTTATCCTAGAGGTCTCGTTCATAAAGAAAAATATAGGTTAAGTAGGGTGATTTTGTCCAAAATGGAGTTTAAAAGTGAATTTCGGCAAAGTTTAAGCAACCGTAGTTAATTCATTACAACTCCGCTATACAAACGGTTGGTCATTTTGAAAAATATGCTTGGTGATCTCAATTTTATTAGAAGACATCTCGTTACAAAAAGTTCTACGTCAACGTTAAAAATAGCCTTCAATATGGTCATTTTGTTTACCGTAACACTTGGCTAATAAAAATAATATAGTTTTTCGTAAATAATAAAGTTACGGCAATGTTATGAAAACGTGTATATTTTAGTCGTTACAAATCCGTTTTCTCACATTATTATCGTCCTTAGCTTCGTATCAAAGTATACTAATATATTTTTGATAAGTCGAAATAATTTATAAAGCTTAAGACTCGTTTTTGACTCGTACAAAACAAAAATAGTATGCTGAAATTTTCAGGACGTATATATTTCGTCGTCAAACTTGAAAAATTCATAACTTCTTCGTTATAGCTCCGTTTTAATCCGTTCAAGCGGCCACGGATTCGTTTTAAAGTATATTTTCTAAATATCTAGGCCAAAATTTTATGTCTACAGTCGGATTTTCCAGAAATACAAAATAAGATCAGACCCTTATTTATACTTGTCGAAAAGAGTTTTTCTCGTACTAAACCTATTCCAATCCCTTCAAAACAACTCCAAAGCTATTCTAATCCTACCATACACCTTCTTAGGGTGTCATGGGTTCCTAAACATCATCAATACTAATATATAACAAGGGATAAATTATAGGATGACTTATATATATAAAACTCTAAAAACAATGTAAAAATTGTATAAATATTCATATGTCTTGCATGTTTTGCTCAAAAATGGTGAAATACATATGAAATGATAATGAAAGATGTAAAATGAAAATGACATGCTTACTAGTTACTTGATGAGGTGATAAGGACAAGGGATTAAACCTAAACACTCTAGGTTTTTATTTCAAAACCTAAACAAGAGTGTATACTAGATTGTTAAAACTTGATTTTGATAAATTTTTGATGAACTCTTCAATCTCCTTTGGTGTTGCCGGTTTGGAGAGGAAGAAACAAGAGAGAAATATCTAGACTTGAATCTTGAATAATTGATTGTGAATGAGAAAGTGAAAGCAAGATTGAGTGTATATCTACATAAGTAAGAAATTTTTACCAAGTAATAAATGCCTCATCCCCCTTGGTCGGCCAAGGGGGAATGGATTTGCAAAATATATATATATATATTTTTTTTTTATAATGTATGTATAAATGTGTATATAAAAGTGTAAGTAAATGAAATTAAGTAAAGGTACTTGTAACATTGTATATACATTTGAGTAATTAGAGTAGTGTTGTCTAAAAATTAAACTTTAATGGATCAAAGTAAAGTATATTGAGATCATATAAATTGTAAAAATACATTTCTTGTAAAATTTGAGTGATATAATAATTATCGTGTAGTTTTTAAGAAAAGCGTCGTAATAATATAAATTTAACGATTTATATACAAAATAAATTCAAAACACTAGGTAAACTCAAAATATTGTTTTTATAAACTAAATGTAAGTATAAAAATATATCGGGATCATTTTTGGAAGTATCGGATTAAATGTTCAAAATAATAACTTACGCGATAACGTTTATTTAATATGAAATTTACGCGTTTAATGTGAAATGCAAAGTCATGAATGAACTAACATGATGAAAATGATGCTAATGAAATGTAGACTAAACTTAGTCTATATGAAATGTTCGTGATGATATGATCATGAATTCGCCGCTAAACCATTAAGGTTCCGCGAATTTGAAACTCGTAAACCTAGTTTACGATAAATGATGAAATTATGAAGCATGAATTGTTTTGAGAAATGGCCTGAAAGTACGAGTTGTCACATTCGCCCATCCAAAAAGGAATTCAGTCCCTGAATTCAGTTCGTGTTAGTCTATCGAATTTTTGAGTTTATGATGAATATCGAGGAGAGAAAACATGGAGAAGTGTCGTTACGGTTATCGATGATTGAGAGAGTATAAAACATAGTATTGGATGAATCTCCCATGAGTAACACTTTGAATTGGAACAACGTTCAACATTCAAGAGCAAAGCACATCGACATTCGACATCATTTCATGCGGGAACAAGTGGAAAAAGCTGTGGTAGAACTTTATTTTGTGAGAACTGAATATCAGCTAGCAGACATCTTCACTAAGGCACTCCCTCGAGAATGCTTTCAAGAGGAAGACGATGAGTAAAAGGTTTTTCTTCATCTATCTCTTGTATATATTCTATTCAAAAAGCAAAATACAAAATTTTTTCAAAACCAACAAAAGAAAATAGAACAATATAAAATTTTCAAAAATCCATAAAAATTAGAAAATCTTGAAAAAGAAAAAAAAAATTATTTTGTCATATTTTCCTTTATTCGATAACATCTACGGACTTTGTGTTGACATTAAAAGAATGTCACGGGTTTTTAGATGTTCTTCGAATATACATACATGGTTAAAAAAAAATACGAGACGGAGAAAAATGGTGGTTTATTGTCATTTCAGGCAGTAACCCGTTTTAAAAGTAAAGAACAGAGCCATGCTTAATCTTATTGTTCAAATCTCATGCTCTGATTCTTAAAACAAATGTTTGTCACCAAAAAGACAAATGTTTTCTTTCCAAATATTTTTCCGTCTAATGATTCTTCTGAAAAATAGTTATCATCTAATGAAAACAAAATTGCTTTGATAATACCTCGTACTCTATTTTTTGAAAATCATCCGGGCTTATCTTTGTCAAACTCTCTAACTCTCAATCAACAACTCATGTCATTGATTGAGGAGGAGAATGATTTCAAAATCAATCAAAAAGGTCATTTTTCAAACAATTGGCACGTAAAAGAGCAAGGTTTACTTTTGGAAAATCAAAAAGAACACTGTTTTATACAATTGATTCAAAACCTTTGCTAATGTTATGTTTTCAAAAGATATTCATGCACGTTTAAACTATGGAGTTTAAAGTCTGAAAATCTGATCCTTATCAGTTAAAATGTTTTTCAAAAGCAAGTCACTATTCTCCTCAAAAGTTCTTAAAATTTAATTTAAATCAATAGAGATCACAAATCTCAAAGGATTTGAAAATTGTGATTGGGGGAGAATTTGTGATTTAAATTGGATTTAAACTGATAATTTGATAATTGGCTTTATAAGTGTTTAGCAAACTCTCCTCCATTCATGTGCCAAACGATTTCAAATTCTCCATGCACATGTTAAGGGGGAGCATCTATTTTAAACCAAAAAGGATTGAAACGTGATTAATGTTTTCCAAAGTGCAGGTTTTCCCTAGTATGTGCAAAACTCTTTCAAATCTCGATGCACATATTGAGGGGGAGCAATTTTTTTTTGAAAACCACATCCTTTTCAAAAATACATTAACAAAGCATGAAAAATACTAATTTTGATCTGGAGAGTGATGTTGAGGGGGAGCTCTTTTTCTAAAATATCAAAAACAATTCAGGTACAAAATGCTTTGACAATACATCACAAGTATCTGGATTGATTTTCAAATGGTTTTCACTTGGTTCCAATGGCAGATGAATAATACCAAATAGACCGACCAAATTTACTTTATGTATGGTGATATAAGGATGGTTAGGTTAGGCATTCGTTCCCATGATCCCGCCAGAGCCGGAGGGATCTACCTAGGGACAATTGTAACCACCCGCATTTTAGGTTACTTTTCATTTTCGTGAATTTACTATTCACTTTTACTATTCACATTTACTATTCGCTTTTACTATTCATCCCGTAAAATTTTTATTTCACATTCTCGTAAGATAAATTATTCTAGTAATGATCTGAGAATTCGACCATCGTTATATCATTTTCGCAAAAGTTATTAAGTAAACATCGTTTTAAAGTTTCGTTTTAGACGGTCCACCGTTTAAACGTCACGCACATAACGAAAATCAACTCTGACAATTTTCCTCGCATCAGATAAATTTTTAGATCACTCATGATTAATTTGAGAATTTTTAAGATTTATTATTTTTAATATTACCAAATAAGCCCAGCGCAGAACAAAACTAAACTTACGTTTTAAACAATTCTACTTACATCCAGACTTAACGATTCCTGCACTGTGTTTCTAATATGTTTTTGAAACTTTTACATTTTTATAAAAGTCAAACATACTTCCCTCCTCATTTGACCATAAAGGAATTAACCTTGTACGTTCTACATTTTTGCTTAAATCATGTAACTTTTAAACTTCACAAATAACTGTAAAGTTATCCCGCGTATGACGAAGACCACATTTTAACATCTCATATCACTTTTAGACTAATTTTAGTCTACTCTAAATAAATTCACGGTCATTTTCCTGAAATTTCGTTCTTTTTCGATAAAGCTGCGAATACAGCGTTTTTTGACCCGTATTTCGGCTTTAAGCGGCGTTTTGCACCCAATGAGACTTATCACCTATTTTATATTTTTAGATGGAGTATAATGATGAGTTTAATCATTCCTATAAATTTCATATTTTTACGATACCCGGTTTTACGTTTTATGGCTTAACGGCTTACGATTAGCGATTAACGGAACCAAAACTCACTCCGTAGCCAAGATAATACCAAAACTAACCACCTAAGTCATCTTATCTTGTTTAGGCCGACCTAAGGGGGTGGAGTCATCATTTTGGTGGCATCATCCTAACCATGGTACATTTAGATCTTTACAAGTGTCCTAACTTAACCATGGTTAATATTTAACCCAATATATGGTTAACCGAACTTACCCTCCTATAAATAGGAAGTAAAATACATCCTAATGACCTCCACAATCTGTTCTTGGTCGTTCATATCATAAATCCTGTTGGATCGATATACTTTAATCAAACTAACTTTAACTAGCTTGTTAAGGTTTAATAACCTCGGATAAATCCTAAGTTATTAACAAAGAAACACTGAGCAATCTTTACGAAGTACGCGGAATTTACTTAACAAAGCTAAGAAGAATAACTTTTATTATAAACTCTAAATCTGCTTATTATGCAGATACTCTAATACAACTCTAAGATAATCGAACTTCTCTCTAACACACTAATTCATAATCTCTAAAACTCTTTTTGGAATCATTCTCTAAATCGTAAACTCGTTCTTCTAATGCCAATCTAGGAGTCCTTTTATAGGCTCAAGGATATCCTAGTCGGTTTACAATTTGTATTCTTGTACGACAAGTAATCTAAACATGGAATACAATACTTTCCATAAACGAATATAACAGTTCTTTGTTCTTGCAGTACTTTGACTTCATGGTGTAGTACTTTGACTTTGTCTTTAGCAGTACTTTGACTCTTTTACTTCTTCCAGTACTTTGCATTTTACAGTACTTTCATATCTTCAGCACTTTCATTCTTCACAATACAAATGGTATCATCCTTAAAACCCAAAAAGAAAACCCAACTAAATCTACTACAATCATCTGTAACAACCAAACAATACTTTTTCTCATTTAAACTTGCCACAAAGACAGGTCCAAATAAATCCATATGTAACAGTTCCAATGGTTCTCTAATAGTTCTTTCCTCAAGCTTCTTGCAGGAAGCTTTGTGTTTTTTACCCTTCTTGCATGCCAAACATGATTGATCATTCTTTTAAGTTTTTGAAGGTAAATCTCTAACTAAATTGCCTTTGACCAGTTTGTTGATATTCTTGAAATTAATATGGACCGATCTTCTATGCCATTGATGTGCCTCTTCAGATGCTGCTTTAGCCACCAAACATGTGGCTCTTCCATAAGAATGTAGACTCTTCATGTCTAGACTATACACATCATTTGTCCTTGGTACTCTAAGTACTACCAAGTCATCATCAATAGGTTTAAAGTCAGAGGAAAGGATGAGACATTCTGTGTCAGTGAATAACACAGGATGCTTTTTATCACAAATTTGAGAGACTGAGAGCAAATTAAATTTAAGCTCCTTCACATATCTAACATTCTCAAAGTCAATAAGCCCTGCTTTGATAGTTCCTTTGCCAGTAATCTTTCCTCCATTGGGATCATTCCGAAATGCAACTCTTCCTCCACTAATATTTCTAAAATCAGACAAGATATCTTTGTCTCCTGTCATACTTCCAGAGCAACCACTATCCACAATTAGATGATCTTTAAGCTCCTCTTCTGGGTTGCCCTGCACACAAAGAAAAGAGTTAGTGATTTTTAGGAACCCAAGCCATTACTGACTTGTGTTCCCCTTGTGGAGTTACAAACTCAAATTCTTTGAGTATGTAATTCCCACTATCTTTCAAATGATGATCCAAAATTATCTTATGATCTTTAACATGTGGATTTTCAAAACTTTCTGGTTTTTCAACATAAATCTCTTTTACCAGATTATTAGCATTTTCATGTATCACAAAAACATCAGATTCACTTTTTGTTGAAAGTATTGTGTGTCCCTCAGCAGTACCTTCCCTCTTAACCCATTTTGGTTTAACACGTGGTTCCTGTGATCTAGATCCCCTATGTGTATTGTATTACCTTCTTGGTTGATAGTGAGATCTCCTAGGATTCCTATTCCAAGTAGTGTGATCAGTACCTTGTTTCTGAGCAGTACTTTGGAAAGTACTGTGAGATACAGAAGGCTTTGAAAAAGGTCTTCTCTGATGTGGGTATATGTGATCTGGTGTGAAGTTTCTGTGATTAACCCTATTTGAATTATTCCAAACTGGTTTATGCTCTCTAGGTGTGTGATTGGCAGATCTGTTCTTTGGAAATTTGCTAAGATATTCTGAGTGTCGATCACAATCTTTGATTAAATGATTAGGACTATAACACACAAAACACAGTTTTTGACCCATATGTCCAAAGTGATTTCTTCGATGTCTATGCCCAAAATTATTCTGCCTTCTTGGTGAATGATAAAACCTGTTTTGACCAAAGTTTTCCCCAAAAGATTTAGCAGTACCGTTTTGAAAAGGTTTTGCAGAAGGTACTGCTTGTGAAGCAGTACTTTGATTTAAAGGTACTGCTGGTTTTTGAACATTATTTTTAACATCTTCTTTGGGTTTTTCAGACCTAGATTGAGCAACAAGCTTCTTCCTAAACTCTAGACTGTCTACACCGAAACGAGAAACATCAGGCCTAGAGGGTTGATGAATGCCAGTGGGATGGGGAACAGCATGATAACCATTGTCTTTCTTATACTCAGGAGGTGGTTCACTTATTGAGCACTCATTACTAGATGTATCTACATAGTTAATGAGTTCATCATCACTAGTGGTTATGTCTTCAAAATCACCATCATCCTGATTACTAGATTGGTTTTCTTCTAGTTTACTAAAATCCATTCCAAATCCTAAGCCAGTTCTAAGATAAGCTCCTTGCTGTTTTTGAACATAAGAAACATGTGACAAACCAGATTCTTTCCAGGCAGCAAACTTAGCTAACAAATCATCTCTTTCCTTAGTTAATTTTTTTATTTCAGCAGTTTTACAGTTTAGCTTCCATTCACTAAGTTTTAACTGGTAATCTTGTTGTTCATATTTTTCAGCCCAAGCCATTTCATTATTTTCATGAGTTAATATTTTGGTTTCCATAGACTCTAAAGTGATTTGATAACCTGCTACCTCAGACCTAGCCTTAACACAATTATCTCTTTCAATCACATAACTGTTAAGTAATTTTAGATAAAACTCATAACAGTTTGAGCATACCTCAGAGATAGGAGACTGAGTTGGTGTAGTAGCCACCATAGCACAAGAAGCAGGATCATCTTCACTTTCTTTGCTCCAGTCAAATCCTCCAAAGCCATCATCATATTCCAAAGCAGCATGTTCAGATTCTTTATCAAAGCGGTGCTCGGTCAATGCTTCCACTGTGTGTCTTCAACTGCATCTTCCACTGCTACCATACATGAAGTCACCGGTTCATCATCAAATTCTTCACTCAGTCAACTTGATAACTTCTCTTGAGCAACCAAAGCCTTTGTTTCAGTTATTGGAATTTCTTTTAGCTCAAGTTTTGGCTTCTCAGATGTTCTGTTTGCTTGATACTTGGCAAATCTGCACTCCCTTGCAAAGTGACCAGTCTTTTGACAATTGAAACATTCAATTTGTGATTTGTCAAAAGTTATTCCTTGTTTTGGTTTGAAATCAATACTTTTTCCTGTCTTCTTCATATACTTTTTGATCCTTGCAGTGATCATAGCAACTTGCCACCTGATATCAATTTCTTCAAGTGCATCTTCTTCAATCTGTGCTAGATCCTCTTCATAAGTGACAGGTAAACTGGCTTGTTGTGCAAAGAAAGAGCACACAACTTCATCTGAGTGCAAAGTGGTAGGTGATGGGGCCTGCTGAGCATATGAAGGGGGGTTATAAACAGCAGTACTGAGTACAGATACTTTGAGAGAAGCAGTACTTTTGAAATCTTGCCCTTCTTTTCAGATGATAGAAAAGCTATACTGTGAGACTTAGAAATTGTTTGACCACTCATCTCATGCTCATATACCTTCAGTTGATGATAGAGATCATCAAAGTCCATGACATCCAATCCTTGTTGTCCTCTTATCATAGTAGCAATCACATGCCATGAAGACGGCAAACTCCTTAGAAACTTCAAATTAGCATCCTCAACTGACACTTCTGCCTTGTATAACTCCAACATGTTGAGGATATTTTGAAATCTATCATATCGCGACATCAAGATTTTCTCTTTCACCGTGAAGTTTCAAATTGTTGCTTAGCAAATTTCTGTGCATCTTCTTAGAGGCTTCATTCCTCCAAATCTGGTCTTGAGAGCAGACCCGAGCTCTTAGCATCTTTAGCATCATGAAATTTGAGAAGGTGACCATCTGGAATGGCAGATAAGAGAATGTTTAGTGCCTTTTCTTGATTCCTTAGGGTTGCTGTTGGTAAGACTGCCTTTGGTGCTATTGGTTGTCCAAGAACATGAATGGGATCTGTAACTACTTCATTCCCATTCACAATTACATTCCATAGAGCATGGTCTGTAATGGCAATATACTGCCTCATCTTCATGCACCAGAGATCATATTCTCCTTTCTTGATTATTGGAATTCTGAGTGAGGTGATTGAGGGTGGTGGAACAGCTTTAGTCGAAATCTTGAATATTGTTGAAGTAGGATTTCTTCCTAGTCAGAGTTTCCACACAAGCTCTGATACCACTTGTTGGATCGATATACTTTAATTAAACTAACTTTAACTAGCTTGTTAAGGTTTAATAACCTCGGATAAATCCTAAGTTATTAACAAAGAAACACCGAGCAATCTTTATCAAGTACGCGGAATTTACTTAACAAAGCTAAGAAGAATAACTTTTATTATAAACTCTAAATCTGCTTATTATGCAGATACTCTAATACAACTCTAAGATAATCGAACTTCTCTCTAACACACTAATTCGTAATCTCTAAAACTCTTTTTGGAATCGTTCTCTAAATCGTAAACTCGTTCTTCTAATGCCAATCTAGGAGTCCTTTTATAGGCTCAAGGATATCCTAGTCGGTTTACAATTTGTATTCTTGTACGACAAGTAATCTAAACATGGAATACAATACTTTCCATAAACGAATATAACAGTTCTTTGTTCTTGCAGTACTTTGACTTCATGGTGCAGTACTTTGACTTTGTCTTTAGCAGTACTTTGACTCTTTGACTTCTTCCAGTACTTTGCATTTTTCAGTACTTTCATATCTTCAGCACTTTCATATCCCAACAAATCCTTCACATCTTCCATCATTTGATCTATAAACTCCAAGTTTATGCAAGGAAGTTCCAAAGATCAAGCTACTACATCAAATCTCTAGCAAGTTTAAGTGATCTTATTGAGTTTAAATCCACTCAAGTCACTTATTACTTCGTCACCAACTCTTCAAGTTTGCAAGGGTGCCAAGGTGTGGAAAGCTAGCTCAATCCGAAGTCTTTCACGATCAATCAAAGTCCTATCCTTACTAAGTTACTCCTTTCTTATTGAAAGCCAAAAGTTGTAAGCAAACTTATCACCTCCATCATCTCATCTTTATTATTCATAATCTTAACTATTTCATACTATAAATATAGTTACTATGTTGGATCATGATGTACAAAAATCTTTAAAACAAGTTATAAGAACCTATATGTTAAACTTGGGTTAGTAAGTGTATAAATGATAAATTTTTGTACAAAGTTCCACAAAATCGACCACGTATAGATATGATACTTTTCATATTCTTGTAGATAATATTAAAACAAAAACGTAGCAATTTGAATCACCCGAAACGGACACACGAGTCAAAAGTTATGACAAAAAGAAATTAGCGAAACTAAAACATGAATCTGCCAAAATAGTTTACTGCCTAAAATCCGAAATTTTTAGAGGCCCTTCTGGTCCGAATAATCAAAAAGTTAAAGCACGAAAGGTCCGGAACGACGTTTTCCTTAACTATTAAAGAAGCTCGGACCTTGAAAACTCTTAAACAGGCCATAAATCTTTCAAAAACAGAAACTGCCGTAAATATAGTCACATAACTATACTTTTTTCACAACTAAAAGCAAACCAAGAGGCCTAATGGCCATAAGCCAAGACCACGGCTACGGCTAAAACCAAAGCTAAGTCTCAAGACCATGGTAGTCAAGACCAAGGTCACGGCAAGGCCATGGCTAAAGCCTCAAGGCTTGTTTACCCAAGACCGTTAACTAAGGTAATCATATTTATGAAACGACAAGAACTTGTAAAAACATGATAAACTTATTTATATAAAAATCTTCACTCAAAACATATATTGTATCTACTAAGTGCTACAATACTAGGGAGCTTCATGTGAGGGGTTTTATTTGGGTAAAACGTATCGACGAGTTGCTGGATTTACGATTTAAAGTGTCCTAGCTCCTCGAACGTTTACTACATAACCTCTGAATTATGATTGCCCGAACGGTAGTATGATATATATAAACTAAATACGTTTTCACAACTAGACCATTTCTATAAATGACATACACAAAAACCATGTACTACATCATGATCAACATAGAAACGTATATAGGATGGTTTATGTTTTCTTAAACATTATTCCAATCCTAAGTCGCAACATCCTATTCTAGGTTGTTCGTAGAAGTTCTCACGGCATATCCATCATTCTCATTATACATTTGATATCATTTACTCTGAGGTGAGTTCATAGCCCCACTTTCTATTACTTAAATTGTTTTACAAACCCTTGGGGGAGATACATGCTTTATTTTTAAACCGAACACATTGCTTTGAAACTGTATGCTTATCTGAATGAATTATGTGCACTAAGTACCACTATTGCCAAACTTAAGTACCTATTATCATGAACCATTAATCACTTGCCGGTGAGCGCGAATAATGTGGATAGATCTATCAGGATTGACGAATCCCGTTTGTTTGACCAAGTCCGGTAAACAAACGCACTCTATTTGAAGAACCATAGGTTAATTGGCAAATTACCTATTAGGGCAATTGTTACTATTTTATCAATTTCTATTGACAAGCTGTTAACATTTTCGGTATCATGCGCTTAGTGCAATAATATCTCTTTTGGTTTTCAAACTATTGGTGTGAATTTATAACTCACACTACAAACATTATGTGTTCAACTGATTTCTAAAACTCTATGAATTTCACTCAACCTTTGTGTTGACATTTTTAAGCATGTATTTCAGGTCCATAATGTCGGAAACTGGCACGGAAGAACAAGGATACTGAAGAAGGCTATAAATTTTATTATCATTCGAAAACCAATTTAATGTATTTTGTAAACTTGGAACCATCTGGGACCTCATTTTTGTAAACTCTGATATTTATATAAATCGAATGATAAATCCTTTTTAAAACGACTCCTTTAGAGATCGTTTTCTATTGTTATATTTGTTGTGCCATGAAGTAACACCAGTTTGAATTCCGCTGCGTATCACGCGAAATGGGGTGTTACAGATTGGTATCAGAGCCATATTTATAGAGAAACGGGTCTAATCGAGACTTAAACTATAACTACTTTTACAAACAAAAACATTTTATAGCCTTCTGTTCTCCGTGCCTTCCATCCTCCAGACGATTATGGCCTTTTTAGACATTTTATAATAACATGAACATAATAGATATTGATATATTTTCAATCATTTTAGCTAAATGATAAACTAAACATATCTGCGTATGCCTATTCTAAGGCATTACGGCACAATCATATTTTCCCAATCTCCCAATCATGCATCTACTCGTGCATTTTAGGATTACAAAACTTTATCCAAGACATTGTAACTGACTACAATGGTCTTTCCTACTTCCAAGACATTGTGAGATACAATAGTCTCTATTACATTCTTAGACACTGTAAATCCTACAGTGGTCTCTATTATATTCTCAGACACTGTAAATTCTACAGTGGTCTCTATTACATTCTCCGACACTGTAAATCCTACAGTGGTCTCTATTACATTCTCAGACACTGTAAATCCTACAGTGGTCTCATTTATTTCTCAAGACATTGTGGGTTACACAATGATCTCTCCATCATTTCTCAAGACATTGTGAGTTACACAATGATCTCTCCATCATTTCTTAAGACATTGTGAGTTACACAATGATCTCTCCATCATTTCTCAGACCTTGTGAGTTACACAATTGTCTAATTTACTTCACAGACATTGTAAGTTATTCAAAGTCTCTAAAATTATATTATAAACATTATATGATATCATTTTACATGAAACCCGTCACAGTCTATCAATTTCCCTAATGGAAATTCAAGAAATAGGATTTCTGAAGGACAAAGTGACTCATCATCTAGAAAAGTTAAACAACTTTCTCTACCTTCATCAAATTCTCTTCTGAAACCTTCATTGTTAAAGGTCCGTGATGCTAGCCAAGTATGGACTATTTTAGTACTTAAGATTTCCTTTCCACACGTATCTACCCATACTATCTTCTATGCAATGGAATGTGACAACATAGGTTACAAGTCTTTTATGGCCAGGACTTGCAACTGAATGGTTTGATATCGCCTTTGCTTAGTGGACAATTTCTCAAAAGCTATGGACATATCACAAGTATACCTAATTTAGGTATTTGGAAAATTTATCGAACCTCGGCTAAATATAGCCTAATCACCTATATTTAACCTTGGGATAGTGGAACATGGTCTGATTAACTATGTTCGACTTAAATTTTTCAAACACTGAGAATAGTTATACAAGGGTTATATTCTGGTTAATTTCCTACTTAAACTCGATAAACCACTAGAATTCATTAAAAAGATCTAGAGACGCGATAGTGTTTTACCACTAAGCGAGATCTTAATATTTAATTATACTATCTAATTTCATTCTAGAAATTTTCATACATGAGATAATTCGAACTACTATCTTGGGATAGTCATCAAATCTTCTCGTCATTTCTTAGAAGTACTAGCCTAATTAGATTTCAAGGAAATCATTCCGCCATATTCCTTTAAAAATTCACTTTTGATTTTAAAACAAACTTGACATCTCTACCTAAGAATAATTTTAAGCGTACGTGATAACGCTACACGCGTCGTTCGGGGTCAAGGAAACTTCCTTTTCTTCGAGCAAGTTTTATAACACCCTAGGAAGTGAACCTAATCGTTGTAGTGTAGTAATTAGGGTAAGCCACGGGTATTGATATTGTTCTCTAGGGGAATAGGAATGCTAGTAAGGAGTTACTACGCTAAGGTTAAGGTTGAGGAAGATTATTTTTTTATCTTTTTATGTTTTATGAAAATGGAAAAGTACGAATCTCGGGTATTGGATTTGGGGGTTGGTATTTCTACCGATTACTCTACTATTATCTAATTATCTAAACTAAAGTTGTGGGAGTCTACGTCTAATTAATGTGTGCTTCGTATGATATTTAAAGATGTGTTTACTTAGTTTGTATTACTCCTTAATTATCTCCTATTGATGGTTGAGTTGTCACGTCTTATTCTTAGTTGTGTTGTGTGTCTAAAGTTGTAGGGTATGCGTTTCTCCCTAACTCTTTGAACTTACCAGAGGGTCTTGTCTACAAACCCACTAGGGATGATAAACTCCTACTCTAAAGGCTCTTTGGATGGTTTAGCCTACAACTACTCAGGTAATTATATTCTAAGGATCACAAAGATGAATCAAGCATTAAGTACACAACGAATGACCTATCGCATTACTAGATCATTAATCAACTAAGATAAGAAAAAACCAATCAATATTCAATAATTAAGTTTCATACTTCCTAAGCAAACACACAAGTAAATTAGCGGACATGGAGAACATGCAAGCATACACACAAATAATCAAAGACATAATTGAATTAATGAAGTAAAGACTTATCTTGATGTAAGATAGGGTTTAAAACCCTAAAGTACTGTACAAGACACCTTAGGTTCGGTTTAGGTTTTACTCCAAAGAATCTCCACACAACGAAAAATTAGTATTCTATATATAAGATTACAATTGCGGCGTCACCTTATGTTTAGTGGCGTGTCGGTATTGCCGCCATTAGGGTTTCGTCTTGGCCGCGTTAACCTTGCGGCGGCGTCACCTTGTGTCGTGGCCGTCCTCTTCAGCTTCGGCGTCGTGCGGATTGCATCTAGGCGTCGAGTAGCGACGGCCTACTCTTTACAACCGGGCGTCGCTTGTAAATACGATCTGTTTTGGGTTACGGCCCGTCACAACATTTTTGGGACGGCGTCGCAATAACACCGCGCCTTCACCCTCTAATTCCGGCATTTGTGAGTGTCTCGATTCTGACTTTGGCCATTTTCATCATGTATTCGCGCCTTTTCGTCCAAATAAGTGCCATTCCAGCATTTTGCCTTCACGAGACCTAAAAAGTGAAAAGGAACGATATTAAGCAATAACGGATACAAAAGTGATAAAATAAGGACTTAAACGACCCCTCAAAATGGTACCTTTTAAAACGTTATCAAATATCCCTACACTTGTTATTTGCTTGTCCTCAAGCAAATGTGCTTTTAACCAATTAATTTATAAGTTAGGGGTCATGAAGCATTAATTCAAAACGGTCCACAACACATATAAGCCCCACAAAAGTCATAACAAGCATGGAAAATACATACTAGCACCTCACATGGGGTGTTTGGATACTCACATCTCTCTCGGGTGTATATATGAAATATAACAAAATAGGAAATGGAAGATAACACTCATTAACCGGTCCTAGTACATAGATTACCATAAGCTTGAGAATAGATCAAACCTCCATCGCTTTGGCGTAAGCACCTAGGAAAGACTATCAAAGAGGTCTTTAAAAGGTTGTAATGTTAGGCTTACGGTAGGGAAATAAGGGTTTGGTGGGAAAGGCTATTTAGTGGTGGCAAGTCAAAAATCTCTATGTTAACTGCATATGAAGAATGGCGTTGCTAAGCCAAGACTCGACACTCTAAACTCTAATAACTGAAATAATTAAACATAAATTTAAAGATAGATGTAGGATGGTAGCCCGTATGTTTTTTTTTTTTTTTTTTTTTTTTTTGATTTTTTTTTTATCCATTTTTTTTTTTTTTTCATACACTTTTACTCTACCATCCTCTATGGTAACATCAAAATAATAGGGATTTATAGGCGCATCCCTACACTTGGGGTACATTATTACGCAAACAAAGGGAATTTGAATTTTTAACGTTCCCTTCCTGTCATTTCATAAACTTTAACTTTTCCCATGAATCCCAATCATCCCAAAACTGTATACAAAGGATATGACTCGACTTAGCAACTTATGCAAGAAACTAGATAATTGAACTAAGGGTTTAAGGTGATAACAAACATTTGCAGTAAAAGTGAGTGCATAAGGGGTAGGCTAAGGCGATTTGGGTGTATATTTGGGGGTGGGGTGTAAACAATGCTCTTCATTGATATTCCGAAAAAACCGAAATATCACGAGAACTACGAAAAGGATAGGCTCTGAGGGGTTAACTAGGGGTATCGTGTACTAAAGATGAGTACAATGCAAAGGGTGTGGGGGAATTACTCAACCGATGTGGAAGAAGTAATTATATTACAGGTATCAAACAAGGGTTATCCTAATGCCTCTTATCATTTAGTTATTCCTAACTACACAAGTGTAGCCTCACTTGCGATCTCGGAATGCATCACAAAACAAGTTCTAGAATCTAATATACTACCGGTTCACACTCTAAGCATTAAAGATGAATGCTTTAATTCCTACTAATCTAAGGGCGATCCTCACATTTTGGGTGGAATTTGGGTGGTAAAGGGTTTTTGTGCTAGTCATGCAACTTCCTATCCATGAGACGCTTTTGTTAAGACTAATGGCCCACTCCTATATGTCATGAAAAATTTTAAATTTGGTGCCAAAATTACCCTAACCGACATTTTCTCATGGTTTATTACACAATCACATTTGGACAAAGCAAATAGTCAAGGATAAGCATAGTTTCAAAGTTCCCGTTTTATTTTCCCTCCCTACACTTAAACTGAACATTGTCCCCAATGTTCCCCGAAAGTATCAAAGTTATGATAAAAGAAGGTAATAAAAAATGAAAGAAACTAATACTCCCCTGATTTGCTCGGTAGGATCCGTGTAAAGTGGTGGTTAAATTCTTTTCAAGAAGAATTATTGCGTGAAAAGCTCCTTCCAATCTTATGTAACTTCTTCTTGACAAACTAAACCTGCACACTTGAAGAAAACAAACGAAACCTTTGCGTAAAATCAGCGGTAATAATATATATAAGACTCGATTTAAACTAGGATATAATGCTTGTGGAATGGATGTTTACAGAATTTCTAAGAAAATTAAGACCTGGAAAATTCCAAAAATTTATAAGTAGTTCAGAAAACGAGAAAAAAATCTCTGACGTTTTTACTCCTTCCGGCGCTGTCAGTTGCAATCGGCATGTCGGTTTATCGACAAAAGCGGTGCGATTTTCTGAAAAAAAATTCTGGAAAATTTACATCTTTAGAATCTGGAAAAATTTCTGTAAAACATCCATGATGACTCGATACAAGCATTTGACTCGAACAAACAAACATAAATATCTTTTAGTTAATTGTTATTCTCATGTTTACGTTTCTTTTGAAAACGTGTGTAATCCTCCCTACACTTATCCCTTATGTAAAATACCTTTATATGCAATTAAGACGAGGGTAAAAACAAAATAAAGCATTTTTACAAATTTAAACATGAGGATAAACAATTAATAAAAGATATATAACACTAACAAGCAAACAATTAAACATGGGTTGCCTCCCACGAAGCGCTTTTATTTATTAAAGAGTCTTGTAGCTAGACTCATAGTCGTGCTCCTACGTACCGATATACGTAAGTCTATCCTCAACAATGTCGTAAGGATCAAACTTATCATTCAAGTTCCTAGTAGTACGTTCGGTTAAATATGCCTTTTCAAACATCTCGCCATCGGGATCATAGATTTGTATCCTAATGTGCCACCTTCCATTACCATCACTAGGCGGTCTATTCCAATCCCACTTGTGTTCAGATTTCTCAACTATCCACTTATTCATGACAAGGTTAACGGGCAAGCTTCCTAGGAACTCGGTCATCTTCCTAAATACTAAGGCGTCCTCGAACGGGTTCACTTCTATGTCCCTAGCCAATTCTTGTTCTTGGAAAGTTGCTGCACTAGCAAAGGCTTTATCTAGGTAAAAAGGTCTTTGGGGGCCTATGATGTTCTTATCAATCCAAGGTCCATATCTAGAAGGCTCTCTATCCAACCCTATCTCTTGTGGGATTTCCTCATCCTTGTAGTATGTATGCTTTTTAACATCATTAGCGGATCTAGCACTCCCCTCCCCTACCACTATTTTGGACATCTTACAATCGATGATGGCACTAGCGGTAGCTAAAAATCCTCTTCCAACTAGTAATGGGCATGTCGGGTCCTTATTCATGTCTAGCACATGAAAGTCGGCCAAAAGAGTCAACTCTCCTACATGTACTACCATGTCCTTTATTATTCCTACCGGACGTGCTATACTATCGTCCGCTAGACCTAAGATGGTTTCCGTTGGTTCAATTTTACCTAAGTTAAGGCTTCTATGGAGGGACAACGGAACAAGATTGATACATGATCCTAAATCGGCTAGAGCATCGAGTGGTTTGGAAGTTCCAAGTCTACACGGAAGAGTGAATAGCCCGGGATCATCTAACTTCTTAGGTAAGTTGTTTCGCACAAAAGCGGACCCATGTTTTCCAAGCCTAAGTTCTAACTCATATTTTTCTTTTAAAGCATTATAATAAGGTGCATGAGCTAAGACTTCAAGAATCAGTTTTTCTTGATGGAGTTCCTTGTACTCCTCCTCTAAACTAGGTTTGGATTCTTGGTTGACGGGTTTCTCAAGAGTAGGCTCTACCAAGGGTGCCGGGCCTTGGTACCTCTTGGATGGCTTGGAACCCTTTTTGATAGCATTTACCGAGTGAACCGTTGGGTGAGAGGGGCACGGATGTGCACTCTCCCATGGTGAACTAGAACATGAAGTCGATGCAATCGAATTCACTTTTGGGTTCTTTATGGTATCACTTGGGAGTGCTCCAACTTCCCGCTCATTGAAGGCTTTTAAGAGGGCATCAAGCTTGGTTGTCATCTCGCTTTGTTTCTGCTTAAAATCGGCTTCAAGCTTATTCAATCGAGATTCTTGGGATGACAAAAATCTAGATGCAATTGCCTCAAGATTAGGGGGGTTCCCGGTATTAGAAGAATTGAACCTAGTAGGCGAACTAGATGAGCTTTGAGGTGTGCTTGAGTTTTGGTTCCACTTAAGGTTAGGGTGATTTCTCCATGAGGGGTTGTATGAGTTTCCTAAGTTGTTTTGTTCGGGTTTGAAAGTGTACCACTTATCTCCCGCTCGTCGAGTGTATGGAGGCGTAGTCCGCAAAAGCTTGTCTGGGGAGTCTTGTGCAATCACGAGTGTCATGGGGACCACTTTGCATAACTTCACAAGGTAAGTGATTTGATTCACTTGTCGTGAGGACTTAGGATTTTTGTAGGAACTCATGAGGAATCTAACTTGATCTTCAAGTTTGATCATCCTACGGTCGGAAGGAGGCAAGGAGATTGCCTTAACGGTTTTGGGCAGTTCACGGGGGTCATCCCAACTTTCGTTGTCATAGAGGCGAGGTCCTATTATTTCCCATGAATCTTCCGCGGTGAGTTCACTAAGTTTTCCACCGGCCGCTTGGTCAATGGATCACTTAGTGGGGAAGTTGACATGATCATAAAAGATTTGGACTTGGAGCCAAAGATCAATGTCGTGATGAGGGACTTTATGAAGTAAGTCCTTGAATCGGGTCCATGCTTCGTAGAGATTCACCTTGACGTTGTTGGAACATCAAGATGTCATTCCTAAGCTTAGTGGTTCTCCCTGTGGGAAAAATTGAGCAAGGAAGCGAGAAGTAAGATCATCCCAACTTGAGATGGAGCGTGGAAGTCGCTCAAGCCAATTACTAGCTTGGTCCCGTATAGAGAATTGGAAGAGACGCAGGCGCGTGGTCTCCCGAGTAGTAGCATCAAGGGCGATGGAATCGACGATTTTGAGGAAATCCCTCAGATCTTTGGTTTGGATCTTGAACGAAGTCCATGGAATGCACATCCGTTTTGCACCAACGGATGGTGTCGGATCGCAGGCCGCCGTTTGGGCTTGGTGGGAAGCTCAATGGTGTTCCTATAGCCTAGGTGGCTTGGTCTCGAGTATTCACCAAGAGTACGGGCTCTTGGCGGGTCAATTGGTGGTGGGTTGATGAATGGTAGTGGGTTATCACCTTCCATGATGAAAAGTGATAGGGTTACGAACAAAGGTTACGAAGAAGGGGGATAGACTAAGAGAAAGCTAAAAATGAGAAAAAATTTACTTGATAGGAATCAAGCAAAGAACCTAAACGAGGTGGACTATTAACTAGCTATTCTATTCCCGGCGGCGTAAAAACTTGATAGCGCTACACGCCGTCAAGGATTCGGGGTCAAAGGAACTTCCTTTTCTTCGAGCAAGTTTTATAACACCCTAGGCTGTGAACCTAATCGTTGTAGTGTAGTATTTAGGGTAAGCCACGGGTATTGATATCGTTCTCTAGGGGAATAGGAATGCTAGTAAGGAGTTACTACGCTAAGGTTAAGGTTGAGGAAGATTATTTTTTATCTTTTTATGTTTTATGAAAATGGAAAAGTACGAATCTCGGGTATTGGATTTGGGGGGTTGGTATTTCTACCGATTACTCTTCTATTATCTAATTATCTAAACTAAAGTTGTGGGAGTCTACGTCTAATTAATGTGTGCTGTATGATAGTTTAAAGATGTGTTTACTTAGTTTGTATTACTCCTTAATTATCTCCTATTGATGGTTGAGTTGTCACGTCTTATTCTTAGTCACGCGTTGTGTGTCTAAAGTTGTTGGGTATGCGTTTCTCCCTAACTCTTTGAACTTACCAAAGGGTCTTGTCTACAAACCCACAAGGGATTATAAACTCCTACTCTAAAGGCTTTTGGATGGTTTAGCCTACAACTACTCAGGTAATTATATTCCAAGGTTCACAAAGATGAATCAAGCATTAAGTACACAACGAATGACCTATCGCATTACTAGATCATATATCAACCAAGATAAGAAAACAACCAATCAATATTCAATAATTAAGTTTCATACTTCCTAAGCAAACACACAAATAAATTAGCCAGGCATGGAGAACATGCAAGCATACACACAAATAATCAAAGACATAATTGAATTAATGAAGTAAAGACTTATCTTGATGTAAGATAGGGTTTAAAACCCTAAAATATTGTACAAGACACCTTAGGTTCGGTTTTAGGTTTTTACTCCAAAAGACTCTCCACACAAAACTGAAAAATTCGGATTCTATATATAAGATTACAATTGCGACGGCGTCACCTTATGTTTAGTGACGCCGTCATGTCGCCGCCATTAGGGTTTCGTCTTGGCCCGTTAACCTTGCGGACGGCGTACCTTGTGTCCGTGACGCCGTCTCTTCGACTTTCGGCGTCGATCGGATTGCATCTAGGCCGTCCGAGTAGCGACGGCCTACTCTTTTACAACTGAATGGCGTCAATAACACGCGAGTCACCCTCTAATTCCAGCATTTGTGAGTGTCTCGATTCGACTTTGGCCATTTTCTTCATGTATTAGCGCGCTTTTCGTCCAAATAAGTGCCATTCCAGCATTTTGCCTTCACGAGACCTAAAAAGTGATTAGGAACGATATTAAGCAATAACGGATACAAAAGTGATAAAATAAGGACTTAAACGACCCCTCAAAATGGTACCTTTTAAAACCTTATCAGTACGCTACACTCTTCTAATCGTCAACATGTCACATCATTAACTGAACCCCATTGAAATTCAGTACGTAAAACTTTACTGTACCACGTTTCTTTCAAACACTAGTAGACATAAACACTATAGCCTTCATCCCGAAACCACCTAAGACATGATCTACTTTGGAAATGGTTTGGATAACCACTTGCCACTAGCAAGACTTTCCTACAACAATTATCACATCATTATAAACTATTTCACATCAACAATATCTTACACCTTTGATTAACACCGGTTACCCTAACAATAACAAAACTATTCCATTTCGAGGTACTATATAGACGAATATGTTAGTTAACCATTTGTTGGACTAAGGTGTCAGAGATCACCCATGAAACAACTAAGGAAACTATACAAATACAAATTAGGCTCCATGCCGCACACTATCACCAAAAACTTCATGTTAGAAATTAAGGTTTTATTGATAGCCTCAATACAATAAGATATGATTCGTTTTGAGAATCGGGAAAAGCCAAACTTTAGGTACATTGGACTCAATAAGATTTTAACAAAACCCTTTAGATTATCAACTTAAGCCACATGGTACATAATACATTCTATGACCAGAAAATTGAGAACAAAAGATTAGAATTCAAACATACATCCACATTTCCTAGACAATTCAAAATCGGGTACACACTAAATTCGGACGGAATTCACATTAAGGGGTGAGACTGTAACCACCAACATTTTAGGTTTATTTTTCATTTTGAGAATTTACTATTCTTTTACTATTCACATTTACTATTCACTTTCACTATTCATCCCGTAAAATTTTTGATTCACATTCTCGTAAAAACATTATTCTAGTAATGATAAAGAATTACCATACGTTAGAATAAAGTTATTAAGTAAACATCGTTTTAAAGTTTCGTTTTAGAGCCACTTTTAAACGTCACGCGCATAATGAAAATCAACTCTGACAATTTTTCCTCACATCGATAAATTTTAAATCACTCATGATTAATTTGAGAATTTTTAAGATTTATTATTTTTAATATTACCAAATAAGCCAAACCAGGGTAAAAAACTAAACTTACGTTTTAAACAATTCTACTTACATCCAGACTTAACGATTCCTACACTGTGTTTCTAATATGTTTTTGAAACTTTTACATTTTTGGAAAAGTCAAACATATTTCCTCCTCTTTGACCATAAAGGAATTAACCTTGTACGTTCTACATTTTTGCTTAAATCGTGTAACTTTTAAACTTCACAAATAACTGTAAAGTTATCCCGCATTATATGTGAACCACATTTTAACATATATCACTTTTGACTAATTTTAGTCTACTCTAAATAAATTCAGGTCGTTCCCTGAAATTTCGTTTCTTTTCCGATAAATTGCGAATTACGCGTTTTGACCCGTATTTCCAGCTTTAAGCAGTTTTGCACCAATGAGACTTATCACCTATTTTATATTTTTAGATGGAGTATAATGATGAGTTTAATCATTCCTATAAGTTTCATATTTTACGATATACCATTTTACGTTTTATGGCTTAACGGCTTACGATTAGCGATTAACAGACAAAACTCACTCGTAACAAGATAATACCAAAACTAACCACCTAAGTCATCTTATCTTGTTTAGGCCAACCTAAGGGGGTGGATTCATCATTTTGGTGGCATCATCCTAACCATGGTACATTTAGATCTTTACAAGTGTCCTAACTTAACCATGGTTAATATTTAACCCAATTTATGGTTAACCAAACTTACCCTCCTATAAATAGGAAGTAAAATA